>CATIXQ010000023.1:3085987-3501116 GCA_949711755.1 Leptidea juvernica | reverse complement strand
AGCTATTACTGGTTCAGATTTTTACCTATAGCTGGTTGAGATGTTAGCTATTTCTGGTTGACATTGTTAGCTATTGCTGGGTGAGTTTGTTAGCTATTGCTGGATGACATTGTTAGTTACTCTGCTCTTTAAACAACTCTGGCAAGAGACTCATGCCAGTGTTTGGTGAGTCCACGTCTCCTGAGGATGTGTTGTGTACAGGTGAAACATGAGTCAAATTGTTTAAAGACGAGTTTTGGTAATGAAAACATTTAGATAATTATGGCTTTCCGCAAAGTAACACTTACTACAATAAATGTTCTTAAATACAGTCAACAAACCTGGAAGACTTCACTACTTGCACATAATATTAGCCGATGTGCTGGATACCCAACCCCACCAACTTCTAGCACCATGTCACTCATTAACTGCTCAGCATACAGTGTTGCTATCTTTAAGAGAACACTCTTTGAATTGTCCACCTAAAAAGAAATAGGTGTGAAATAAATTTGGTAACAGTAAGTTTATTGGATCAGAAGATTTATTTATTTAATTAATGGATCACCAACATAAGAAATAGTAGTTACAGTATTAATAGTTACATTGCATTAAATTATAAAATCTAACTTTTCCTACAATTAGAGGTAATCACAGCATGCATTGTGTTACAAAAATTATTAATAATAAATTACAAGTTATTTATATAATTTACAGTTCTGTGAATGCAACATTGGCGGTCCTCCACAGTGTGGTTTTCAAGGAGCTTTCTTCCACATACTACAAAGCTGTGGAATGAACTTCCTTGTGCGGTGTTTCCGGGACAATATGACATGGGTACCTTCAAAAATGCGCGTACACCTTCCTTAAAGGTTGGCAACGCTCCTGTAATTGCTCTGGTGTTGCAAGAGATTGTGGGTGGCGGTGATCACTTAACAACAGGTGACCCGTACGCTTGTTTGTCCTCCTATTCCATAAAAAAAATTAAGACTACCGAAGTATTATATTCTGAGGCTGTACATGGGTTCATACTTTATGAGCTTTAATTTCAAGTTGTTAAGACTATCAAACTTAATGTTAATATTTAGTCATTATAGCGAAGAAAAATGTGTACCATTGGTTTAACAGAAACTTGGCTTAAACAAATCACATAGATGTCATAGTATTCTGGCAGGAAATTTAAATTTAAGTAACAGATCCATACAATCAATTCTGCCGTTTATTAACCCATGGAGAAATAACATGTCTAGATGAGATTTATGCGAGGATAACTGCTGCAATAGAAAGTGCTCTATTTTGTCACCATATGTCCAGGCTGTATTTGGAGTCTTGAATTGGTACAATCAACGAGAATTTAGAGTAACTTCAAAATAAAAATTATTATTACAATATGTCACTAAAAATATTATGTGAAATTTTGCTGAAATATATATTTACGATACAGATCAAATAGCTTTTCTAAACAGCTGCCCTGATAGATGTTAATAATTATTACCTTGTTCATATTAATCCATTTACGTTATAATCCTATTTTAGATATAATTTTGACTTATATTGAAATTACAACAATAATAAAGGTCACATGTTCTTAGATACTGAGATAAGATACTTAGATGTTGTGTTATTTTTAACCAAAACCCTAGTCTGCAGGAAAACTCTAGGAAAATAACTAAACATACCATTATTTAGTTTCGATATTATTAATATGTTTACCTCAAGATCATCATTTCCACCTTCATCGCTGCTTTTAGATATTTTTAGAAGTTCTTCTGTTTGTGGATAATCCATGATGAATTTTTCTCAAGACAACATTTTAATTTAACTCCATTGTATATAAATACCTTCTTTTACGTTATTTTCTCTACCTTATCTTCGGATACTATGTAGATGACACTAATAATCTGCTTTAATTTATTATTTTATGTAAAAATAGCGTAATAGGTCTAAATCCGTCAACCAAAGGTTGACTTAGCTGACATGTACATACGTATAAAAGCCCCTAAATAAATAAAGAAAAAAAAAAGGTTGACGTACAGTCCGTTCCATTTGGAAATGTTCGTCAACGAGTTGCCGCCATGACGGGTATGTAAATTAGGGTTACCCATCTTTAGTATTTTTCCCAATTTTAGTGGAAACTTGATATCCTAGCGTTACCGCCATCGCTACATAATTTCTGTCGCGTCAACTTTGATTTTCTCTCACCATAAATGTTAGACTGCTTGTTGTTGTTCTTGCGAGTACAGTAACTATCTTGTAATGTTTTTTGTATGTTTTATTTTTAAAGTAATATAATCAATCATTTGCTTCAATTAGATATACAAGTTCTATGTCCTTTATATTTGTCTTTTAAATATACTATATGATTTCATAATATAAAAGAGTAATCATTGTCAATTAGTATAAGTCGCCTTGAGTGGTTTTAATTTGAATAAATAAATAATATAAATGCCAAGCTGACCTCTATTTTTTTAGTTTGAACTACAATTTTCGTTTGGTAGCATTTCATACGATTAGGTAAAAATGTAAATAGGAACATTATTGGTAAGAAATACCTGTCTAAATATTATATACACAGCTATTTTTAATTTAAAATAAAATAGGCTTTATAAAATAAAACTTTTTTCCTGTTTCATTAATATCTGAAAAACCCGTAAGCACTAATAACTAAAGAAGGCGAAGTTGCTTTATCCACTTTTCAAAAAATTTCTACGCCCAGAAAAAAACGCATCCAAGAAATAAATTTATTTTGGATGATTTTGATCTGTGTGCAGTTCGAAATAAAATACTTGAAATGTATACCGTCAGAAAGGAGGTACCGACTTTGGGGAAACTCTAAACGCAAAGTTAAAAATTTATATAAATTTTCGTGGAGGTCGTACTACATTATGGAAAATTATACCTACCTACGAAAAAATACTGCGCAAAACTCTATTTCACTATTTCTTGTGAGAAAGTGAAATATCGTGAAAAACGCTTGTTAGCTATAAATGACAGGTAGCCTAAAACGCAAATAGATTACTTTATTTCCGATTAAGATAAATATCCGGATAAATATATTGTGGTTATTATTGTGTAACTAAGTAATACAATAACAAATGACAGCTTACAATTAATACACTAAACGTGCTTTTTTAAGATACAAAGTACTCATAAATATGTTGGTAATTCTTTGTTACTAGTTAAATACTTTTGATAAGCTTACACATATTTTTTGAGTTATTTTCATATTGTAATTATTATCATTTCGTATCTTACTGAACAGTTTATTAAATTGGAATAACGAACTTCGCTCCTGACGGAAATCTCCCGATCACTTAATTGTTTTTTTATTTTATAATAATATTATTAGATAGGCATATTCTTTAAGACATATAAAGGTATAGTCTTACATTAAGTAACAAAGCAAACGGAAATTAATATAATAAGATAGGTATAAATAATATTATAAGATAGGTATAATAATATTATAAGATAGGTTTATTTTTTATCATCGGATTGTCGTATTATTTCTACTCTTCTACCCGATACTATTCATTCACTGCATAAAAACCATTAAGTTCAATCGTTCATGCGTACGATGATTCCCATCTGTACGAATTATCTCTCGGTACGAGCTGGTTCTCTGTACGCCACATTTATTAGGAAGTTAGGAAAAACAGACTATAATAATAAATATATCACACTGATGTAATTATTATTGAAAATTAACCTTTGAATAACAAAAATTAAAATTTAAAATTTAAATGCGTTCAACCCCCCCAATAACAAAAGATCTTATTACAAACTTTACGTTCAAATCATTATATTGTAAGAAAAAAATATCATCAATACCGTAAAATTTAACTTAGAGAGATAGGTAACCTAACGGCTAGAGGTAAAATAACTGTGATCGCACTGTATAATGACTTGCCGTCCGTCAACTTCACTCGGGACCTGGCTTGAATGACAGTTCTAGGAATTACGGTCCAAAGAGGATGTAAGTGTGACTACATAAAAAGATTCGGGACTAAACAAATTTAAGCTAAGTTTAGTATGACACCTGCAGTTTCAATTCAATTTCAAATATTCTTTATTACAAATAAGATTAATTACAGACTTATTAGCTAGTATGTGACACCTGCAATGCAGCATATGATTGAAATATGAACTACATTAGAGCGACGAAGTTTAATTCGGCTAAGTTTGAAAGCGAACAGTTGCTTAGAACGTAATTGATCTCCGTTTTTTACAAGAGTATAGCCATTATCTGTCAATCTATCAATCATTGCACGTTTCATGCTATCGCTATTTTCTTAGAGAGTGTCGCTAGGCTGGTATGCAATGCGGGCTGCAAGAAAAACTCAACAAAAGCGATGTTTATCGAGCAGGCAAATAAAAATAGAATTTAACTCGCACAAAATTATCGATCGATTTTTTTTTTGTAAGGGTCACTTATTAAGCATAAATCACAAAATGCTGCCAGATCCAGGTGGGCTCTTGAAAACAAGTTTTTGACCGATATTTTGAAAACTATGCACTTTAGGGCAAATGTTAGTCGGGCGATTATTGTAGAAAATAAATTTTCGCATCTTTTATTTTCTGCAAGCTTTTTTGGGAAACTTACTGTCTACAATATATGGTTCATTTAATGAACCTGTGTTTCTATCTCGGCTGATAACTCATAAAATATTGGTGATAAAAAATTGCATACACCCATTTTAATAAATAACTTTCTTCTGAACTATTTTATTTAAAAAAAAATGGTGATGTCAATACTTTTTGATTTACATGACGTTTAATGTTGGACTACCGGGACGTAAAGTTGAAATTTTCAGGGTACGCCCATATGTTACAATTGAATTTGATGTTGCTGACCTCTGTACAATAAGCCTCTGTTATTAGTATAATGTTTAGTTGGTACAAGTCAATGAGTAGCTGAACATCATATTTGTTTGGAGACAAGACATTATTAATAGTATATAAAGTTGCTAGTATCAGGGAACTTATTTTCACATTTGTTGACGAGTGTTTTGAGGCCTGTTAAGGTGCTCATTGTGCGTGTTGTAAGATTATGTCAAAAATCCTCTGCTTGTTTTATGAGCATTTGCTCTACCTTTGTTATTGCTAAGATGGAGTTTTCTACTGGCTGTTTCTCTTCAGGTTTCTTTAGGATTTCTGCATAAGTCTGTCCATTTTTATTGTGTTTGTGTCTGTCTTTGCTTGGCTTGTGTTTGTTAGGTGGGTTTTTTATTTGGTCTTTGAGTATTTTTATTTAGCACTTTTCTTGCTTGAATTTCTTTTAAGAACTCACATCCTTGAACTCTCTCCAGCTTGATGCGGTCCATTACATTGGGCATAAGTAGCAGGAGTATTCCTGTCAACTTTTGACTAGATTTTTTTATCCTGTAGCTCCTGTTTTCTTTAATGTATGGCCGTCTTTCTGTGTTGAAGGTATGGCCTATAAGGCCATGTTCACGTACGAGAGTAATAAGTTTCTTGTATATTTCTACATTGGCACTGCTTATCTGGACCTGAAGGCCTACCATCAACTTTTTAAAGTGAAACTTTTAGTAACTACATCGTCTCAAACTTTTTCGTCTATGTGTTGCATGTCGCGTGACGGTCGGGCGGCGCCTATAGTTTGCAGCAGCTGACCGTGTAGTGTATAGACTATTACTCATTTGTGCCAGTGCTCCACGCTATTTTGTTTGTTTTTGTCAGTGTTTAATGTAAATGTTTTTTGTCAGTGTTTAATGTAATCCTTTTTAGTCAATTTTTTAACCAGGGCTAAGACACAGAGTTCAATAAAAATATTAGTTGGAGACTTAGTCTACTTTTATTATTTTCAATTATCATTCCAATTTTCCAAGTACAAAATTAAGATTGATAAAGCGATTTTTATACCCTTAATGGATTATTCCAAAAATTTTTAGTTATAATTTGTCTATAATGTGAAAAAATGTTTAACTTTCACCGTGGTTCCATAAAACCGCACAATCCTTTTTAATAAGCGATGCGATTCCGATGGAGTTCAATTTTGGTACCTAAACGGAAACTCTAAAATTCGTACCATGAAGTGCCTTTTACTGAATGGCGTTTGGATCGCATATTATGAAGAATGAACAGGATGACAGGAGCACAGAGTACATTTTTTTTAATTCGTTCTTGCGAAGAGGTAGCTCGGGCCCTTACTGCCTCGTCTTTAGTATTTTCATTTTCGGTATTTATTTTCAGTATTTAGTTTTACAAAAAAGTCCAATAAAGTATTATCATCTCATCTTTCTTCAATAAAATTTTCCTTTACTGTATGTTTTCACTATTTTTTAAAAGTTATTAATAATACGATTCACTTTCCTCTGAGGAAGTAGCAACTTTTTTCGAATCGCTCACATTGACACATAAGCTATCCAGTTTAGGTGGAAATATTACCTCATCATTGATACGTATGAATGAACGAACTAAATCAGTTTGCGATTCAATTTCTTGATTTGACGTCTATGAACTACTGTTTCTAGAAGTTCAGTCAATTTATTAATGTTCTCCACTCCATTTAGCATTATGGGTTGTGACCTATTTTTCTCCATTCGAATTTGTTCAGTCTCATTCACTGGGAGACCACTAAATCTATTTGATATCTCAACTGCATCTGGGGATGGACTATGGGTCTTTCTACGCTTTGCATGCCTTGATGATGGAATTATTCTCTGCCACGATGGAGGATACTTGGGATCATCACCACTAATAGTGTTGCCATGTATGTTAGTTGTAGTGGTTTCGCTCTGTTCAGGTTCCTGAGATCTGGCATCAATATTGGTACTCAACATAATATCACTCAATGAGGCCGCGTGGAGTCTCACGAACAAGGCCTAGTGAAACACTTGTTGAGTAAATGTTTTCTGTGGTGTGTTTTATGCAATTTGATTTTGGAATTTAGGTCAGACATTTCTATTTTTGTTCGTACGACTAAGGAGTTCGAAATATACGGTTGCTTGCAGGGTGACGCCCATTCCTGCAAGAAGGCGCAATACGAGGGTGCTAGCCTGTCGCATCGAAGTGGGTGCTAGAAACTGAATTCCCTTCAGCCATTCATCCCCTCCGTGCAGTCCTCACCTTGGGATTGGGGCAATTCTTCCTTGTGGTCCAGGCGATGAAGTTGAGTTCGCCAGACCTCCGAGACATGACCAGAGGGACCGGGCTGTTTTAGTCGTTTTCTACAGGTAACAGAATGAGCTGGTTAGGTTCGACCAATACGCGGCGTTGTTGCTCATTTTGCACCACCCAGATGACACGTGTAGGTTTTTTTTTATAAAAATGGAGACTCCTACGGACGCGAGACGTTTACGTTTTATAAGCAATTTTTCTGCTGCTTCAAACCATTTTTGGCATGATTTACGATTAAATAATTACCATAATAAATTAACAGATATTAGAGCGACTATCTGTTCTATTAAAGAAACGACAAGATAGCAATGCAAATAAAATGTGAATGGATTGTATATACTGTGGCTTTTTATGAAATTACTACTACAGATTGCATGAACTTATTATAGCCAACAAATAAAAAGCATGCTGTGATATTTCGGTTCTGCACGTGAAAATATTTGTTTGGATAGGTAATATTTTTCATTCAAGTTTCTACTTATTTTCTTTATCGTTAGAGTAAATATATTCATCGTTTGGTAACAAGACAACAGGTAATACAACACGACCACATTATCTCTGGACCTCACTGTTATATGAAGCTCCCTCTCGTTCTCTTTTCACCCTCTCGCGCTCGATCTGTTGCGTCAGAATGCTTTGCAGTTTCATTACCGTTAGGTACATGTCGTGATATCACTATTTTTTTTTGAAGTTTTCATTGTTACGTTTTGCCTTTTATTGTTAATAGTCCTGTATTTTCTGTGTCGCTATAATTGTACTGCTAGAAAAATAAATCGTTATTTATGTAATAATATCCTAGTTATGCTTGTTTTGCACACCGTACCAAAGCGATGACGGACGTGTTCGATTGTCCAGGGTCCAGAGATAATTAATATAAAACCGGGTGATTCTGTGGCTCAAACCAAAATACAATAAGATAAGAATATTAAATCATTTTTCAAAATACCTACTCGTTTTCAAGAAAAACCCTCGTTCGGTTTATAAGCAAAAAATATCTTGATGTAGATTAGACCTCTATTTTATACCGAGGTCTGCAACCAACTTTATTATGTCATCTTATATGTTATAACTGTGCGTTTAATGGCGTATGTCATTTCTGTTTTTTTAATTGTCAATTTAATTTCTAATGTCAATATTTAACATGTCGTTAGTCGTACAGCGTACCTACTCATCAGTCATCATATCAGTCTGTGGTCGTACTCGTCATTTTAAGTTATGTTCTACCGGTTCAATATAAATAAATAGAAAAATATACTAATATAATGTTACACAACCTGAAGAAGAAAAGGAATGTCGTGATAATAACTGTTTTCACGACAAGCTGTTTCTTTTTATATCAGTTATACTTTTTCTTTAAACTATCTTCCGAAAATAACGTCAACAGTAAAATTGTACCGGTAATGGATCATGAAAAAGTTAAACATCTGGTGCATTTGCGGTCCGAACACGATAAATATATTAACGATAATGGTTTAATTCGAGGTGTATATTTCACATACATCAGAGAATATCGTCCTGATACAAATAATGAATTTAAGTGTCGGAAAACAGAACAAAGAATACCGTTTGAGAATTTAAACGATGACTTTTGTGATTGCGAAGACGGAACTGACGAACCGAGCACTAACGCGTGCCCAAGTGGCATTTTCTACTGTGATACACAATTCCCTAAAGTTACCATAAACTCTATTCCATCAAGTCGAGTCAATGATGGAATTTGTGACTGTTGTGATGGTTCTGATGAGTGGATGAATAAGTCAAAATTACTGGGACACAAAACAAAAAATAATATTAGACATTATGTTTCTAAGTGCCTGAATATTTGTAAACGGACAAGTTAGCTCCTCTAGAATATGTAGGATTTATCTAAATATTAACCTCTGACACCCAGTGCAAAATATTTAATTGTCAAATTTTGTTTGAGCAACAGAAATTTAAAAGGCATTTATTTTCTCAAAGTTGATTACTTTAGAATTCTTTTTGATGTTAGTTCTAATAACTACTAGATACTACTACCGCTTCGGAGACAAATGGCGCTCTGAGAGAGAAGAAGTGGCGCAAGAAACTCCCAGCATTCTTTTAAAAAAATTTATGATTAAAAGTAAACTTTAATTGCCGATTTTCTCTTAATTTTAATTAAAATAAATCCTTTTTATTATGATGATGTATTTCCAAAATAAACACTAAAGCATTGTTTTTAACCATTTTTTATACCATTTTAAGTCATTTATTTCAATTGTTATTATGTTTATTGTTTATCAAAGCACTGGATTTCGATTTAATGGTTATGAACTATTCATATGAGTTTGTGTCTCTTCATTCAAAGTGTAATGCCCTCAGAATTGTTTAACAACCCTTATTAATTCTGCAAGAGTTAAAAAGAAAACAAGGATACTTGCCAATAGGCAGACACCTGCTGTGTTGTTATATAAAATGTTTGTTAATATTGAAACTATTCTCTGGCAAATGGCTCTGCAATGAAAAAAAAACCATTTTAAACCAGTTCATCAATATTATTAATGAAGATTAACAACTTAAAAATTAACTGTAAGGTTAACTCATTAGCTTATATGGCATTAAGGGTGTAACCAAGGTGATAGAAGTCATCTGTAGAGAAATCCCAATTTGTATATTAAAATATCAATAAACCCAAAATGAGTACTAATTTAATATTAAATTGGGAAAACTCAATTCGAAAATACACAAGACACCTATTGTGGAAGCCAGAGAAGACAACATAAATGCTATGTATTTAAAGGACAAGAAAGTTACCTCAACATTCTTTGTCATTGGGGCTAAAATAAAAGGCAGTGAAGAATATTAAGGTGATTTAACCACAAGTAATTGTCGTAGCAGGTCCAAGAAAAAGAAACATGGCTGTGCAATGCTAAAAATATGGACAAAATATTGTATGATACCAAATTGTTGTGTTAAATGTGCTGAGTCACGAAAAACTTCAAAATGCATACCCCTGCAACATGGCCCTTGTGCTTGGGTTCACCTTATTACAAAAGGGTGAAGTCTATAAGAACATGCTTGCTGGAAAAATTGTCAAACTATCTTTCAAACCTACTCATCAATTGATAATTGGAATTGAAAAAACTATTGATCAGACCGAAGTTCTCTATACAAATTATTGTGTAAAAACAGTACTTGACAATCCAAACCAAATATACCATAAAATATAAACAAAGAAATGATTATAATTCAGCACAACCAACTGAAGAAATTCAAACTGACTGGCTTTAATTTTCTAAAAAATATGACCTTGTTATTCAAAATGAGGACTTAACACAAACTTGTAGCATAATACATCTCCAGGTTGGGTTAATGGCTATTCTAAAGATGACACACATGAAGGAGAAAAACTACTTCAAATGCATCAATTAGGCATAATAATAGCAAAAAGAAATTTTGCTTTTAACACCTGGTCAGAATAAAACATATGACACATATTCTACAAACCACCCATAAGGAATGGCTCATTTAGGAAATACAGTTATTATAAAATCAGCCATTAGACATCATAACCTCAAGACTTACTCAAAATTATAATATAAGACCATCTTGAGGCCAATATGGACCTATGGAATTAGCTGTGGGGCTGGGAAGTGACTCCAACATTAGTTTAATACAGAAATATCAAATACACCCTGAAACAGATCTCAAACACATGTTGTGTCGTAGAGTTAGTGAAATCCATACCATTATAAGAAACAAAAATGTTAAATACAATAACACAGTGAGCACTGAGAACCCAAACTAATGGCTGAAATAACAGCATAATATAAGTACAAGATATCCATGGTTACCTAAATATTGAAACATTCTAATTTTTAATTAATACTCATAATGTCATAACACCTAGTATCTCGACTGATCACATAATAACAATTATTATTTTAATGTAATAATGATTTACAGCCAGATCATCTAAGAATGGGCTTTTAGTGAATAACTTCTTTTAATCATCACCAATAATGTAAATCCTCTTAGTTGAGTTTTAGAAGGGAGCAAAGATTTATACATAAAGTACAACTTAGGTACTAATTCATTTTCGTTTTGATAATATAGAAAACATCAAAATATTCAGTTTTATATAAGAAACAAGGATTAATATTGTGATGAAAGAGTCTTAAGGGATTTAAAAACCTTTTTCTGGAAACAATCAGTAATAGTTATGAATGTAGTGATTATTTTATATTGAATATTTCTCAAAGACTGATTCATTGTAAATATGTGTACATTAATAAATTATGATATTTTTTATTGATTCCGACTCTTTTTTCTTTTGCACTACCCTATAATGAATAGATACGGCTGATCATCCTTTTGTTTCAGGCATATTTGATATAGCATACTTACACTTACGTAAAACTTTGCTCAGCTTAACGCTACCGTAATCTTTGATTATTATTTTATATAATCAATTGACATCTGAACTTATGCAGAGCTTAAGATAAGGCAGCACAAGGCAAAAGCCAAGGTCGCGTTTTATCACACTCATTTAAGTTTTACGAAAGTAACGTCTGATCAATCATCAAAGTGTAAGGATGTGAATTGTGAACTATAGAGCGTACTTCAGGTGTCAAATTACTATAAACGAAATCAACTGTTTTACGTAGGTAAAGTTTAAGTACCTACGGTCTATAGATCTCAGCCTTAGACTTTGCTAAAACCTAGCTGAGAGTAAGCTTAGTATAATCTTTGATTTAGTTCATTTCGTTTTTTAACCGACTTCAAAAAAGAAGGAGGCTCTCAATTCGCCGGTATGTTCTTTTTTTTATGTTTGTTACCTCAAAACTTTCGACGGGTGAACCGATTTCGATGATTCTATTTTTATAGGAAAGGATATAATTCAAAGATGGTGAGAGTTTGGTTCTGATTACGGAATCCATGACAAAGTAACGAAACTCTTCAATTCTTAGGAGCAAATTAACGATACTCGGCCGAATCTTTTTTATGCTATCCGGATATTGAAACCATCACATAGTTATGGTCAAGTAATTGTCGTAGTCGAATATGATGATCAATGGGACTCCTTAACGACTTACAGTAAGGTTGCGATCTGTGGCAGAATTTCTAACTGTTTGTAATCAAATTGCAAAGCACTTACGTTCATTGCACTCACAAAATAACATAAAAACAATTGACTTCAAAAACACTATTCCAAAACAACACATTTTAGTGCACATATCTACACTAAAAAGTATACAAATAATTGCGTATTTTTATGCAATCTATTTCTAGTTACGAATATTGTAATTTTTGGAGTCGATGTCATCCAAAATAGGTTTGTTACTACATACATAGTTATAGGTGAGATTTGCTTGAGTCGTGGGAAGGCGAGAGCGGGTCGCGGTGGAAGGACATTATTTATTAAGTTTATCTGTTCCAGGTAGGTTATGACAATTTCTAGCAAATCTACATAAGTGCCTAGGTATGTACAAATGTACATACATAACATTACCAAGAATATATTGAGAAGCAACAGTCAAGATGTTAATTTCTTTGAATTTTACTCTGAATTATTCTTTAAGACCTAGGTTATCAATAGCGCGAGTAGCCCTCTTCTGCAGCACAAAGATTGTATTTATCGGCAGCGTTGCCCCTGCTATTGCAGGGGCAACCATAACCCCTCGTTTACACCAAGGTATTATACCTGTATTTGAAAAGTTTCATACAAATACAAGTTGTGTGAAAAATTTTTCAAAATACAAAAAACTTGAAGCTTGTCATATATAAAATTTGTATGAACCTTTTCTGTTGAAATTGTTTGTCACCTACTGTTGTTGTCTACATGTATATGATCTAATGTTTTATACTCATTGTAGGCTAGAAGCTAAACTTGCTTGACAGTGCAGAAGTTGATGAATATTTCTGTTCAATAGACTACTGGTACAGACAATAGAAAGTGAAGGTACTCCGGAACTTTGCTTCATGAGAGCAGTATACGTGTACATCATAAAAAATTAAGGAAATTCAAGAAAACCACGCAAGTACTGGTCGCGATCATTTTCAGGAGACGACACCAACAAGGGGCCTATCGTTCCTTATTGAATGATTTAAGAATAGAAGACAGAAGTGGATTCAGAAATTTTGTTAGAATGAGACCAGTAAATTTGGAGAATTTGCTTCGAAAAGTTGCACCATACATTTCTTAGCAGACTTCACATTCAATTATTTATTAGTACGGCTTTACTCATATTTTTGTCGGTGTCGGTACCGACTAGTTTCGGACCATTCGGAAGTCCTTCATCAGGGTGAGTGTGGACTTCACATTATTGAGATTACCATCACTCCAGCAGAGCAATTATTTTTTTGGACAAACGAACTTACGGGTAAGAAACTTACCTAGTGATACATGATCACCGCCGTCATCCGATCAGAGAATGTGTCTCTTGCAACAACAGAGGAATCACAGGAGCGTTGCCGGCTCTTAGGGAAGGTGTACGCGCTTTTTATGTTGGCTGTTTGTTTGAGATCTCTAGCTATTTATTGGTGATTAATATTCATCTTTATTGTATTTGCATAGGATATCAAAGGCAAAAAGTAGTCAATAATACTGATACTCTCGAAACTATTATAAAAGTATCGAAAGAATATCTTAATATAAGCTGAGATAAATATTACTAATAAAGCTTATGTCTTTGACCACTCCTCTTATGTTCTTCTTTTCACAAAAGCGGTCTGTCCGGTAAATGTTTAAAACTTTATCCACCAAGCATGGGTAGAGTATAAAACTTGTTTTAAATAAGTATTATACATAAATTTCATTAAAATTAACAATACTTGTTAAAAACATGTATGTTTTATGTTGGTGTGAGCGCTGTCCTTGTATCCGACTGTATCAAACATGTCTCAGATCTATATTGGAACGCAAATGTGTTTTATACTTATATAAAATCTTGTTGGCAAAATGGTTGGCAACACAGTGTGAATGCAAGAATGTTTCAGACAATAACAATACATGCTAAAAACTTATAAATATGTTTTGACAAGTATTCTACAAGTTTTGTATAGAACAAGTTTTTGAGTTGTTTCTTGGTGTAAACGACGGGTAAGACTTAATATTCTAAGCATAGGACTTTTAATTTTGTCCGAGGCGCTTGGCGCTTGAGCGGACGAAGTATAATCCGGCTAAGTTTGAAAGCGAACAGTTGTATTTACAAGATTATAGCCGTCATCTGTCAATCTATCAATGACTGCACGTTTCATACAATCTGATATATTCGCTTTTTCTTAGAGTGACATCCTCTTTGTCGGCCACATTCGGCAACCGCCCGGCCATCTTAAAATCTGTAAATGTAAATTCCAAATTGTAATGCACCCGGCGTATCTACATATTATTTTCTTTTTCATTTAAAATAAAATGTAACTTTGAATTTAATGCCGTGGTAAATTTGAGGACCTTCTTAGATTTCGTAAGTTTTAATTCATCATATCACATACGAAATGTTACTATAATAGCATATTAATTGATCGAAAGGGTTGGAATAATTAATTACTATAGTTATCTAGCGTAGGGTTTAAAATCAATATCTCAGGCAAAGAATAGTTTGTAAAACTTCATACACTGCAAGAAATACTATTATACTTACTGTAAGTTCAAGATAAAATGGAGTGTTTTATGTACCTTCAAGGTTATATTAGTAATGGTGAATGGAAAAGTTAAGATAATAAAAGAAAATAAAACTTTATGTAATCTTAACACTTAAGGTACATACTTAAAGCTTGGTAACTTACTTTAACATGATACTGGTAAATCTCTGGTGTGTCTTCCAGTAGGAAGAATAGAATATAATTGTCACTAGAGTGTCTTGTAGTAAAACAAATTGTCTTTGAAACTTCTACATGTTTACTAAATACAATTTCAGATCTAATAGGCCCATCCAACCATGTAGGCACAATACAGAAAAACAATTAAATAGATGATCCAGTCAGCAGCCATCAAACAATGACAAGAAACAGAAATTAAATGGATCACACCTAAATTAAATATGGCATCTACAAACACAAATCCATCCAAAACTAAGACAACAATTGACATTGTCGGTGGAATATATTGCAAGATATGTAGCAAGACATATGGAAATAAAAAAGATTATGATTCCCATTACCAGGAACACAGTAAAGATATTGAGTATACTTGTGTTGTCTGTCACAAGGATATATCTGGATATGCTAGCTTCCGCGGACATTGCTATACTAGCCATGTTATTAAAAACAGATTCAAGTATGTATTTTTTGTTACTTTTAATTGATTTATTTATTTATTAGAAAAGGCTTACCAACTAGACATACATTAATATTATGACTACTTATAATGTAACATTTCTTATATTTAATATTTGTATATCTAACTTATAGGTATGCACAGCATTGCCTTCATTTATTATTGTAAGTTAAGTAATACTACTACAATATGTGTTTACTATTACTAAAAACTAATTTTATACGTCCAAATTATAAGGGTTCAAAAGTGTATTTTTTAAAATTGCCAAATGTATTAAAATTTATATCTATACTACTATTACTATGGAATTTACTGTTATATAATTTTAAGATAAGTTGGATAGGTGAATTTGAGCCATAATTGTTTCTGAAGAATTGTACATGTACTGGCAGATATGTACTAATACGACAAGGATAAGGTGGTACACATAATCCAATCTTAGATAGAAGTAATGGACAGTCTAATTGATTATTTAATAATTTATATAAGAAAAGAATTTGTGACGCATTTCTTCGCAATTCTAAGGTTTTCATATTGAATAATTTTAATTTGTCTTTGTAACTTATAATAGTGTAATTATCAGTGACATAACTCAATTTGGATATAATTTTTTTTTTGATGAATGATTTTTGCTTGATACAAATAAATTAACTATTATGTCTGATTAAAATTACTTTCCTATTTCAAAATAAAAAAAAATAATCCAAACAATTTGTTAATAAATCGTTGCTTGCTAATAGATTTTCAAAGAGTGACATCTCAAGACAATTACCTAATATGCAAATATTGGGGTTGAACTGTAAAGTAGATCCTGTAGATGAAGCCACAACCAGAGAGTTGAACAAAGCATACAAGGTTTATCAACAATATTTGTATTGAAGGGTTGGCTCATTTGGAAGAGCTCTCTCACGGAAAGTGAAAGGTCGCATGTTCAAGTCCCACATCTTTTATTTGAGTAATTAATCCCAGAAGCGAGGACAACAATTTATTAAGATTTACTTTCCTATTGTGTATTAGGCTGGGTGTACTTAAATTTGGGGAATGTAACCAAGATTGTGTGTTTGAATGAGAGTTTGTATGTGGACTAGATTCATTATTGTAAAACAAAAAAAAAAAAAAGGCCTGTCAAAAGAACATACAACTAGTATGTATGTATAATAAATAATTTTGAAAGGTGCTAAACTGCTAATATACACATAAAATTCATAATTGAAAAATGAAAAAATATATATTTCAGTAAGAAAAATTGTATATAACATAGGAGTGGATGTGGCATTCTATTAAATTACGAACATCTGTGACAGGAGGCCTCACTCTTACATAATTATTTCCATCAATTATAACAGTACCAAAAAATTGTTAGGTGTAATTTAAATATTATTTAAAATTTATTTATATGATTCTTGAAATATTCTATAAAAATAAAAAATATTTGGGTAATTCCATTTTTTTTTTTTTTTTTTATGGATTAGGAGGATAAACGAGCGTACGGGTCACCTGGTGTTAAGTGATCACCACCACCCACATTCTCTTGCAACACCAGAGGAATCACAAGAGCGTTGCCGGCCTTTAAGGAAGGTGTACGCGCTTTTGTACGGTTGCTACGGTGCCCACAGTAATGTTTACACATTACTGCTTCACGGCAGAAATAAGCGCCTTTGTGGTACTCATAATTTAGCTGGTATCCTGTGCAAAGGAGCCGCTCCCTAGTGTGTCTTAATATGCTATTTTTACTTTGATAATATTGATATATTTTAAGGAAGTGTACGTTATAATAGTATGTTATCTCCTTTCCAAAAGATAAGTGGAAATAGTAATTAATTAAAATTTTACTTACAGGTGTGAACAATGTTCCAAAACATTCTCCAAAATGTCTGCACTGAAGGATCACATAAACTTAATACATCAAAATCAATGCACAACTTGCAATAAAAAGTAAGCAAATATATGAATAAATAAAACTCTATATGTCATAGTAAAATCAATATTATTAGTCTTCATATTTTAGCCTTTTACAATTTAAAAATTTTACTGAGTTACTTTTATTTTAGCTAAATTTGTTCCCACTTCTAGATGGATTATTTATTAGGTTATCTTCTAGGTGAATTTTAAATCATGTAGGTTATAGAATGGTATTTTGGAATGTCAAAGATCAAAATCATTTACCACCTTCTGTGTACAATAGAGTAGTTTCATTAAGTTTTATTTTTGAGGTTGAATGAGAGGAAGTGATAAGATTTTAAGTTACTATTCCTTTGCTTTTACATATTATTATGTTTTTGTAAGACTGGATTATTTTCTATCGATTCCATTATTATTCAACACAATTAACTGCTTATCTGGTTTTGAAGATGATTTGATATCAAACTGTTTTCTTTAGGGGAGGTCAATCCTTAGTATTGCACATACTGGTCTGTGATCTGAAACGAATTTGTTATTTGAAATAACCTCAATATTAGTCCTGTTTTGTTGCATAATACAAAATCAATATAGTTTTTAGTAATGTCAGTAGGGATGTACACCTACACTAATGTACACCTTCCTATTTACATTTTTATTGAAAAATTTCTTAATTATGAGACCGTGAATACAAAATATAATACGCGTCAAATATATTTCCAGATTCTCAACCAAAAAAGAGCTACATTTACATAAAATAATCCACCGTAGCAACGATGGACCCCCATTCCAGTGTCAAGAATGCAAAATTACCTTGGACTCCTTAGATGCCTGCAAAACGCATGTAGATGTACATTTAACATTTACCTATTCATGCCCAATTTGTGAAGAGATTATACCCCAAAAGGAATTTGCTACGGATCATCTAAAACAACACTTTGGCAATGTAACTTCGGAACAAGTAATATATGAAACAATAAATTCGGCGAATACTGCTCTCGAAAAGCTTGGTGGGATTTCTTGTTACTTTTGCACCATGATATTGCCCACTAGATCTGAATTTGATGCACATTTTCTATATGAACATGGTGATGAAGACATATTGTATACATGTGTGGTGTGTGGAAAACCGTTTGATAAATATTCAAGTTTCAGTGAGCATGTCTACAACCATTTTACAAAAGGAAGATTTGCGTAAGTAATTTGTTAATTAAAGAAACTTTTCATATTACCAAACTTTTTCTGGGACAGATGCAAGTACAAAAAGCGGCCATGTGCGAATCAGACTTGCCCATGAAGGGTTCCGTAGCAGCAAGTAACATAAAGTTATATAGAAAGGAAAATGATATTAAATTATTTAAATGGATAAGGCAAAATGTCTTTGCCCAAAATCATACAGTGCATTGAGCTCTCATCATTTATACATATTAAAAAACTACTTACTAGATCTTGTTCAAACCAATTTTCAGTGGAAGTTTGCATGGTAACTATTCAGTTTAGAAAAAAATTTAAATTAATGTCAATATCATTTTTGAAGACCTATCCATTGATACATATGGGTTTGATGAACAAAAATGTTTGAGTATCAGTTCTAAGTATGGGAATCCCCAAAATTTATTGTTATACTTATATTTTTGTGTGAAATGTTCACAGAATACAAATACTTACCAAGCTTCAACGGTATAGTTCTTATAGTTTTATGAATAGACAGTCATGACGAATCTATAAGTGTTCCGTTTTTTGCCATTTGCCTACAGAACCCTAAAAAGTGAGAATGCATAAGTACACTTAATTTAAGATGTTGACTGTCTGCTATTTTGCTTATGGTCCCTGGTACGTTCATGAGAATTATATATATTATTTGTTAGGTCCTTATGATGGTTTTATGAGTAAAAAAAGTATGTAATTATACTGAAAACCTAAAACATCACAGCTAGATGTTTGTGCATATCATGTAGTGCATACCTATACATCTCAGTTTAATTTTCATACATTGTAGATAAAAGAAACAGTGTAGTTAACACCTTTCAAAAGCTGTTAAATATTTTTAGCTGGTAAAAACAAAAATCCTCAGTGTTTGAATTATTTTAATGAGCCATATTACCCCTCTGCCCTTATTTGTTTATCTGGTGTAATAAAATAAAAAAATCAATGAGACATTCGTGTTTCTCTTTCCCCAGTTCATTGTTCATATGACCCCTAAAAAATCAATGTTGTTGCTTAAACGTCCAGCCTAAAAAACCTGTTACAGATGTGCTTCATGTTTTTTTACCACCGCTAATAAAGTGGTCTCAGAATAACTTTATTTATTTATGAAATGTGTGGATTGATGCATTATTATTATAGTTTTTTATTACTTATGCATAAACTCTAGTTATTGCGTATTCATTTACATTTACTTTTTCAACTTGTATAAGGCATTACTTTTAAGTATTTGACGTTTGATTATTTTTTGTTGCATCACATTACATATTTTGTCGTTGAAATGACTTGTAAAACAATGAAGCTGTAAATGTTGACTTAAAAGAGTGGCGGTGAGTTTCTTGCTACTTCTTCTCATTGAAGCTCAACTTTTTTGCGAAATGGCGATAAATTTAAAAAGAAATTAAACTTGGCATCTATAAGTATTATTTCCTTGACATACCTGCATGAAGAAAGTGATTGTGATTTGATTGCAAGAAGAACCAAACAATCAAACAACAAAATCAACAAACCTTCAAGATTTAATTGATAATTATTACTTAAAGCCCATGTTAGAACCTTTCCTAAAGTTTGTGGAAAACAGAGTTCAAAATGTTGCATACAAATATGGTTGTCTCATATTTTTTTTTACCTGAATTAGTTGATTTTCTTAATTGATCAATGATTTTCTCGACGTTTGCATTTAAAATACAAAATGTTAAGTAAAATTCAAATTAAAAACTTTATTGTCACAAAAATCTATAATATTTTGTTTCAAACACACTTAAAATTTGTCCATGAGTGTATAAGGTATATAACGGTCTTAACGTGGTATCACTAACTATTCTTATTAAATTGAATGTTCAATATTTCTTTTAAAATTTTTCAGTTGTGATCTGTGTCCAAAATCGTTCCCACGTCTGTCTCTGCTCGTGACTCACATTTCAGTATGTGCAAACTCCGAGGATGGCAATAACGAACCGTTTGTCTGTATCCACTGCAATAAATGCTATGCCACTGAGCAGAGATTGGATTATCACTTGCAGAACGCTCACAAACAGCAAAACCTCAAGTGTCCGGAGCCAGGCTGTGATAAAATGTGAGTATGTTGAAGTCAAGTGTCTGTAATGAAATGTTTTGTAAAATATACCCGAAAAATAGTATGGGGTCAACCCCATACATTATATAATCAAATTATATACTGTCAAAAAACTATATCGGAAAAAGCGGCTTTAACGGCTTACCATGCTTACGTGGAATCTATAATTAGGTATGGTATCATATGGGGTAACTCAACAGTAATAAATAGAGACTTAATAGCGCTAAAAAATGTTTGAGGGCTGCAGCGGGAAAAGGACCCCTTGAAAGCTGCAGACCCGTATTTAAAAAATATAACTATATTCGAAAAAAAATTAGCGAATTCAGTAAACATGAAAACACTTCTCTTTTCCCATTCAGGGACCCCACCAAACTACAAGTACCTTGCTGTAGAACTACATTATTTCATAGAAACTGTTTTTGTATGTGCATAAAAATCTATAATCACATCCCAAAGATAATAAGAGAGGTATCATCAAATAGGAATTTCTCATCTAAGTTGAAAATATACCTTATTAAAAACTGCTTATATTCATTCGAAGAATATTTTCAATTAAGGACGCGTTTACGAATCCGACAAAAATAAGATATTTTTCGAAATGAAACTAAATCTAACAAAACTAAAAATTGCCACAAATAGATTACTTCTTTATCTCCAATTAGCGGGAAATTTTTGCTTTGAAATTTTGATATTTTATGTCGTAAAAACGATTATCCGCTACCTCTTCACACAAAATTGACGAAATGGGGCTTCATTCAGGATCAGTTTTCTGCTACTACTTACATAATTTTGTCTCTTAAAAATTACGTAAGGAAAGCAGATATAATATTTTCAAAAACACGGGAAATAAATTAATGAATATGTTATGAATAATCTCAGAAAAAAATAAAAATGAATCGTCTAAAATTCATATATTTTTCTGATAAGCATGAGCTTTAAAGTGTGGTATTAAGGGTTATTTTATTTTGTCACTCCGTACGCATTGCACAGAGAGATCTATCGAAACAACGTCAGTCCGCGCTGGGCCGCCGTCGTGGGTAGACACTGTGTCGGTTGTAAGTAGCAGCTCGTACTCGGAAAGATCGCTGTACGAACATGAATATTTTTTATAAGCTCTACAATACTGTCTTTGATACTTTACATATTTTGTACGCAGTCAGATCTTCAAAAAATTATGTTTCTATATTTTTTTGAAGAATTAGTGATTTATAAGTTCATCTCTAAATATACGGTCTATATTAAATCGAAATCCAAGATGGCGCCTATGAAATTTACCAACTTCTCTTCATGGGTGTCATTTTCATGGTTTTCGGGGTCAACAATAACGAATATCGGGTCAAAATCGAAATCCAAGACGGCGCCTATAAAAATTAACCAACTTCTCTTCATGGGTGTCATTTTCATGGTTTTCGGGGACAACAATAACGAATATCGGGTCAAAATCGAAATCCATGATGGCGCCTATGAAATCTACAAAATTTTCTTCATGGGTGTCATTTACAATGTCAAAATAAGAATTAATTCAAAAACGTAAATTATATTATAAAAGCCCTGTCTATCAATATCCCAGATGCTAAAATAATTCTTCATTCCCTAAATATATAAATATTTACGTTTCGACTTTTCACCCACAATATTTACAATACACATTCCGTTACCAATCTAATTAAAATATCTCAAAGTTTGATTTTGAAAGACCTATGTAATGATACCCTACATGCAAAAAAAATTTCATCCCCTTTTTAACCACAAGAAGCTCTACCCTTCTTATCAATTATTACCATCATATTATGTCAAGAAGAGTTATTTCGATAGGTATTGTAATCATAAGGTATAAGCTATTACATAAATGTAACGTATATCTTCCTTAATCCCGCATTATTTTCAAAAGACCAAAGGAAATGTCATGTTTCAAACCTGAATCTAACTTTCGAAGACCTATCCAACGATACCCCACAAGGTAAGTCTCCAGTATTTTTTTCAACTCCTCTTTTAGGGGAGGTGTCCTTTGGGGGGAAGTTACGTCTAAAGCACCAGACAACACAAAAAATGGCGTGCGTACAAGGTACACATGTCAGAAGTGAACCTTATTTGTGAAAACAAATTTTAAATCTCGTTTATATTAATAATTATCCTAATCTGTTCTCTAAACTAATTGATTTTTGTCAATATTACAAATTATTAGATGTTTTACTTATCATCATTTCTCATTAAACCTGCACGATAAAAAGCTAGTAAGGAAGATTTTCCACATACTCGCGGCCGAGCGCTAAACCTGCATGATACATCGCTAGTAGTGAAGTTGTTTTACTACATAGCGGTACTATCTGCTTCATGCTACATTCGAATTTTCTCACTCTATCTCAATCAGACTCAATCTCCCTCCCCTCTTCTTAGATAAAAGCGTCCTTCATTTTCGTAACACTTTATTCCGTCTCGTCCGTAAAAATTTTACCCCCATGCGGGCTCAGACGTTTCACTTCAAAAATGATCCCAAAGTCGTTCTCTGGACCCTCGAGAACCTCGGATACGATACCCATATTGTTGAAATCATAATTTTGCGCAGCGGCCATCTTGGATTTAAAAAATTATCCCAAAATCGTTCTCTGTACCCTCGAGAACCTCGGATACGATACCCATATTTTGAAATCATAATTTAGCGCGGCGTCCATCTTGGATTTCAAAAATTATCCCAAAATCGTTCTCTACACCCTCGGGAACATCGGATACGTTACCTATATTGTTGAAATCATAATTTTGCGCGGCGGCCATCTTGGATTAAAAAAAACTACGTTTACTGCACACGACGTTATACTACAGAATTGCCATCCAAAGTTCTAATAAGTAACTACTAAACGAATACATCAACCAATTATCAAAAATACATAGGTATTAAAAAAAAAAAACAAAATTCCAACTTGCTAAAGTATCAAAGTCATTTGATTCCCGCAATTAACTTTAAGTACGTGTATGTGTTTTGGAGCGGTGTCAGTGTAGTGGTGTGATTCGATACCTCTTTGTTTTGAGAACGCGTCCTTAAAAGCTTGACTTTTTTTTAAATAATTTAATATTAATAAATAATACTGCTGCAAATCTTTTGTTAAATTGATATTATTGTAACTAATGATTTAGAAATGTATTTTGTAAAATTTGCACGTCATAAATGTGGCAAACATGTACTTTATAATATTTATGGTACATCAATCTAACATATTTATGCAAGTAAAAACTTTGACTTTGACTTTAGTTTAGTTTAACAATTATTAGGTCTCTTGTTTGTTCCATTATAACAATATGTCAGTTTATCTTCTTCCTTGAACTAGCCCAGGCCGTTCCAGAAAGCTAGCAATTCTATTCAGACTGCTGCAGGTGCCAGAAAGTGATGCTGGAGATTGGATCATTTGTTCAGCCACCCTCCTAAACTCATGCTGTGTTGCATCAATGCATCCCCTGCATAGTCGGCTGTCTGTCATGCCTATAGTAAACAGATGCTAAATAATTTATATGATTAGATGTTTAATAATTTGCATAATAATTATTAATCCCAGAAGTGAGGAATATGACTATAAAAATAAAAAAATGTTTAAACAAATGCTTGCATGTCCCTATTTATGTGTATATCGATACTGTTAAGAGGGCTTCTATTGATCCTTTGCGCAGCCATGTTTTAAACTGTTAATGGAGTATGGAGTAGCAGTGGTTTGAGATCATATAGTACAGCCTCTCCTTTTGATGGTTCTTCCCGTGTGGTCTCATTTCGATGTAACAATTTAAATATTTATAATTGTAACTACATTATATGTATTGTCGTAATAATTAGATTGACTCTTAGGTAGTCTTATATTTTTCATTTCATATTACTTAGGACAACTCTAAGATACAGTTCCTGATGATGTCTTTTAGGAAAAGCCAATATATTCTATGGGACTTTCTGGGGACATGTGTAGCGTGTACTAATACACTCACATTTTGTTATTTTAATGGTTTACACATTTAGGACATGGTAATGAATGAAAACCAGTAAGTAAGTAAATAACCAGTACCACATGTGATTCCTTCCCTTGAACTCTGTAGGATTGAACATCTAGAAGTCTGTTTTAGTATATAATTTCCTTCATTACAAATGATTTAGAAAGGTGTTGTCATACACTTTTGGACTTGTTTTATTGACCATAATAATAATATAATAATAATAATAAAAAGCCGCCATCTTAAATACATGCCGGATAGTTAGAAAGTTCTTACAACTTGACGAACACGACATTTCACCCTACACATAAATTTAACACACCACACGCTGCATTTACTTGGTTTCGACCCGTAAATGCAGGCAAACCAGCGAAAGGCTGAGAAAAATTATAAAAATAAATAATAATAATATATTTATTTGCAATAAACTTAGTATACAAGGGTGTTTAAATATTATAATAATGAGCTTATGTTTTGCCAGCACTATTCCTAGCATGCAAATATTTAACTACAATGAATATCAGAATTTCATTACCATATATTCCTTAACACTATAAAAATTATAAGCATTTAGCCAACTATATAGCTTATTCTTAAATAATCTAGAATTTAAAATTTTAATGCTACTCGGTAACTTATAAACACGAACACAATTACATACACAACTTTTATTATATTTAGTAATTTTTGGAACATCATGTAGAACGAGTCTTGTTGGATCACGTCGGTTCCGCGGATTTAGATCATTAGCTGATTTAAACAATTCTTTATTTTTTTTTACAAATATACATATCTCGAAGATATATAGCGACGGCAAAGGCAATAATCCTAGTTTTTTAAATATGGGTTGACACGATTGCTCAGGATGCATCCCTTACATTGCCATAATACACTTTTTTTGAGCAATAAATGCTCTGTTTATATGTGTGCTGTGTCCCCATAATATAAGCCCGTAGCGCAGTAGCGATTCTACATGTGCGTCATAAGTCATTATAGCTGTTTTTAAGCTTGTTACGTTTTTGACTTGCTTAAGCGCATATACGAACTTATTTATTCTCTTGGATATATTATCTGCTTGCTCTTTCCAATTGAAATTCTTATCTTTTATTACTCCTAGAAACTTTGTATGTGCTACTTCTTAAATTGTTGTCATTTTTAGTTGTATATTGTATTTAGGATTATAACATTTATTGAAATTGATATATACGGATTTATTAGGATTTATTTTCAAATTATTTATATCAAGGCATTGTATTAATTTATTTATAGTGTTATTAATTTCAATCTCATGATTATTGATATAGTTATTATTTTTTTCAGACGCTACAACGATTGTGATATCATCAGCAAATAACACACATTGATGTTTGGTTATGTTAATAATATCATTTATATATAGTAAGAATAGGATAGGGCCCAGCACACTTCCTTGTGGAACGCCACATTTATTGTGCTTGTATTCAGACAAGAAAGGGACCATATCTCCATTGTCATCTATTTTATCAATAACAACACATTATTTCAAGATATCATTTCAATACTTCAGTGTAGGACCCCTGATACCGATTAATTCAAGCTTAAATAGTAGCAGATCCTGGGAGACTACGTCGAAGGCTTTCGAGATATCAAAAAATAGTCCAGTAGTTAGATTGCTATTATTGATACTTGTAACAATAGCCTTTTCAAGAGAAAATACCGCTAATGAAGTTGACTTCTTTTTTGAAAGCCAAACTGTTCGCTGCTAATTATATGAAGTTTTTCGCAATAATCGGTTAATCTTCTGTACATGCACTTTTCATATATCTTAGACAATATGGGTACCAAAGTTATTGGACAATAATTATTAATATTATATTTTTCACCTATTTTAAATAATGGCTTGACAGATAATTGATTAGCACACCCTTTAATAATTTTGATGTTGATTTCATCATAACCTACTGAATAGGACTTAGTTAAAGACATTATTTCTCGTCTAACCTCGTTTTCTGTCATGGGTTTTAGGAACATAGAGTTTACATGGGCACTAATAGTAGATGATTTTTTAATACTTTTTTGTGTTGTTTTATGTGTTAAATGAATGTAGTGATTGTTAAAGGCAGTCGTAATATCAACGGGTTTTGTTACTGTCGTGTTGTTAACAATAATTTTCTCTATGTTTCCTTTGCAATTTGTGTCTCGTATTTCATTTTTAATTTGTCCATGTGGCTCTACATTTATTTTAATTTTTGTTTATATACTCAATGTTTCCATTTTTTTTTAATTCACTATACATTTTTTTAGAATATGTCTTATCTCTGTTTTTATTACTAGTATTGTTATTTTTATAGTATTTACATCTTAGTTTATGTTTATTAAAACAACTTTTTTTTAAGCCTTGACTTATCCAGTTTTGTTTATTTTTATGTTTGTTATTCAATTTTGCTTTCACTTTTGGGAAGCAAAGATTGTAAAATAGACAAATAGTTCATGAAACTCACTGAATGCGTTTGCGTTATTTTGCATATATACATGCGATATTTTATTATATCAGGATAAATTGTTTAAGCATTCCCTGAACTTGGGAATATTGTCCAAATTTATAATCTCTTTTATAAATAAAATATGTAGTACTTTTTTGCGTCTTTTCATTAACAGAAAAGCTTAACATTTGGCCTGTGTCATGGTCAGAGAAAAAGGGGCTTGACTGATGCGTTAGCATTTTGAATATTGCTAAGAATATGATCTATGCAAGCTGTTGTAATTATTGTGCATTCTGGCCACAAACTCAAATAAATCTTATAAAAGTAGAAGATTTAGAATGTTTATTTTTTTAATTTTATTCAGTTAATATACAAGATTCTTTCTCTTGGTTCCAGATTTGATAAATGCCACAAGTTCATTCTCCATCAACGCCACCACAACACAAACATGCAGAACTGGTGTCGTCAATGTGGAATGCTGTTTACTTCTCTCGTTTCCTGTGTGAAACATTTAGATATACACAAGAAGAAACATTTTATCTGTCCGGTTTGCAACAGACATTTTGCAGAGAAGTACATGATCACACCACATCTTCCACAACATTTTGAAACTACACTCCACATTTGCAATATTTGTGGCAAAGTCTACAATGCTAAGTTCCGTTTGATTCAACATATGAAAACCCATGCCGAGAAGAAAGGCTATAAATGCAATTACTGCCCCATTAGTTTCACAAATTCAGCAAATCTAGAGCAGCATATGCACATACATACGGGTGTTAAGCAATACCATTGTGATATTTGTGTCAAGTCATTCACATCATATCCAAATTTTTATAAACATATGAATAAAATCCACAAAATTTTATTGAAAAAAACTACAACCCCGAAGAATATGCCCATTGGCGAAAATACCAATGAGAACTTAAATGAAAATAACAATCTTATACAAGATTTGAATGTTTGTATACAAAGTAATCATATTGACAGTCAGAATCATGATTTGGATTTAAATCAGAGCAGAGTTGATAACAATAATGAGTTAGACTTGGGTCCTGTGAATTTTGATGCAGAGAATGGTGAAAATTTGTCAGTCCATATTTTGTATGAACCAGATCCGGACTGTTTGGATGATACACATATGAATGCTAAAGAGTCATTGTTTGACACCGTTATGGATGATCAATACAAATCGATAGAAACTAACAGTACCCAAATAGGTAACAATCTTTAAGATATTTTTCATAATTTTGAATAATAAAAGTTATGTGACATGTACAGGACTGTTTTCCACTAATACGTATTTGTATTCACTCTCATTTCAGATTACATCTCGACAACTGCTGTAGAACCAATAGAGATCAGTTCAAAAATCCCTCCAGAGTATGGACCAGAGTTCTCAAGCAACATTGACGGAACGAGCATTATATGTCTAGATGATCACGTCTTACCACATATTGACCCGTTGCTGCCTCATTTGGATCCTCTAATGGTAAAAAATGGTATAGATATGAATGATCCATTTAATATTACAGACGAGAAATGGGAGCCACCCATTATAACAATGTTCTATCCAGATTACCATGGTTATGAAATGTCTGAAACTAATAATATAGCGTCTATGATTAACGCTGACATATTTTAAATGTTACATAGTTGATATATCAATGTTATGGTTGAAATGGTCTTTCACACTTTAATTGATTGCAATCTTTACAGTATGTAATAGTGTTTAATATAATCAGGTATATTTAATGTTTGGACATGTTTTTATGTGTAAGTAATTTGACTGAATAATGTGAGGGTAGATGAAAAAAATGCTTTTTGCTTTATAATTGGGAAAGGACAATTTAATTACATATTTTTATTAACAATGGACATTTGGTTATGGTTCCTAATTGTATATTATACATATTATCAGAAACTACATTTTAAAAGGCATTGTGTCTCAAAGTGTACAAAATGAAGGTATTTCTGTAACATATTCTTCTTCATATCTGTGCCCAGAAAATTTGTTGTAAATAAAAATTATAAAACAATTAGTGTTTTACAATCTACTTTCATGTTATTAACCTTAATAAATATTTTTACAATATTTGTGTTGTGAACCGTCTGCACTAGCAATTTATATAATATATCTAAACATGTTGTCTATTTTATGTGTAACAATATTAAAGACCATTTCAACTATCTGTAATGCTACCTCACTAATAATTACCTCACTAACCCGTAGGATATAATTATTATGATACTTTAACATATATCCCACCAGATTAGACATAATATGCTACCTCATTTAGTTGTAACGATTTCACTTGCTCTTCTGTCAAACACTGTCGGTTTGATTTGTGTGATTAAGTCGAGTGAATGCTTTTGTTTTGAGTTTGTTTTTTTATTTCTTATGCTTTGCAAGTAGATGTGACCTATAAAAATCATACTGAAGGACTATTATGTATCTTTTCTAATGAATTATATAAAACTTTATATTTGATAATATTGTAAAACGAAAGTCGAGTGTAATGTTTATTACATTTCAGTGTGAGAGTGCATTGCATACCCATCTAACCTTTCAAGTATTTAAAAGTAACCTTTCAAATATTTATTAGTCAATTTCTTTGAACAATGACATTCATAATAGACCTACAGATATGGTTGGTGTTGTTCTTTGTCCGTTCAGCAAAATTCTAAAAGCATAATTTCCAGGTCTAGGCTTAGTTTGCAAACAGCTTTTTCTGTATATTCAGCGTATAGAAGCGGCACTTTTTCTGCATTTAAATTTGCTTGATTCGCGCCACCGTACATAATGATATGTAATAGTAACTTCATTTTGAAGACTTCATTTTATGGTGGCTCGGATAAAAATTTCGATTCCTTTTTTTTAATTATTTTAAGAGTTGCGAGGCCAAGCCTCGCAATTTTAGTGTAAGTGAATCGATAGTGCTGTGATATTTTTATGTATATTAGTTGGTAAGTGTAAGTTGAGTACAAATAATGTTAATAAGCATATATTGTGTCATCGAAGGTCCGTCTCGGTTTGATAATGGTGATTATAATAAATTGTGTAGTATGAAATAATAATAATAATATTATATATATTATAAATATAATCATCTGATAATTTGGAAACTATTAGAAGTAATGTTTTATTTAATAAATAATAAAAAACCAATAAAGTAGTACTTATATACCATAAAGTTGTTGATGTTCCTTAATTAAAGATATCACACACGAGGTTATACTATTATTGTTTTGTTTTTTTTTTTTTCATTTAATATGTTCATATAGTTTTACAGGTTGACCAATATATTTCTATTATCTTTATTAAATCGAGACGAGGCTAAATTCACGTGGATTCACGTATTAACAGAAGTAGAGCATAGGAATGCGACGGTAGAAGACCTACTAACTTCCTGTTGCTAGAAAAAAAAATGTTTACGTATTATTACGTATGGGCCTATATTTACGTGCGGCGATTCAAAGTGAATGCGAGGCACACGGCCGTTGTAGAGATACAAAGATTTATAATATTCGACATATAAGATGCGTGGCATATTGAGAAGATAACAATGAATTAATATTTAAGCGAATTTAACTCCGAAATATATTTTCGAGAGAGTATAAATTATTTACAAACGAGAACACGGAGTCTTAGAGGTAATCGTATCCAAAGACTGTATCGTATCTTGTAAGTTGGTAAGACCGGATTGTTAAACAGGAGTACCGTACGATTCAGCTTGAAACAGACTATGGCTTCGACGCGGACGCCTTTGAACTCCGAATTGGACAGTTAAATATGGGGTGGTTCAATTATTACGTAAGTAAACTTACAATCTATTCGTGGGCCTATAAAAGCAAAATTATTGAACTTTTTCTTTATTGAACATTTAGTAAGTATGCTTATATAATACTTGAATTTGCACCCTGGAACGATGAAAACACAGTTTTGACAAGATAATTTGACAACGTGAGCCACGAGCTGTGCCTCTAAAATTGATGAAATATAAGAAATTTTCGAAATTAATATTGATATTTTATAGTGCGCTTGAATAAAAAAAACTGTATTCAATATTGAACGTGTTTAATATGTGGACGTGAGAAGGTAGCTCCAATAAGCAAAACACAATGCATAAAGCATTATGATTCTCGTGTTAATTACTAAACTAAATTTAGTTTGGTTGTTTAATTAAATTGAGGCCGACTTACATTTTGAACATGTATCTATAGTAACGCGCAGTATAAATCTATGCAAGCTAAGCAGTAATAATGAATACACTGTGGCGGTACAGGTTGATATTGAATGGGATTCAAATTAGAGCATCCTGTATATTATAGTAAAATGTTAACTCATTTCTTACTCCTAAATTCCTACCACAGTCTTGCAACCAGTGGTATTATATCCGTTGATGTATTGGGAATGTTGAAAACAAACTATTTTCTGCTGGTAATATATCGCCACAGAGTATTTCCCCCCTTGCTATAGTACCAACATCTTGACATCTATATACATAGTTTATAATTGGTGGTGTTAGACATAATGTAATCGTCATAATTCAATGTAATAGTACTTATTCAGAAAACTATCTATATTCATAATGTTTGTATTTGTGTCTATGTACTTTGTCGCAAAGGCAACAAGTTAAGTGTTTTTTTTTCTACTTAGATATTTGACTACGCTTGCCGAACTTAAATCTTAACGTGATAGAAAGGATGAGAAAGTCGGTAAATTTATTTAATTTATAAAATTAAAACAACTTCAGTTCTTTGCTAGTCGTTGATGTATCCACATCGCTGTATAAGAATATTTTCTTTAGGTCTAAGCTATAGACGTCGAATACCGAAATTAGGTTTCTATTGAAGCAGAAAATAGAAATTTCAAGAAACAAATTCAACATAACATCCAAATATCTCCTTTTTTGGACAATCTTACCTGAACTTTAGCCGTTTATAAAGTACTCATAAATTGTAAAACTGTAATTGTATTTAGAAACCTCACGCATATAATGGAGGTTCTATATGATAAACATTTATTTGACAAATTTGTAAGGATTGTTCAAAAACACGTAGGTATTTCCTAGAACCGTTTTTATTGAATTACCACTCGATATTTTTCGTTCATCGTTATCGCTTTCTCTTTCTTGTCGTCAACAGGTGATATGCGTTGGATGAAACAATACGCTTTTCGGCCATGTTCGAACACAGAACCGGAAAAGGCTCTCTTACGCGGATTGCTCTGTAGGAAAGTAAGGTTTCGGCAAGCGTTCTTCAAATGAGCACTCTGTTGATATACAGAAAGGTCATCCGGTGTACTGTATAGGTAATATTTTTGATATAATATTGTGATTATTATTTATATTACAGCGGTTGTTATTATGATTATTTTATTGTAATTAAACGTAATTGCGTGGTGACAGGCCTAAATGTTTACAGATACGATAAGTTTTGCATTTGTTACGTGACATAAAATAGTCTAGAATGTTATAACTATTTGTGTGATAGAACGATGGATATATTTGTAACCTTTGCGACCGTAAATGTCCTTAGTTTTAGGTATTTTCTAATTAGGTTAGAGTCGAGCACAGGGTATTGTGGTTATATATAAGGAAAAGCGTTTGTAATATCTTGACATGCGACAGTTTCCGGATCAGCACGCTCGATACTGCCCCAATACCCTCTTTAAATAGTAAGTGTCCATCTAAATCTGTCTAAATTAAGGTTTTTGACCGGGTTGGTGAAGCTTCATCTTTAACACTATACTAAATATAGTATAATGATATACTCCGCCTGGTATTCTCTAAGACTACGTCATGATATTTGTCATACTGACAGCTCGTCAATTCATCGCTATTGTCGTATCTCTCACATCTATAATAGCGTTGTTTCACTCGAAAATAGTTTTGAGGACAATCATCGCAACTGATGATATAATATTCTTATTATTAAAACGCTGTCTAATCTATTCATTATGATATCATAAATGATGTGCGTGCAGTCCACAGAGAGTATCATACTTACTGTACATAGTACTTATTTGTAGATGCTGTTGCCTATCCTATGAAGGTCAGCTCTCGAAGGGCTTTTTGTAACCAAGAGAAGCGTCGCTTAACCCGGTCTGATTAATTCGATAAGTGAATATCTGTTTCAAATTCAAATTAAGTATGTACTAAGGGCTTCTAAATTATCGCATAATAAACACTCACTCTTTTGGCATAATAGAAAATAATACATATTTTTTTAATAATAACATCTGTTTAGTATAATAATATAGTTTTTGTCCATTTAGGCAATTAAAATCTTTTTTTTATCTACCCTCAGATCAATATTACTAACAGCCATGTCCAGTTATAACTGATACTACTAATTGGGCAACAAAAATCTTTTTTCTAATCTACCCTCAGATCAATATTCCAAACAGCCATGTCCAGTAATAACTGATACGGTTGGTTTCATTCTGGTACTTATTAAACCACACCTATATTATTCAGTTATTAAATGTTGCTACTGTTTTTATTGCTTGAATTTGATTAGTGTGCCTACCTTCATATTTAAACTACGCATTTTTACTTCGTATATATTGTGTTATTTTAAAAATAAGTTATCCATGGCTCATCTTTATTTATGAGTTGGAATATTGTATTCTGGCAGCTTGTATTGAATAGATTTTTAATAAATGTATTACCATTTATTATCCGCGAACGTAACATAAGCTTCCAAGCTATTTTGGCTACAATTTTTTTAGTAATTATAATGGAAATATAAGCACTATGGTAAAAGTTATGCACTCCAGCAATATGAGAGAACTGGTGTTGCAAATTAAATGTTTTTTTTTTTTTAATTATTAATTGGCCAGTGTACCTAACTTATAATCGTAGTACATAAATAAGTAATACGCCAACCTAGCTTGTCTGAAGTACGAGCTATGTTATGCTGTACCGAATACTTATCTACCTCCGCAAGCCTCCATTACGATATAAATATAGTTGTTTTGTTATATATAGACAGCGTAATTATTAGAAGAAGCGTGGCGTAAGACGTGTTTAATAAAAAATTGTATGCGCTAGTTCGAATCTTATTGTATTGAATTTCAAATTAATAAACTATCTGGCAGAAATGGTTTTTTAATTGAATATTTACTGACTCACTAACTATTCTGTGTCTATTTTCATGAAGCATTTTCAAGTTGTGATTTATTCAAGCGTTTCCATTGTTTTTTTATGACGATAAGAGATGAGACGAGTAGGATGAGAGATCTGACAGTAATAGATACGCCCTTCCGATTACAAAGTAGTACCCGTCATGATTCTTGAAAATCTCACATAATTCTGATCGGCACCACAATTATTGCCCTCGTCTCCTTAAGACATAAGAATTAAGATGTTAGGTCTCGTTTCCCCAGTAATTTCACTAGCTGCGGCGCCCTTCAGATCGAAACACAGTAATGCTTACACATTAAGGCTTCACGGCAGAAATATGCGCCTTTGTGGTACCCATAATCTAGCCAGCATCTTGTGCAAAGGAGCCTCAAGGTGACGAGCGCAGTCGTAGTACCACTCAGAATTTTTGGATTTTTCAAGAATCTTGAGTGGTGTACACTGGAATGGTAATACACAATAAACCCCCAAGAGTTTTTTGATTATGAACAGAACAACGTCGGTCTGGTCGGGTCATTATAATTATTGACCACACCACTATCACACTAAAGACTACAAGAAGCACAAGGCGAGCATATTTTCGCGATTTAAGACTAAATAGGTTGTGTAAATAAAAAACCACAACTAATTGTAATATTTTATTCGTACTTCCCATTACCAAGAAACAGAAACTCTCAAATTCTAACTCCGTACGTACGTACAGTGCACAAACCAACGCCTTTACAATACACATAAAGATCTTTTCAGACTACGCTATACTATTTTGATATATAGTGTAGCAAATGGCGTTCACATTACAAGATATAATCGCAATTATTTATAGTATATGGCAAGCTCAGTTGACCGCCATCTTTGAAGAGTGTGCACACGATCGACACATTGGATTTAATACTGGATAAGATAATTTGACGCTATCTTGTCATTACGAAAGAAGAAAAACGACAGAGCATGGATATTAAATGATATAAAGTTCAGAGGAGAACGTGCTGATTTTTGAAATTCATTGAAGATGGAAGAGGGCGGCTCACGATATAGTACAGCATGAACTCAGCACTCGATCAATTTTATTGCGTAAACCAATAATATATCGTACAGTGAAGTGTGAACGTGTCCATAATAATGTATCTATTTATTTATGAACTTCTAACAGTGATATATTAACATGTAATTTCATATTTCTAGGCAATTACAGCATGTACAAAATACAAGTAGTACAAATTAAAATAATTTATATAATGCAAGATATTTATGAAATGAAAATACAAGAATAAAAAAATATCCACAATCTTAATATCTATATGACATCTACCGCTTCAGAATCGAGTGTTTTAATTAATTAATCTTTAAAGTTATATTATCGCTGAAGAGATCGATGGTCTTATCTCTACTAATAAATTCATTGTATAGTCAACATAATCGGACTATTAGGGAATGATGACCGAGATTGGTCCTGTTGGTTGCGTAAAAAGTGAAATACGATACCGTGGACTTATGGAGTATGGTGCGAGATATAGTTTTGCTATGAACTATATTATGATATATACTATTATAGTATAGCATAGTCTGAAAAGAACTTAATAATCCTACTAACAATAACTACATAAAACCATGATTTACTAAAGTTGTGACAAATCAACTTCACACTGAAGACCAACAATTAACTGACCTTTTGGTTGAGTTTTGTATCAAATCATATTATACTATTTATTCTAACATCCAATTGTAAAATTTAACTAAACTCATTTAGTGCTCGCATTATATTAATAATAAGGTAGCTAGTTAATAATAGGTCTTTTTTGTGGAATGAAATAATATAAAATTATAACAAAATTCGCCGATTTTCCGGCGGAATTTTTAATATCTAGTATTACCTACTTAAACAAAATAAAATTGTATTTATCATGTGGGCGTAAAACAAGCATAAAGGTATGTTCACATTAAAATGTGCATTGTAATCTATCAGATATATAAGAAACTGAAATATCTCATAATTTTAGCATTGACTAAACTTTAAACTATCTATTATTTAAGTAGAAAAACAAAAGAGAATGCATTTATAAATTTACACATGGATACCCAATTTCGGAAATTTGATTTATCGCAAGACTAAAATAATGTTCTCAAAGTAATTTAGCTTAATGCTTAGCGAACTTATTGTAGAAATAAACTAAGTTTATAAAATAATATTCAATATTGTGAATAATCGTGCATATTCTTAATACCAAAGATACCATAACTGGTATCTTGGTGAAACCGTTTCACAAGATGGTGTTTATTTAGAGGAGCATAAAATATTACGCAAATCGATAATAGCAAGGTTTAACGTGTACGTATCGAAAAAATCCTTTAAAAAAGTAAAAAAAAAAATTAAATAAAACCCTTTTTGAATGATTAAAACGCGTGTAATTGTAACTTTGTTTTTACAGGAGAACATAAATATGGTGGCGGTTATAGTAATGTCCTTGATAGCGGTTGAAATCATATTGTGTCATTCTAGCAATATGTACTAGGACTTCATATGCAGTTTAGTGGTTCATGCACAATGCAGGTTAAAAATAATTAATTAATTCCTACTGGCACTTAAAAGGCACATAAGTTTTTGGTATGCTTGCGAATTTCTTTCATAGAAACTATATGCCAGAATATTACAAATTAAAATCACTTTTAAATAAAAACATCGTGGCAGGTGAACACGGCCTTACATATTTTCGAACCGTCCATCCTTGTCCAGGAGCAATATATTGGGGTTCTCTTTCTCAAACTCTGTCGGCTTCCTGTCCCTCTGCTCGTCTGTCCACTCTCCCTCTCCTTTTCCCCACTCACCAACCTTCTCCCCGATGACGTCAACTTGCTCTTGCGCTCTTAACTTTTCCATCTAAAAATGATGATCATATTATTAATTACTATCAAAATCACTTTATTCATGTAGGTCACGTCTTATGAACGTCAAAAAAATTCTTATTTCAATAAGAATTTTCAGAATTCATCTACTGCTACTTCGTAAAGGGTTGAGCTTATGAGAAGTAGCAAGAACCTCATTGCCACTCCACCAGTGTATAAAATGGGGCAAACGAAACAAGTAGTTCATCTATAGGAAAGTAAAACCAGCCATTTTTTTATGGAAAAGGAGGAGAAACGAGCGTACGTACGGCTCACGTTCTCTTGCAACACCAGAGGAATCACAGGAGCGTTGTCGGACTTTAAGGAGGGTGTACGCGGTTTTTTTGATGGTACCCATGTCGTATCGTCCCAGAAACACCGCACAAGGAAGCTCATTCAACAGCTTTGTAGTACGTGGAAGAAAGCTCCCTGAAAACCGCACTGTGGAGGACTGCGACACATCCAGATGGTGGGGATGATATATTATATTAATCATATTTTCAGATACAAGTGATAATCGTTCCGCTGACGGAATTCTGTCACGTGGCGGTGTCGGGCGACCCTCACGGATGACGCCCGTCCCGTGACAGCCGTCACCCCGCGCGGGGTGACGTGCGGGGAATCTAAGCTTATAGACCAGCAGTTGATTTAAGCGCAGAAATGTGGGGTGCCAGTGATCAACGCCGTGTGGGTGAAATTTCAGATTTAGACATGTCCGGTGATGAAATACGGCTTCTAGTATTGTCCTTAACATCAACAGAAAAGAGCGGGGTAACAAGAGTGACCATAAATAGTGTTAATGATGGCATATACTATCCATAGTACACACTTCCTATAAAATTTAATTATATATTATTTTACAATCCATTGTTATATTATCGTAATAAGCACAATCTCTACGCGTGACACATGGCTGACAAAACGCTATCTTGTTAAAATCAGGACACAGTTCGTAAAGAGCGGAGGTTAGAAAGACTAGTTTCACATTCTTGGAATTCAGTATTTAAATTTACTTATTCAGTAGAAACTGTATGGAAATATATTATGCAATGTCAGGCCTGTCTCACTCTCCGTGCCTGTCTCACTTGTCGTTGTCAACTACTTCACAGATCCGAGCGATATTCAAAAATGGAGAAATATAAATAAAGCAAACCATATTAAAGGTCATTGCAATAATATTTTGAAGCATCATTATTATTATAATGAAATTACTATTCATGATAGCTATTTATTTCCTATGTAATAAGTAGGTTTGACCATGTCGCTGTCTTCCAACGCATACATTATTATCTGCAACTAATGTAAGTTTGACAACGAAAGAAAATAGATTTAAAATTAAGATTACATACCTATTTATATTATAGAAATAACTGAGCTGTTTTTTTAAGATGACCTTATACTAGGTAGGTACAGTTTTAGGTAAAGAAGTCAACCCTAATGTCGACAGAAGAGGTAAGAGTCACGCGGTAGAAAGAGAGGCAACTTCTAGGTGAATAAAAATGTAGGCTGGTAGCGCTGTGCGATCTGACTTACACCCTATTGTATGACCGCAAGGGTCCCTATTTCTTTAATTGACTTTGCGGGGTGAGACTTCTGTACTTTTACTATTATATTTGGATTGCCAAACATACCAATGTTTGAGAACCATCTCAAGTGTACACTGCATATACAGTTAGTTTTACTACTATTTCGATACTCTTACGTTACCTGTTTATCAACGTTGGCGAACTTTTCAAACATGTTTCTATACAGCTGTTTCTCCAGTTGCTGCTGATTGCGTATCGCGTTGCGACACATTATTATGTGGTTCGCGGCCGCCTGTAACCGCAACACATATTTATATTTCAAATATATATTATCTGTAGGAAGTCGATAACCAAAATACATTCACACATAATGATAATGTTTACAATTTATCATTACATAATTAAAAATTCTCAAAACGATAACAATATAGAATGTTTTCGAAGTAACTATTTGAACGGGTACTGGACGAATAAATTATATTTATTCGTACATACTACATGTATTTTTTTTTTAAATTACGACAAATGTCGCAGGTAGATTGTCAATCGACTTCATTTCTTACAATTTAACGGCCTGGTTTTAGTGACATTATAATTTCACGGGTACACTATTGTAATTTTGTAAGACAATGATATTTTAAGTTTTACTGGTGTTTAGTGTATGAGGTCGTCGCTGATTGGTCTGTTTCTTGTATTTATTGTATAGTCATAATTTTAATTAATAAATTATCTAATTTAATCGCCTTTGTTCAGTAGTAGGTCCCAAAAACGTAGACTGTTGACCACAACGATGACCACCGAGCGTAGCGTGCCGCGGCAGCGGCCGGCAAGTGCCAGAACCGAATCGGCCCTTGTTCACTAGTAGGTCCCAATAACAAATTTAACTAATAATAATTGTTTATCCAGTACCCTTATTAATAATAAAAAATTGTTCGTACAGTGCCCGTCTTAATACTCAGCTTTCAGTTATATTTTAATAAGAATACGAACCAGTACGAATGTGACAATGGAAGTTTTTAATACTGGCCACTTGTACATATTTTGAAAATGCTCTTTGCCAATGTAATTGAGATTGTAGTATATTCATTTGTCATTTGCTTTACGATTTGGCGGCAAATTAAAAAATTACTGTGTCACTTCAGCATAAATTTAACGCGGAACGTTTTCGTGCAATGATTTTTTTATGACTTTCGATCTCATTTAAGTCAACAGTTAGGATAGACTACGATTGGTCCTTAACAATGAATCCCCGTCTCATGCCCATGTTTACAACTGGTTAAATGAGTTTACACGTGGTTGCACCGATAATCTGCGTGAGGAGCGGCCTTCTACAGCGACGACTGGACTTTGACATCAACATAATTGAGATTTATAAAAGAGTGACATATAAGCAGACTCGGACAAGCCCAGGCATCGGTATGAGTCAAGTGTAGGAAATCCTCCCTGAACATTTACCAGTCAGGAAGCTTTGTGCCCTGTAGATACCTCATAATTTAAGCGATCTACTTAAACTAATAACCCGTTCTTGATTTTCAAAGAAATTTCATTTTGACCCTTGCACAGAACCTCTGACCGCCCTTTAGTCTGTTAATCCTATTTGAATATATTCAACTATATCCGTTCATGCCAGCTAATTTAAAAAGTTCTCTGGGGGCGATTATTCTTGGCTGCTTTCAAGTAACACAACACTATTTTACAAGATATTAAAATAGATCCTTACAATTGGGTTCAAGCAATATTTATCATAAATTATATTTTAATATTATCATACAGAGAAAATATTTCATTGTTTGTTAACTCCGGATAAATTGAAAACTTCAAAATTAAATACTCTTTCACCTTTCACAAAGTATTAATGAATAATAATATTCTGACCAACGTAATTTTTGAAATATTAGAATATATTATACTAGCTGATGCCTGCGACTTCGACCCGTAGATAAAGATTTTTAAAATAAGAAGTAAGTTTTGAATTGAAGATCTACGATAAGATACAAATCTCATGTCCTATTCCAGTTCCGGTTCCTGTTTTTGCTGCCGTTCCCAACATATTATATGAATCTTATTTCGATGAAGATTGCTATGGCAAGCTAAACCTACTAATGGTATAGTTATAGCTCATCGACGTGAATTTTAGTTTTTCACAAATCCCGCTGGAACTATAATTTTTTCCGGGGTAAGATGTGGCATATGTCCCAAGCTCTAGTCTATCGCTGTACCGAACTTCATCAAAATTGATTTCATAAAAAAAAACAAACAAACTTAAATTCACAACAAATCAAACATATTGCTGTACTCATAATTCTAAAATAACTAAGTTGTTCCTTACGTCAGTTTCACTTAAGTTTTAGTATTCTCTTATCCACTCACCTTATTCCCGGGCTCAATTTCTACTACTTTCTGGAAGTCAGCCATCGCCTCTCCAGCGTCCCCCTTTTGCAGCAAGGCTTGTCCTCTCCTGAACAACCCCTTCACATTATTAGGGTCCAATTCAAGTGCATTACTGGCATTGGTCACTGCATGGTAGAGTTGTGGCGGATCCACTTTAGAATACACCAGTGCTAAGTTCAGGTATGCTTTTAGCAGCAGATCTTTTATTTCGGGTTGCTCTTTCGAATTTTCATCTGTCCAAAAAAGAATTAAATCAATACAAACCGGAACCAGGCCTGTCTGACTCCCCGTGTAGGTACCGAAATCGTAAGTACGTGCGGTGGCCTCTACAGAGTAGGCCAGCCAGTAGGGGCGCACAAGGGAGCAGTGACGCGCGCGCCAAATTGGTTTTCACCTACTTCACAGATCAGTGGGCCTACCATGAACTCTTATTGCGATTCAATTGACAACCTAAAATGAACTGCTTTGCTATTTCGTACCACGACGTGATTAGAGCTATATATTTTAGGTTGACGTCAAATCAACTGATTAAATCGCAATTGAATGTCAAAAATGATGTCAATTGAATCGCAAACTGATTTAGTTCGTTCATTCATTCGTACCATGAGGTAATATTTCAACCTAAACTGAATAGCTTATGTGTCAAAGTGTGCGATTCGAAAAAAGTTTCTACTTCCTTAGAGGAAAGTGAAACGTGTTGTTAATAACTTTTAAAAAATAGTGAAAACATACAGAAAAGGAATACTTTATTGATGAAAGATGAGATACTTTATTGGACTTTTTTGTAAAACAAAATACTGAAAAAAATACCATAAATGAAAATACTAAGGACGAGGCAGTAAGGGCCCGGGCTTTAGCCTGTTCGCAAGAACGAATTAAAAAATGTCCTCTGTGCTCCTGTCAAATCAAACATTAATGTAATAATAATATTGTTATGGGGCAGTGCGGCCGATATTAATACTATCTTTGTGCTGCAGAAGAGGGCTATTCGCGCGATTTATAACCTAGGTCCTAAAGAATAATTAAGAGAAAAATTTAAAGAAATAAACATTTTGACTGTTGCTTCTCAATACATTTTCGATAATGTTTTGTATGTTCATAAGCACATTGAGGAATTTTCTAGAAACTGTGACATTCATAATGTTAACACGAGGAACAAACATAAACTTGTTATGCCTACTACTCGGTTGGGTCGAGTTAGTAAGTCTTTTGTTGGGCGATGTATATGCTTCTACAATATGATCCCAGAAAATGTACAAAACAAATGTGTTACGAAATTTAAAAGAATTGTTAAAAAACGTTTGTGTGGGAAAGGTTATTATAGCATAAACGATTTTCTTAATGACACCACGGACTGGGATTAAAGCGAACAGCCTCAGGCTCTTTAATTATAAATGTTTATTGTACGATATTACATTGTAATCCATATTTTATATTTAAAAAAAAAGCTCGCTGAGTTTCTTGCGCCCATTCTTCTCAGGTCTGAGGCAGTCTCTTTTGAATGGGTGGTAGATTTTGACGTTCAATAAGTGATTTTAAATCCTATTTTGAATAAAAATATTTGAATTTGAATGGAGGTGCGTTCATAAATCGTTATTTTTTCGAAAACACCTAAGCTAACATTTAATTTGTAATTCAAAGAACTATATTTATTTATATTACTATAATTTAATAAGTTCAAAAAATGGCTTAATGGTTTATATTTTGACGCTATAAAGCGCAATTTTAAAATTTATTTTTAGTATTTTCTACGCAAAAAAACCGCTAAAATCATATCATTTTAGGGTTCGAAACGCAACGCATATGGTTCGAGTAAGAGAGACAAACTTATTCAACGACTGTAGAACGTCATCTCTTTCTCACACCGCGGACCAACAAATTTATTTGTTTCATTCTTCATAAGCGATCTAAAGGCCATTCAGTAAAAGGCACTTCATGGTATTTTTAGCGATTCAGTTTAGGTACCTAAACTGAACTGCATCGGAATCGCATCGCTTATTAAAAGTTGATGGTAGGCCCTCTGACCGATATTGTAAAATGGAGAAACATAAATAAAGCATAGCATATTAAAGGTCTTTTCGATCCAAATTTAAATATATTAAGCTTCCTAAAGACGCTGAAACAATCTAATTTAAAGTAAAAATTATTATTAATTTTTTTTCTAATTTAGCCTAATTATGTCCTTCAAACTAGGTCGGTTTGACTATGTCGTGGTCTTCCAATTCATATATTATATCTGCAACTAATGTAGGTTTGACAGCGAAAGAATATTGTTTTAAAATTACGGTTACATACCTATTTATATTATAGAAAAAAACTGAGCTATTTTTATAAGATGACCTTATACTAGGTAGGTACACTTTCAGGTAAAGAAGTCAACCCTAATGTCGTCAGAAGAGGTAAGAGTCACGCGATAGAAAGAGAGGCAACTTCTAGGTGAATAAAAATGTAGATTAGTAGCGCTGTGCGATCTAAATTACACCTTATTGTATTACGGCAAAAGTCCCTATTTCTTTAATTGATTTTGCAGAGTGAGACTTCCGTACTTGTACTATTATATATTCTTTGCCAGGACTATACTCTATAGATTACATTGATTTATGGCCCAACAACTCGGTTCATATTTTTTTTATGACAATAAGGAACGAGACGAGCAGGACGTTCAGCTGATGGTAGTTGATGCGCCCTGCCCATTACAATGCAGTGCCGCTCAGGATTCTTGAAATACCCGATAATTCTGAGCGACACTACAACTGCGCTCGTCACCTTGAGACATAAGATGTTTAGTCTCATTTGCCCAGTAATTTCACTAGCTACGGCGCCCTTCAGCCCGAAACAGTAATGCTTACACATTACTGATTCACAGCAGAAATAGGCGCCGTTGTGGTACCCATAATCAAGCCGGCATCCTGTGCAAAGGAGCGTCCCACAGGTCATAACGCGTGAGCTATAAACATGCACATACTTAGAATAAGGTTTATTAATGAACCGGGCTGGGATCATCTGTTTAGGATATAAGTTAACGTAAACAGTAGGCACAAATAGACAAATATTATCAAAAATAGACAAGTTGACGGAAATATCTTATATCAAATTTTATTAGGAAATACTACTTTTACTGGCAGCCCGAATAACTTTGACAACCACTTTTCTATACAATGAAACAACGCTTCATATTAAACGATCGTTAAATAACGTTCGTAATTGTCAATATTTAACGAACGTATGTGCCGTTTACAAACTCTCTGAAACAACCGGCCCTTAGTATACTAGCGTAATAGACAAACACTCTCTCCATTGCGGCGATACTAAACTTAAACCCCCTTATTCATAAAAGTCTGCTAGCTTAAAGCATTGCTAATTCTCACTCTGTCTTCTTCTATTGACCTAAGTCAGAATGAGAAAAAAACACTCCTTAGCGGCTGTTTAAAGTTAGCGGACCATTATGAATAAGGGGGAAAATGTTCATGTGTGCTAGTTTTACAGATATGATTGTGAGTTAGTTAAGTGTGTAGTATTATGCTTTTAGACAATCCCTATGACAAGTATTGATAAACGTTCTGCGTAAATTTTTACTTTCTAAAACATATTTTTTTAATTAATATTATAATCTTTAGAAAATAGAGTGTTTACTGCGTATATTAAATGATATATTTTATATTTATTAGTGAATAATGTGTTTTATGAAAATAAACATCAAGAAAGTAGTATTCAAGAAGTATTTACCTGTGAAATGATTCTTTAGATGGATTGTTGTTATATCTGACAACACAATCTAATACAAAACACGACACCAATATATTGTTTAATTATTGAGATCCGTTAAACACTAACCCCCTTATTCATAATGGTCCGCTAACTTTAAACAGCCGCTTAGGAGTGTTTTTTTCTCATTCTGACTTAGGTCAATAGAAGAAGACAGAGTGAGAATTAGCAATGCTTTAAGTTAGCAGACTATTATGAATAAGGGGGTAAAATTAAAACGCGGTCCAATTTGACAGGAGACTAATGGATATTAAATTGCTTCAAGACGGTTTCATGGTCTTGATCTATTCCGTCTCTTTCTCACACCTAAGTTTTTATGTAAGGAGAGTTATCTCAGTTTCACACAGGGTTCGTCTATAACGGTAGTATACTAAGTTTATAGAAGTTACTCGTCCGAATTTAGTTAAATTCTTATTATTTAAAACAAACTGTAAGTATTGAAAATTTGAAGTGTTTACGGTAAAATCTAACCCCCTTATTCATAATGGTCCTCTAACTTTAAACAGCCGCTTAGGAGTGTTTTTTCTCATTCTGACTTAGGTCAATAGAAGAAGACAGAGTGAGAATTAGCAATGCTTTAAGTTAGCAGACTATTATGAATAAGGGAGTTAATCTATAATACTAAGGCGAACAAATAAATGATTTCCGACACATCATTTTTCACAATTCAACTAATTTAATTATTTCAGCTCTTCCATAGAGCACAAAAATAAATTTATTACCCAAATAAAATTTTGAAAACAAAATTTTACTAACGATGCGGGACTAGTAACCGCGACCTCTCGCGTTCCGAGCGAGCGCTATTACCAACTGAGCCAACCGTTCGAGCGACGTATCGTTTATAAAATCTTGTATGCTCTGCTCAACTCTCAGGTTGTGGCTTCATCTACATTTACTACAAGATCTACGACAGTTGATAGGCTGCCCAACCGCAATATTTGTACATTAAGAAATTGACTTGAGACATCGCTCTAACAAATCTTAGATTCGCGGATTCGATGCCCGCATTTGTCATAAAATTGTGTTCTCAAAATTTTATTTGTGTAAAAAAAATTATCCTAGAAGTGAGGGTTATCACGTTGAAACATAACAAATTGTTTAAAAGTAAATTCATCACTCACTAAATTCTTACCTTTAATTAAATTCACCACTCGCTTGTACTTGTTAATAGCCAGCTCGTATTTACTCGCTTTGAAAAACTCTGTACCTCTATCTTTTGCTATCCTTGCCTGTTCCAATTTCTCTTCAGGTTCCATGGACCATGCTTCTTTAGCATTCTCGAAACTGACCAACTTCACCACATATTCGACGATTGCGTCAGACGGGACGCCCAATTTAGAGTCTCCATTACTTTTGAACGCGAATTTTGGTTGTATTATCAACTTGGACTTCTCGCCTTTGGTGAATTTGAGCAAGGCTTTTTCGATTCCCTCGCAGATATTCGCCTCACTACCTTCGCCGAGCGTGAATGTCACTGTTCTATTGTCAAACACTTTGCCGTCTTGAAGTCGTCCTTCCAACTCCACTGTTAATATTACCATTTTGTTAGAGAACATGCGTCTGATTCCAATCATTATTTCTGTATATCAAGTTGAAGACAGTGGGAGGCTCCTTTGCACAGGATGCCGGCTAGATTATGGGTACCATAACGGCGCCTATTTCTGCCGTGAAGCAGTAATGTGTAAGCATTATTGTGTTTGAGTTGAGAGTTGAAACTTAACATCTTACGTCTCAAGGTGACGAGCGCAATTGTAGTGCCGCTCAGAATTTTTGGATTTTTCAAGAATCCTGAACGGTACTGCATTGTAATGGGCAGGGCGTATCAATAACCATCAGCTGAACGTCATGCTCGTCTCGTCTCTTATTTTCATTAAAAAAAAGACATATCGGATCTTAAAGGGATGACTTGAGTATAATACACAATCGTTAATTCACGGCCTTTATATTGTACTAGCTGTTCCCCGCGACTTCGTCCACGTAGATAAAGATTTTTTAAAAATAATACAAAAATTATTTCATGTCTTATTGTGGTTAGCGTTTTCGCTTCCGTTCCCAACATATTATACGAATCCTATTTCGAGGAAGATTGCTATGACAAACTAAACCTACTATTGGTATAGTTACAGCTTAAGAATCTGAAATTCAGTTTTTCACAAATTCCCGCGGGAACTGTATTAAACGGGATAAAATCTTCGAAGAAGTTAGGCGTCATAAATAAAGGACTGCAATACTTCAAGCCAGCCCACATTCTAAACCTCTACAAAGCGCAGACCACATATGGATGAGGTCAGTCATAATGTATAGGGTCGATCCATTTGACCGCGTACAACGCAGAGCAGCTCAATTTGTCGAGGACCCAGTGCTCTGTGAACAGCTGGATCACTTGGCGTTGCGCAGAGACGTCGCTTCTGTGACATGTGTGATATGTGGAGGACTGTCACAGTGCTGTTTTCAAAAAACATTCTTCCACATACTACAAAGCTGAGTTATGAACTTCTTTGTGCCGTGTTTCCGGGACGATATGAGATGGGTACCTTCAAAAAAAGTGTGTACACCTTTCTTAAAGGCAGGCAACACTCCTGTGATTCCTCTGGTGTTGCAAGAGAATGTCGGCAGTGGTGATTCCTTAACAACAGGTAACCATATGATCATTTCCCCTATCTGCCATAAAAAAATTGAAGAGATTAAATAGCAAAATATGTGTGAATTAAACCATGAAACTTTTAACACACCTGTCACCACTGCATCTGTTTTAGGACTCTCGGAACCTGCTTCACCAGCCTCTATGTTTTCTCGAAGAATGTCCTTAGTTTTTCCAGGGCTGAGGTCATCCAATTCCCAATCAATCATTTCAACCTAATAAGAAGAACCAAACACTATAATATATAAAATATTGAGAAGTAGTTATAGTCTAGTCAACAAGTGCCTTTTTGGTCAACTTTTTTCTCCGAAACTCTTCTCCGAAAATTATGATTGAGGTGTCATTCGATTCGGAATGGCATCTAGATGTTTTTCGAAAAAAATATGAAGTTACACTTGCAAAAATTAGTAACAATTAACTAAAAATAGGGGGTTTCGTTTTTTGGAAATATCTTGAATTAATTTGAAAAAGATTCAAAAAGACGAGGACAGTTCCTAAACAAGTTCCGACCTCTGGAATTGTAGGACGAATGATGGAGGTAATGGCAATGGCACAGTAATTGGACAGATCGCAGCATACACCTTTCTTATGGATTGGCTGCACTAATTTCTAGATGCAATACAAGTCATTAAGACATTATTGGTTTGATTCTGAGTGTCTGTAATGAAAAATCTAAATAAAAAATCAGTTCATCTAATAATTGTTTAGTTTGTATTTTTGTAAGTAATTCTAATTATTTACTATACCTCAAATTGTAATGTTGAATTTGGTGGTATTTTTGGGGGACTGCCATTTGCTCCATAAGCATATTCTGGCGCACAAGTAAGTACGCAAACTTCACCCTTCTTCATAGTAGCTACTCCAATATCCCATCCTCTAATAACTCTTCCTGTAATATAAACAATTCAATAACATTTTTTAATGAATCTCTTTCATGAGTAGTACCATGTCCAAAGGGATACAACCAGATTAGGTTGGCACATCTGGAGAAATACTCTCCCACTAAAAACCAGTGTGAAACAGTGGCTTTGTGGCCCCCCATGAGCCACTATGAAATGTTATTGTGTACATGTAATGTCCAAAATAAAAAAAATGTAAAATATAAATTCCAATTTCTCTGCATAAGTTTCAAAATAATTTTTCTAGAAAAATTTTGCAACATCTCTTTGAGAGAAGAGATCAGACTTCCATTAAATACACTTATTGATACATATGGTTTAGAAGTAGGTGTGAGGTATACCAGCACAGTCAAAAACAACCAATTAAGGCTAGTAGTAGATTACTAATATGTAGAAGCCGTAGGATTGTTAATGAAGTAAAGAGCAAGGGATCCGGGAACCAGTTTGCAAAGTTTGTCTGTGAGAGAGTTCTTTCGAACTAGTTAGTTTGCGAACTATCCTAACTGTGGACCAGCTCTGTTAATGTATGTAACGTAAACTTAGGCTTTGCTTGATAATTATTACAACACTCATAACATATACACATGATAGAAAAATTATAATTTAACAGAAATCTGTTACTCAACATGAAGTTTGAAAAGCACAGTAAAATTTTCAGCTCTCTCCTTTAAGAGGGGGTTGTGGTGATCACTTACTGGCCATACATATTTACCCTGCTCTCCATAGATCTACTAATTATTATTGAGTAAACTTTTATTAAAAATATCAACTTACTATGAGTCAGTCATTACATTATTTTCTAACAAACATTGCAAAGCACTTGTTCATTTAATATTTAACAATATTTTTTATAGATTAAAAGTATTCATATAAAGAACACCCACAGACCACGCCAAAAAAGTGTTGCTGCATATTTCTGAAAGTACTATTTTAATCTCTATAATATTTTGTAATTTATTTACCTTTTCCTAGTGTGAACGAGAATGGTTCGTTGCGGTCTTTGCTTGAATCAAATTTGGAACCATCTAAGAGGGTTCCAGTATAATGTACGGTAACCTCGCTACCTTTATGAGGCGTATTCGTGCCCTCGCCTTCTTTGATAATTCTCTTTAAAACACCACGATCCTTATTTACAGTAATATCGATTCCCTCATCAACGGTCATGATTAAAGTTTTTATAATAACCTCGGTGTATTGGAAATTTACAAGTTAACCTGATTAATTACCAAGTTAGCAACCTATCAATGCAATGTAATATATTCTATGGTATATCTGTATAACGTAATTTGGAATTAGGAACTAGGAAAATGCTAGAAACTAAACATTCAACATGAAAACAGGCAAAACACAGTTGACACACCGGGCTGTCACCGCACTGAACGTAGTGTTTTTAATTTATATTCTCTTTGGTGTTTAAATTCTCTTTGCTGTAACCAAAGAAATAAGAATACTTTTAAACTCACGACGTTCAAACAAAGAGTATCTAACTCATTAGAGTATTACTCTAGTGTTCTGTGGTATCTAATCCAACGATCGGACTATTCCACTAAAAAACTGCAACGCCACGCCCGTAAAAATGTAAAATTTTATATATATATAAAAGTATAAGTATTCCACTAAGCAGGCCTCTTGCATTATTTACTTATTTTGCAGGGCAGTGGCTGTGTAGGAATAGCTATTCCACTTATAAAACTGCACTGCAACTGCACGCTTACTGCAATATATGCCGATAGATAATGCACTAATTTTAATTATGTTACATACAATTAATTAGAATCAATTTTATGGATTTTTAATATTAAACAATGAAATATAACACTGATATTAAATCTTAAATATTATCAAGAAATATTTTCACAGCAAACATTACAAATTATGTAACCACATTTTAGATTGATTTAAAAAAGTGAGTATATATTATAATTAGATATATTTTTTTAAATAATTACGTATAGCTTAGAAGGAAAGTAAGAAATATATTCAAATTCAAATTCAAATTCAAAAACACTTTATTCATGTAGGTCACAAAAATGACACTTATGAATGTCAAAAAATATATATAAATATTGTTTCTTATTGAATTTACCGCTACTTCGTAAAGGGTTGAGCTAATGAGAAGAAGTAGCAAGAAACTCATTGCCACTCTTTCACTCACAGCCCCCACGAGTAGCACCCGTTCACGAGCATGACGCATGGACCAGCCATCGCCTCCCTCGACCATATTTTAGGGAAGGGAACGACCCGCCCCACGTCGCCACCGTATAGATATCCCAATATAACTATGATAGTTCTTAAATAAATCCTAGAGCAAGTAGATGGCGCTTATCACCATAATATGTGTTAAAGAGAGATTTTATATTCACAGATTTCTTTTATAATTTTAATAAAAATATTTGATTTTGTTTTATTTGTATTTATTAACTACAAAGCTAGAAAAGGATTTATAATAATATACTTTCTCATTGATCTGTTCCATAATGTAATATCTTCTACGTGTTATAATTTTGCCACTCATTGTGATTTTTTGTTATATTGACATAGTATACTTAAAAAAATATACAATAAGCGAGTAAATACGGAAGTAATAGATGACCAGCTTTAACACCATATAATTTCTTGTTATTGTAGAGGGGATGTTGCAATACCAACTGGACTGTCCCTACATCAAATAACTTAAATTATTTAAATAATGGCACTAATAGGAAGTAGAAATAGAAATCATGAATGTTAGCTGTAATAGACTCATGTAAAGCGATTTGCTCTCAAAGCTGTGTTTGTGATTATAATATTGGCTCTAATATGAACTGTTTTATAATACTGTACACTGAGTCATAGAATCGCACAGATCATCACCATCACATCGAAGCACAAATAGTTTCTCGTTTTTTAAAGAGTGGAATAAATGTTGCAAGAAATGTATTTCGAATAATTCAATATTCTTTTATTGTATGTATTGGTTTTGGCTGATGGTCTCCTTGACACTGCTCTAGTTAAAAAGTTTACGAACGTCAAATTTCAAAAAGACTTATTGACAAACAATAGTAAAAAATAATTCATCAGTTTAGTTTTTAAATTACAAATTCTATAATCCAGATTTTTGTGAATTATTCCAACAACTGTATAGTGTGTGAACTGTGAATAATTACATCGATCTTTGTCATTTTTGTGATCCATAAGTGAATAAAAGAATAGAGAATTATAGACATAGTTTGCTACGGCGTTTTTACTTTTTAGTATACGGTAAGTACTATTGTAGTTATGTACGTAAATATGAATATAGGCAATACATTTTATTAAAAAAAATGTAGGGTAGGTATATTATTGTAATTAATTGCAAAATCAGTAATCATAATCTCTGTTTATCGTGTGGTCATTATAGTTATAGTGGATCAGTAATTTTAGGCAAGGTGCCAATAAAATTCCAGAAATAAACTTAATTTTAGGCGTACCATCAATCTGCGTAGACCGCATATTGCGAACTTATTGGTATTAAGATTTTATTAACGCGTAATGGATCGTCAAATCCATTCAAGTGGTCATGGTTCATTTCGCAGCAGAGGCTCCACGTCTTCGACTGGAAGTGATGCTCAGGAGAAAATAAAGGATTGCCTCCGAAAATTTATAGCTTTTATGTTTACTCAAGTGGGTGTGGGTGCCCTTGTTGTGTGCTATGCAATACTCGGAGCTGCAAGTTTTATGCATATTGAAAAAGATTGTCCTGATGAACAGCTTGAGAATGTTAAGCAATGGCGGAAAAGCTGTGTTGAACAACTGTGGAACATAACTAACAGATATAATATACTAAACCAGACAGCTTGGATGTATAATAGCAATGCTGTACTGAGAGTTTTCCAAAACAATATAACCTCGGCTGTACATCTAGGCTACAATGGCCGGAGTCCTGAAGACGTCTGGTCTTTTCCAGCTGCATTGATGTATTCACTATCTGTATTCACGATGATTGGATATGGCAATGTAATTCCAAAAACAATGTGGGGTAAAGTTGTAACTATTGCCTATGCCTGTTTTGGTATTCCCATTTATGTTTTGTACTTTTGTAATATGGGGAAAGTTCTTGCTCAAACATTTAAGTGGTTGTATATTACTGCACATGAATGCAGTCGCCACGAGGATGCTCTTATAGAAGATGGTGAAATACAGCCAATAAAAAGAAAAGTCACTGTACCTTCAACAGCTTGTCTTTGGGTTATTTCTTTTTATATTCTCACAGGGACTATCATGTTTGGTGCATGGGAAAAATGGAATTACTTAGATTCAACATATTTTTGTGTTATCAGTTTATGTAAAATTGGTTTTGGTGATTTTGTGCCTGGAGCAAATATAGCAGATTCAGCTGAAGGTTCTCACTTAAAGTTGGTCATCAATTTTATTTATGTCCTCCTGGGTATGGGGCTAGTCGCTATGTGCTATAATTTGATGTGTGAGGATGTGAGAGTCAAAGTGTGTGAATTAAGAGAAGAATTAAAGAACTGCTTAGATGATATCACTCTTAAGATAACAGTGTGCATGAACGACACTAAATATTACCATCAAAAGCAAACTAGAAATATTAAGTGACATTCATGATTTGTTACTGGATCATGGTTTCACTTATGAGTTTTACTTTGTTTAGGTTTATAAAGATACCTATTACACATTATATTCCTCATAATTTTTTCTCTGATGCTGATGCAAGTGTGCAGAGGTGTCCATGTTCACTATTTCCTCTGACCTGCCAGTGATACTGTGAATTTGTTTGTCGAGTTGAGACTGAGACTCATAGTTTTATTAACTGTATCCCTTTAAACTTAAGGCATGATAGTGCTGCAAAGGAATTGGTGTCATTGCAAATCTGCCAGCTTACTGCGCAAACAAGACTCCCACTGGTCACATGTTGGTGTCATGTCTCAATTATCATTTACAATAATTATTGATGTCTTATAGTGACATCATGGACAAAATAAAGAAGAAGATAAATACCATTATAAATTTAATTTAAAGAAATTAGATATAAAATTAATATTGTTTTACCTAGCTATATATAATACACAAATCTTAGAGATAAACAAATCAATGTAGACACTTTAAATGTCTTCCAGTTTAGAGCATTTGTTGCCCCATGTAGTATGACATCATAATCTATATATATAAAAATGAATTCCTGTTCGTTAGTCTTGCAAAAATTCAAGAACGGTAGAACCGATTTGGCTAATTTTGGTCTTGAATTGTTTGTGGAACTGCAGAGAAGGTTTAAAACGAATTGAATAAATATAAAAATGTTCGGAATTAAATAAAAACAACAATTTTGTTTTTCCTTTGATGTGTCCCCCGTCTCGACGTTCAGAAATCAAATTGAATGAATAGTTTAAAATGCAATGTTGTAACCGATAGCAATCGAATATAATAATTATTGTAGTACGATATATTTTATGTTCGATTTAACATTTGGTAGGTCTGAGAATCAGTCGTCATCTATTTTTTACACCCTAAAAAATTTAATTATTTATTTTTTTCTTATTACTTTATGTATGGCAATACAACATTTGCTGGGTCAGCTAGTAACCAATAAATAAGCAAGTATAAGTTGGAAATTGATATTTGTTACCATTTTTTTATTTCAAATAATGATCATTGACATATTATCAGAAGAGCGATGTGAACATAGGGGTTGGTAGTGTGTTCGCAGCTGATTTATGTACCCCGCAGGGAGATAGGAAGCTAAGAAGCACTCAAACCTATTTTTTTCAGTTAGAAATTGTCTTGACTCGGTGAGCCTAATTAAGGGTTAATGTTGGTTAAAAAAAAACCTCTTGATTTATATTAAAATAATATATCTACCCTGTTAGTTTATGGTCTGACTTATATTTAATTAATAATAAAACTAGTATAATATGCCTTACTTTTGTTGCAAATATAAATATGTTCATTTTATTATATAGTTTGATTTATTATTTGTAATCTCAATAGATGCTTGTACTTATGCATTATTATAGTTAATTGTAAATAATTATGCAATTATAATATTATATTATTACTTTTTAATTCATCGATTTCTTTCCTGTTATGTTAAAGGTCACTTAGTTATAAGCTATATTAATTTTATAATGTGAAATCTTTAATAAATTTTTATTTGATATACTATTGTTTGTTCTATTGATTTTTTTATATATATTCTATCTATACCTATCAATCTATGCTGAATCTGCATTTCAATATACGACGACCTGTAAAGCCGAGTGGTTAGCGATCCTACCTACTAAGCTAGAGGTCCCGGGTTCGAATCCCGGTAGGTGCAAGCATTTATATGATGAATATGGATGTTTGTTTCCGAGTCATGGATGTTTAAATGTATTTATGTATGTTTAAGTAAGTATATTGTATTAAATATATCGTTGTCTTGTAACCCATAACACAGGCTATATATGCTTTAACTTGGGGCAAGATAATTTGTGTAAAAAGTGTGTCAATATGATAAAAAAAAAATATGCTAATCTTAATTTACCCAAATCTAGCGTAGTACAGAATATATTGTGTTTTCTGTCATATTCATGCAAATCTAATATATACTATATAAAATAACTTTGAACTCCTCCGAAACGGCTTGACCGATTCTCATGAAATTTTGAGTATAGGGTAGGTCTGAAAATCGGACAACATCTATTTTTCATACCCCTAAATGTTAAGGGTGGTCCACACGAATTTTTTTTTTTAATTTTTTTGACATTAAATTTGATTATGAGTCAGCATTAAAAAATACATACAACTTCAAATTTCACCCATCTACGATCAACAGTTACTTTTGTATCACGATTTTAATTTCGGCAATACAACATTTGCTGGGTCAGCTAGTATCAATCTAAAAATACAAATTCTTCCTTCTATAGATGGATGGAAAAGTTATATAAACAAAATAATCAGTGATTGCAATGGTAAAAACAGAAATGGATTGAATTTCAACGATTTTTATTCTTCAGACCTGAGAAGAAGGAGCGCTAAAAAACTCAGCAGGCTTCTTCTTTTTATTTTATAAAATTTTGTTTGAATAAAATGTATTATTTATGTTTTTTTTTGTCTTCATTTTATTATCAACTACCCACAAAAAGGAAGATATAGAGGTCTATTTGAATAGAGCCCGTGCTACACGCTCTAATAATTTATTTCATCTCTCAAACACCAGGACAAATACTGGTATACTTACGCCACTGCACAGAATGTTTGCTCTCCATAACTCTAGATTTAATGATGTAGATAGGTTTTCGTGTTCCTCTAAAACTCACAAACTCAGAATAAAACAAATCCTGGCACAAACAGAGTAAGTTAGAAATCACGTAATTTCATCTAAATTGTAACATTATGTTTGATTTATTTATTAACTGGTTGTCTGCAACTAACTGTCATTTAAGTGTAAATTTAAATATTAAGTGTACTTAGTGAAACTGTTTAAGGAGACATCCTTGTGTCCATATTTCTATTTTTACTTTATGTTTAAGGATGTATCTGTATTTGTTTCCAAATAAATAAATATTTGACACAGTCTTAAAAAACTTGGCTTCTTACAGTTGTATCAACACTCTTATCCTTGATATCTGCTCCTTAACCTGGCCCATTTGAGTAATTTATCTGGTCACGGAATGTACACCTGGACAATTTGTTGTTGTTTCAAAGTGATAACCCTCACTCTGGGATTAACTACGCAAATTAAATTTGGAACCAAAATTTATGAACGATGCCTGACTCGAACCCGCGATCTCTCAGGTTCGTTCGTAAATCTTGGTATGTCTTGTTCAACTCTCAGGGTGTGGCTCCATTTACAGGATCTACTTTACAGCTGATTACCTGCTCAACCCCTATATTTGCATATTAGGAAATTGACTTAAGATGTCGCTCTTTCACATCTAAGCAACAAATTTGTTATTTTTTAAATCATAACTTCTGGGATTCACCAAAATCATCACTTCAGCCGGAAGACGTCCACTGCTGGACATGCCTCCCCCAAAGATTGCCATGACGATCGGTCCTGCGCTGCTCTTATCCAACCTATTCCGGCGATATTGACCTGATCGTCGGTCCATCTTATGGCGGGCCAACCAACTCTACGCCTTCGGGTACATAGTCGCCATTCGAAGACTTTACTGCCCCAACGGCCATCTGTCCGTCGAACTATGTGCCCTGCCACTGCTACTTCAGTTTCGCAATCATCTGGGATATGTATATCTCCTATGGATCTCCTTATTTCTAATTCGAACTGGGATTAATTACAGAAATTTAATTTGTGTAATGAATCCTCATGTTTAATTGAGGGTTTTACAATTAATGTGGAGTATGATTACTAGAATGACAACACCATCAGGTATGCTTCAAGATCAAGAGTAGCGAGCGGCAGCATGTTGCCGATCCGTGTGCGGCGCGTGGTGGGCCACGAGAGACGTGACAATGACGTACTGTTCCACCCGGCGCGGCAGAAGCCCGCCTCGCCTGAGACGCTGGTGTTCTTCGGCGGCGACGTACAGGTGAGCCTGGGTTTGAGTTCCTAACCCGTGCAATACAGTACTGGCATACCGGAGGATATAGGATATGAGAATACTGTTCTACGGGAGAAGTAAGATAGGAGTACTGCTCCGTGCTGCTGGAAAACTGCACATGCAATTAGTTCTACTATTATGTCGAGACATAAGTTTTGAAGCAGTACCTACTGCCCCGGATGACTGCATGTTATACAGTTCGACGAACACTGTACAATAGTATAAACAGTTGTTCTTCTGCCTAGCAAAAAAGGTGGGGAGACAGTACTGCCTCGGACGATCACTGCATATACAGTTAGGTAGTTCCACTGCCGTCCAGAAATATGTGTGGTGGCAGTAGTGCTTCAGCGAACACTGAACCATTGGTGTAGACGCTTATATGAGGTGCTGGGCCACATAATTCTATATAATTGTATAAGCTTGCCACGAAGCGGCAGTGCTGCCCCACGAACACTGAATAGAGACAGTTTAAATTAAAACGTAGCTGTGGTAATTAACGATAAACACGACTCAAATATCGGAGATGAAAGGCGCTGATTACACTTTAAGGCTAGGCTAGGCTATTTTTAGAGTGTGTGCATTACTTCATTGCCTTAAATTGAAATGGACTCGTTCGGCGGCATGTAATATGTTATGCATATGTTATTTTTAATAGGCGAACCCTCTCTCTACCCACGTAGCTACCCACCAACCATGAAGTGAGCTATTTTCTCCTCCGTTGGGGGCTGCACAAATGAAAGTAGAAAATCAAATTTGTTAGCAGTGAAATTCTATTCGATACGACTATACAGTTGTAGCTATGCTCTCAATATCTCTCAATGTCCCGCTTGTACAGGATTACGAGGAGGTGATGCAGACCCATCGTGACAACAGGAACTACTTGAAGTGGAGTCTGGAGAACACCGCACGAATGTTGAGCGACAGTTTTCCGACGAAACACATCGTCGTAGTGCGGCCATCTCGGTGAGCATGTTATATAATACACAAGTCTGATGACACGTGTCCCACTTTACGGTTAGATCAGCTTTTGCCTGCAAATTCTTCTCCGTGGACATCAAAAGAAATTTTATGAGGTAGACAAATCTGATGTTAAGTAATCACCGCTGCCAAAATTTTCCCGCAACACCAGAGGAATCACAGGAGATTACCGGCATTTTAGGAATGTGTACGAGCTATTTATACGTGTCGTATCGTGCTGGTTATTACCAGTGGTAGTGGTGGTGCGGTATTCCGCGCATGATTTTGTTGTACTTAGTTCTTAGTAAAGTTACATGAAAAATGTCACTGTTTCTACACTTCCTTTAAACGCTTATACGGTAGGATAGAATCTAAGTTTGTGTCAAGGCGTGCGAAGGAAGGAATTTGGCGGCAGAAATCGGGTCAAACATCTCTCCGGAACACTCCTCCTAAGTGTGGTAGAAGTAACGCAAAGAAGCGACGTTTCTACGCAACTTCAAGCGATCTTCAAGAGCACTGGATCCATTATAGGTAGCCTAAACCGTTTTATCCTCTCTAAACCTCTGAGGCCTTGTCTTCATACAAAGAACAACTTACATTTGTTAGCTTTCTTTTGCCGATGTTCGTTATACGTGGAACTGAAGGATACAGTAGCATCACTTGAGTTGAGAGCCGAGTCAGTTGTTCCAGGATAGAGTACAAGAGCTTCAGCTGCTACGACAACTTCGTGCCCAGCAACAACGCGGGTGTGCCCGACCACACTCCGACACACAGCGCACTGCACCACTTGGAGAAGTGAGTCAATAGGGTTGAGCTTGCACACATGTATCTCTAAGCTTCGGTAATACAGAGCGAATCATTGCTGCGAAAAGCTGTGAGCAACTCGCGTGAATAGCAAATCATAGCTAGAGAGCACTTTTTAAGAAAGTTAAATTGAACATGTCGGGCAAAGTTGCCGTCATTGAACGAGACGCTTTGATTGGAAAATGACAGTATCTAGACGCGCAAGAAATACAACAACCATTGCCCCGTCAGATCCCTCGCATACTTGATAACCGTCAGCGCTCGAGCAGCTGAAGTTGAGAGTATTTATGTGTGTTTTGGCGAACTCAAAAATTGTTTTGTTGCGTTAAAAAAATTGCCAGTAAGTATTTTATTTATATATTTATCGCTATTTTTTCGGTTGTGGCCAACATTTTATTCATTTGCGTTTGTTTTGAATATTAATTTGGTTTTTATTTCACTTGTTTTATTAGATTGGAAACAGTGTTGGGTTTGTTACCTTGTAATATGACGCATAATGGACTCAGTACGTCCAAGAACAGTAAATAAAATTATTAAAAGTACCGTGATTACATATTAGTTTCTTCCCGCGACTTTTAAATTCATATGGCGCCCCCTCGGGAACTCTTTAAAATTTCGGGATATTGTCAAGCGTGTTTCACTCCGTGACTTTTACATCGAGAGAGCGGAATCCTCGGGGTAGACGTTAGTCGATTGTCATTCGCTCACTGATACAACGCGTGTTGCTTTAATTGCAGTCATAGGTACATGATACATGGCGAAAAATAATAAAAAAAGATAAACAAAACATACATAAACAATACACGTCCTAACTTTAAATAAAATACTTTTTAAAGGATTAAAACGCGTCCAAATTGTAACTGTATTTTTTTACATATTTTTTTTGCCTAAAAGTTACAGTTTATAATTTATTAACTAACCCGACGTTTCATGACTCATTTTTTTTCACACTGTCTCCCTGAAAACGTGCTCCTTCCTTTGAAAGTATTTTATTTAAATATGTTAACTCTTATATATAAGTAACTGACTAGGCAAAGTAAGTACTTAAGTTTTTTTTTGTCATCGTGCGAATTGTACGGTAGCTTGGCCTTTTGTCAGATTGGTCCACGCCCTCACAACATCAAGTACCTAAACTGGTAACTTAATCATCTCGTGTCTTTTTGTGCGCCTCAGCCCTATCACCCAATAAGTAAGTGCAAATAGATTGTATTGTCCGTAAACTTATTTATCAATGTCAGGAGTCCACCGGTACGACAACTGAGTGCGACTTAAAATGAATCTTATTAGCGTGACGCTAAAGTAGATGCTTATTTAAACGGTGTAAACACACTACAGTGTATGTATAATTGCCTGATTGTCTTAATTTTTCTTTCTGTCTAGATTTAATCAGTTGAAATTAAGTAGGGATAATGAAACAATAGCTTTACTAGTATATGAAAGCAGCTTGCATAAGGTTATCTGTGGGTTGATCCGTCTGATGTTAAAGTTTTACCAGTGGGAGGCTAGATTATGGGTACCACAACGGCGCCTATTTCTGCCGTGAAGCAGTAATGTAAGCATTATTGGGTTTCAGTCTGAAGGGCACCGTAGCTAGTGAAATTACTGGGCAAATGAGACTTAACATCTTATGTCTCAAGGTGACGAGTGTAATTGTAGTGCCGCTCAGAATTTTTGTTTTTTTCAAGAATCCTGAGCGACACTGCATTGTAATGGGCATGGCAATAACCATCAACTGAACATCCTGCTCGTCTCGTCCCTTATTTTCATTAAAAAAAGCGGTGTTATAACATTTCAGATTGCTCCAAGAGGTCAGCAGTCGCGTTAAGGAGCTGCCGGTGCGCGAGCTATGCGAGGCTGTGGTGAGTGCCCTCATCACCGATGATGATGACATCGACATCACGCCGTATGTAAGTCACATCTAGTGTTACCAACTATTTCTGACCTTAGGATGTGGAGTATTTATTATTTAAGAGAGAGCAGATAAAATGTACAGATAAATTAATAACCGACTTTTCGTGTGCACTTGACACGAAAAGTTCCGTACCATAAACTATATAAAAAAATGTTTGACGTATGAAACTGAAGTACTTCATACAAGTAACGAATATTATGGAATGCATTAAAATTTTAACGGCGATAAAAGTTAGTAAATTTAAATACTTGTGTAGATTACTAAATACTGTCTAATTTCGTATATTAGTTCCATATCACATGACAAAAATATAAAAAAAAAATTCCCACCTCTATCAAAGTGGCCTTTTCTCTCCCGGCAAGACGGCTTTTGTCCCTCGTACCAGGGATTAAAAGCGACCTTATCATCCAGGTGGGAAAAATAATCGTATACGCACCACGTTAGATAAGTAGGTAGGACATTGTTACCCTCGGCTTCGACTAGGGTGTCACTAATCCGCGTGTGAGATTGATGTACTTTTCTCCATAGGTGGGTAATATACTATTTTTATATAGAACGTCATAAACCGCTTAACTATTTTATACTGTGGCGTAATGCTATGTAGCTACCTGTGGCGATGCTGGAGACAATCGGCTCCCGGAGTGGGGTACCCTTGACCGGCTCCCCATAACTCGCCGCCGGAATATCGTCGCTCGCTCTTGAACACCTCGTCTTAGAGCCGAATCAAGCACATATTTTACCGTAGGCGTTCGTAGATAGATAGAATCTTTACTAATATTATAAATGTGAAAGTAAGTTTGTATGTTTGTATGTTTCGCTTTTACGCTGGAGCTACTGAACCGATTTTGATGATTTTTTTTACAGCGATAGACTACAGCTTAGAAAAGGAAATAAAGTCGATGGTTCCCGCGGGATTTGTGAAGTACCTACTGAAAATCACGTTGATGAGCTATAACTATACCAATAGTAGGTTTAGTTTGCCATTGCAATCTTTCTGGAAATAAGATTCATATAATATGTTGGGAACGGGAGCGAAAACAGGAACCAAAACTGGAATAGGACATGAGATAATGTTCAAACTAGCTTATTATTTTTTGAAACCCTTTAACCAGTGGGAGGCTCCTTTGCACCGGATGCCGGCTAGATTATGGGTACCACAACGGCGCCTAATTCTAATGCAGTTTGTGTAATTGTGTTTCGGTCCGAGGGGCGCCGTAGCTAGTGAAATTACTGGCCAAATGACACTAGACTACTTATATCCCAAGGTGACGACGCAGTTTCAATAATCCTGTGCGGCACTGCATTGTAATGGGCAGGGCGTATCAAATATCAACCGCTGAACGTCCAGCTCGTCTCGTCCCTTATTTTCGTAAAAAAATGAAGATCTACGGGGACGTAGTCGCGGGCATCGGCTAGTAAGATATAATATAGATTTTTTGTATTTATATTGCAGCATTCAAACGAAGCCGTGGGGTGTAGTAAGTCAAACGGATCCAGTAAAGCAGTCGACACGGCGCCGACGGGGGCGCAGTCGGTCGCTGCACAACACAAGCAGTGAGTAGGTTTAGTTCCAATGGATGTTGTGTACTCTGCTTCAATTGTACATTATTTTTAGGTGCTCGTGTACTTTCCATTATTAATTCTATGACTTGCGGATTTGATTATGGTCAGGTCTGTCTCACTCCCGTGTAGGTATCGAAATCGTAAGTACGTGCGGCGGCCTCTACACAGTAGGCCAGCCAGTAGGGACTCACGAGCGAGCAGTGACGCTCGCGCGAATTTTGTTGTCACATATTTTTGTTGTGATAATAGTATGACATAGTGTTTTAATACATAATTATCAACAGTTTCATACAAGACTTTATCAACACCCATGCTTTAAATCCTCTATTAAAGATTCTAAAACAGTTAGCTTACTGCTAACATTAAAAAGCCAGTCCTAGTTACATTACATCATCCATCATCCAAATCATCATCCAAATGAGTGTTGTAATGTTGTAGAGAATTTTATTACTATTATTGTAGGTGTTTTAATATTGGCTATAAGCTGTTTTGGAATCTTTAATAGAGGATTTAAAGCATGGGTGTAGAGAAATTGCCTTTACGAATATGAGATTGAATGTTTCCGCCTATCCTTTCAGGGATTTACATCCGCTGTGGTGGCGCGAGAGTCTGGCGCTTGACGACAGCCAGCTGTGCCTGGTGGGGTTCAGTAAGGGCTGCGTGGTCCTCAACCAGCTCATCTACGAGTTCCACTACACCAAGACCCTGACGCCGTGGGACGCGCACGTGTGCAGGTATCATCAACACCAAACATGTGTCTATGCTGTTACTTCCCACATAAGTATTAAATCTGTATGCTGAAAACATACTTGATTATTTACTCTATCATATTTTGTTATTTTTGTTTAATCTGTGGTTAGAGCTGTCGCCTTGTCATGATCTTTGCAAATTATAAAGCGGTTGTTATTCTGATATCTTGTTCTAAATTAATAAGTAGTATTAATTATATAAATAAGGGACGAGACGAGCAGGACATTCAGCTAATGGTAATTAATGCGCCCTGCCCATTACAATGCAATGCCGCTCAGGATTCTTGAAAGACCCAAAAATTCTGAGCGGCGCTGTAACTGCGCTCGTCACCTGGACACATAAGATGTTAAGTCTCATTTGACAATAGTAATTTCACTAGCTACGCACCGAAACACAGTAATGATTACATATTACTGCTTCTCGGCAGAAATAGGCGCTGTTGTGGTATTCATAATCTAGCCGGCATCCTGTGCAAAGGAGCCTCCCACTGTAATATGTATATAATAATAAATGTGATATAACATTCGTGCACTGCAAAAACCTCTTTGTTTTACTTAAAATGAGCACGTCTGATTGCGGCGAAATCATCATCAAATGTCGATAAGTGTCTTTCTGTCACGTATAATCAGCATGTTTTATGAACATTCGACTTCAGGTCGATTCGACATCTGTACTTTCAAAAAAGTATGTTTGAATGTCCGGTTGCGCTCCTCTGCTGTTGCAAGATTTCGAATGTGCTATATACTAATTAAAGGTAACTTAAGCGTTGAAAAGTGCAAGAAAAGCATGGCAACAAATAAACGTGTCGCTATATTTGGATTTAGTAATGTACGCTCCTTCAAATATGATAGAAATAACACTTAGGACACAAAAAAATCGCATTTACTTATTGCTTTGGCTAATCATAATAATATTTTTTTATCACTTTATCCTAAGGACCTAAGCGAATAGGCGCTCTCTAATCCGGTGTAAATCAGCACGATTTTGGCGCTCACGCAGCGTTCTATCAATGCGTATTTTACGTGTAGCAAAAGATTGCTTATAATTAGGATGATTTGAGTGAATGTATCTGAAAGCATGTAAAAGAAACCATCTTATAATATTTATGCAACTATTGCGTAATAAGGGGTATTAAAACACGAATGTGGGTTTATCACCCACGGGTATGGGTGTAATATAATGTAGTATAATAGTATCACATGAGTGTTTTAATACCTTCTTATCATCCAAATGTTTTGAGTTTTCTTTAGTGTTAGCTCCGCCAATATTTGTCTTTTAAACAATCCGACACGTGATTCGCCTCTACACGAAGCATCCTCAGGACATGTTGACTCGCCAAAATCTGGCACGAGACTCAAAGTTAGTCAAATATTGGCGGAATTAACACTAAAGAAAACTCAAAACATTTGGATAATTATGGATTTCCGCAAAGTAACGCCTACTTCAATTAATTTACCTTATTATCAACAGTTGCATACAAGACTTTTTCTACACCTATAATATGAATATCCTCTTTAAATGATTGTGAAACAGTTAGCTTACTGGTAACATTAAAAAAGCCAGTCCTAGTAACCATTGCATTATCCAAACGAGTGTTGTAATGTTGTACTGAATTTAATTACAACATTCGTTTGGATGATGTAATGGTTCTTAGGACATTGGGTGTTTTAATGTTGGCAATAAACTAACTGTTTTAGAATCTTTAATAGAGGATTTACAGCATGGGTAGATATAGATAAACAAAATTAGGGTCAGAACTTTGTGAGGGCGTAGGGTGCCGTACGGCACACTCGGTTTTGGTGTATCTGAAAAATCTAGTGACCCGGGGCACTGGCGATTTGGGAAGAATATTGTTATAGGTCAGTTTCATCTATCAAAATTAAATATGTTTTTGTTTGTTTTTGCAACACACCAACGATACGGACTGAAAGGACATATTGATTATCAATAAAGAGTGCATGTGCAATTGATTACATTTGACGTTTCTTTGTTTATGATATTATGACGTCACGATGATGGCGGCTCTCGTTTTGGCGCAATATTTATCGTTTAAATTTAAAACAATTTTTCTTAGCATAAAGTGGAATTACTTTGAAAATACCAGTTAGTTATTGAATCTTACGATAATTTTCGAATATATTTAAAAAAAAACCGAAGAATAGACTATTGCGATTAATAAGTCTAGAAATTAGCGTATTATATATTTTGTATATTAATTCGTAGTAAAGGAGCGTAAATAATCTATGAGTGTTATATTATAAAATATATAAGACATCTCATTGAATGAACACTTATTGTTAGCTTAGTCAATTGAGCTTTTTCGTTTGACTTAGTAAGAAAACAAATAAAAACGTAGAATTTATGTTTTGAACCGAATCTTTATAATTGTGTATAATATTATATTTTATTTTGTTAACCCATACTTGAGAACCCTAATCTTGCCATTTTAAATTGTAATTACTTGCTGGTCTACATCATAAATCTCATGATTTGCTCATTTTAATTATTTTCTCTTTTTTATTAATTACTATCATCAGTTAAGGATTCGCTTTTTAATTGTATATTATTATAAGTTATGTAAGTGTACGCACCGGAAGACGTAGTGTTGGTAGGCCCCCCACAAGATGGACCGACGATCTAGTCAAGATCGCCGGAGTACGTTTGATGAGGGCAGCGCAGGACTGATCGTCGTGGCGATCTTTGAAGAGGCCTTTGTCCAGCAGTGGACGTCTTCCGGCTGATGATGATGTATATGTGCAGGTTCATAGACAGGATAGAGTCAATGTACTGGTTGGACGGCGGACACGCGGGCGGGAAGAACACCTGGATCACGTCCCGGAGTCTACTGGAGACGCTCACCAGGCTGGGTGAGGCACTATTATATTTGTAATCGTTGTATTGTATCAGGCCAGGTACTCTGTAGTAACGAGAAAGACTAAACCCTCACTTCTGGGATTAATTATTATACAAATTAAAGTAACGCAAATTTTTTAACGTTGCGGGACTCAAACCAGCGACCTGAGACTCGGATTTGAGAGTTTAAAAAATTAAACGACCCAGGCGTACTCGAATGGTTGGCTCAGTGTGAAAGACGACTCGGACCATTGCGAGTTCAAATTCCGCATCGTTCGTAAATTTTGGTTACTTATCATTTTGTTTAATGCCTTATTTTTTTAAGGAAAAGGAGGACAAACGAGTCACCCACATTCTCTTGTAACACCAGAGAAATCACAGGAGTCTTGCCGGCCATTAAGGAAGTTACCCATATCGTATCGTCCCGGAAACACCGCCCAAAGAAGCTCATTCCACAGTTTGGATGAACGTGGAAGAAAGTTCCTTGAAAACCGCACTGTAGAGAAACGCCATACATCAAGATGGTGGGGTTATACTAATTTGTGGCGTGTCGTGCGAAGTTGGAATTCGGCGGCAGGAATCAGGTGAAATAGCTCTTCGGAACACTCCCCGTTATAAATGCGATGCACAATGAAGCGACCTCCCTATGCAACGCCAAGTGATCTAGGCACTGGGTCCCCGACAATTCGAGCAGCCCTTGCGTTGCACGCGGTCAAATGGATCGAGCTGATACTGTGGTGCGCCAGACCAGAGATGACAGCAATACTCCATGTGTGGCCGGACCTGCGGTTTGTAGAGCGCTAGAATGTGGGCCGGCTTGAAGTATTAAGCTTTACTTACTTGTGTTTCAGACTTGCGCGTGTTCGTCCACGTGAGCGGGTACCAGGTACGTGACGAGGCGAGGCCCTGGATCGCCCGCGAGGAGAAGTGTTTCTCAACGTTGCTCAGGAAACTTGGCGCCAACGTTAGTGCTCATACATTTTATTTTATTAAAAAAAAGGCATAAACAACGGCGTCTATTTCTGCCATGAAATAGTAATGTGTAAGCATTGCTGTTTCGGTCCAAAGGGGGCCTTAGCTAGTGAAATTACTGGGCAAATGAGACTTGACATCTTATGTCTCAAGGTGACGAGCGCAATAGTAGTGCCGATCAGAATTTTTGGGTTTTTCAATAATCTTGAGCGGCCCTGCATTGGAATGGACAGGGCGTATTAATAAGGCATTTTTTTCTAAATTGATTCCTCTATAATCATTTTTGATGTCATTTCTATCACTACTATAGCTTCTGAAACACATGGCGCTCTGAGAATCAGCGGCGTAAGAAACTCTCCCAGCATTCTTTTTTTGCGCTCTTTTTAATGAATTATACAATATTGTACTATCATTGTTATTGCTATAAAATAATCATAATCTAGTCCCAGGCTGAATTTGATATGAGGTATCGCTCTTTCAAATGTAAACAATATGTTATTTTTAAAGTTATCCTCTTTTGCATCAAAGGTTAAAAACTGAGAATTTAAAGAATAACCCACCAACACATCTCTTTGTCCAGATCCAGAGGTTTATGCATGACGAAGGAGGGACTCATTCTCTGACCTCTCACTTCGATGTGCTCGCCAACTTCAAGAAGGTTCAGGAGTCCAGACCTGCCGACCCCCAAGACTCCTCCGAAGATGAGGCTTAGCAGTGCTTGGATTTGAGGATGTGTGTTCATTAATCACAGACAAATGTCCTGAGCTGGATGTAGGAACTGGTGATGTGGACTTCAGTGATCAATGTTCATATATAATCTGTCTTGCAGGCAGATGAGACATTCCTTGTTAAGCATTTAAGGTGACGGGCGCAGTGAGGTGTGATTGGAGAATCGTTTCACGTAACGCTCTAAGTCTCCGATGTAATCGCGGCTTATCAGATGAACTTTCTGCTTATTTTGTCCCTTGCTCTCATAAAATAAGTTTTAAATCCATTTATTCTTTTGTATAATAGTTATTTATGCAACTGTTGTAATAAAGGGTATTAAAACACGAATGATGTGGGTGATAATAGTATCACATGAGTGCACCAACAGTTGCATACAAGACTTCATTTACACCCATAAAATGAATCCTCTATAAAAGATTCTGAAACAGTTAGCTCACTTCTATCATTAAAACAGCCAGTCCTAGTAACCATAATATCATCCAAAGGAGTGTTATTATGAAAACGAATGATATAATGTTGTACAACACTCGTTTGGATGATGTAATGGTTATAAGGACCATGGGTGTTTTAATGTTGGCAATAAGCTGTTTTAGAATCTTTAATTTAGAGGATTTAAAGCATGCGTGTAATTAAATGTATTTCTTAGAACATGTGGTAGTACTTAGTAATACTTGAATTATTTTCTAATTTGTAACCTCCGTGCGTTCTTTGTTATGACTTCACTAACACGGTGGTGTTGACAGAGGGCCAGTCCCTTTTACAACGCGCGGGGATTACGAGTACTTTTATTGTTTTAAATATTTGTTTTAGCGTCTCTTGTGTATATAACATATTAGTATTTCATTCTTGTCGTCTTCCAAATGTTCGTAATTTGCTTTTATAGATGAATAAAAACTTTAATAAGATCATCTGTGAGAAGTATGTGTTACTTTATTTTTGATGTAGTTGTTGTGAAATAAATAAGTAGTGCTAGAATACTTTAAATAATATTTTCAATTATTTTTCATGTTATTTAACTTATGGGGTCTGGTAAAATTTGTACAATTTCATCAGACTCAATTGCGATTAATGTGTATATTAACTTTTCTTTGTCGAAACGAACACAAAACATAAAACGAAGTAAAAAATAATAAATCGATCAAGTGTGACTTGACACTGTATAGAGACAGGCAGTACTTTTATAAGATCGCCTTATATGGAATTAAATAATGGGGTTTTGAGTCTTAGGCCTCCGTTTATTGTATCCCTTTGTACCCAAACCCTTGGGACCCTAAATTGTAGGTATATTCGATAAGTTATAACGGCCTGCAAAGTTTAACTGACATTTATATAAGTAATATTACTGATAAAAATAGGTACAAACATTTATACGATTAATATAGATGTTTGTTTCCGAGTCATGAATGTCTATATGTATTTATGTATGTTTAAAAGTAAGTAACTTTTAGGTAAGTATATTGTATAATATATATTGTTGTCTTGTACCCATAGTACGGGCTATGCCTAGTTTGGGGCAAGATAATTTGTGTCAAAGTGTGTCAATATGATTTATATTAAATTGTTATTATTAAATAGAATGCAACATTGTGGTTTCATAATATAAACTAGATGCCTGACTTCCTTCAAGATGTCTTACTCTTTTTAACAGGCTTGTTGTAATTTAACATTGGCTACGATGATTACCTAGTTATAAACTAATGCAATTCACGTAGGAATGTAATTTTAATATCAATAAAATACATCCCATGTGACCTAGTGACAATATAGCATTCAAGTTCATGTGTCATTTGAAATGCGACGCCATCTAGCGGTCAGTTAAATCACAGGAAAAACAGACTGATATATAAAATTTCACAACTTTCTGAAATTTTTCGAAACAGCGACGAATTTTTATAATATGTGTTATATTGGGTCATGAAGTGTCCGTTATAATTATATTAATTTTTAGTACTTTATGTATTATATAAAGTAATTTAATGCTTATGCTATTTAGCGGAATGCTGTACGATTTATTTTCTTATTTATAGCGAATTATTTAGTTTATTATTACTGTTGCAGTTGTTCGGAATGTGTGCAATTCAGGACAAAAATCACCTAAAAGACTAACCAAACAGGTATATGGGTGCGGTGGAATATGCACATTTGTTTTAATTTTACGCGCAAAATTTGTAAAAAACTAGGATAATGCGTCTATAATAATAATATTAATTTTAAATTCTGGGAAATTCAAAGCTCAAAATCGCGACGCCATTGGACATATCATGGTGTCACTTTAAACCAATCACATTGTTTGTTTATTTTTTAATTCGGGTCCGCGTTGTTGGATATTTAATAAAATTAAATAGGTATTAAGAAATATTACATAAGTTTCTTGGCTGAGGATATAATTATCATTTATATTTAATAAAATTGATGCGTATTCCCTATTCTTTTAGTGCTTCTAGACTTCCGAAGAAATTTATGCAATGTTATGTTATTTATTTTCCTTTGCCTAAAAGTAAAACTAAATTCTTGCACTATTGTTATCACATAACATAGTTTTATGTATTGATTGTATATAAATTGTGTATTATTTCGTGTAGAATATAGTTATAGCTAAGATTTAATTCTAAAGTGAACACTAAGTTGTTTTGATCTCATTATCGACGAAGCTATTATTTAAGAGATACCTAAATATACATTATTTTTACTCAAATTTTGTTTAATTTCTGATTTAAGCGGGCCGACCTCACTTCATTCACTAAATATTAAAGGCCGTCCCTTAAAACCACTGATTGCGGTCAATTTTGTTTCGTTATTCTAACATTATCAAAACTGTGCACGTTATGGATAGCAAGACTTGCATGTGGCTAGAAGAGATTTACAAAAAACTTCACAATTAATGGTAATCCTTCGATATTCAATGCCGAATTCAATGCTGAATTCAATGCCTTTTTCTTCAAAATCGCCGTCAGAGTGAAGTTTGACAAAATTGAGACTTTTTTGTTCAAGGGAGAGAGCGATTGACACCGATTGAACAGTATTTCTTACTCTCGGGCTTCCCTACTAGCCTTGTATCGTGCAGGTTTATTTTTTTTAATCCAAGATGGCCGCCGTGCAAAATTATGATTACAACAATATGAATATCGAATCCGAGGCTCTCGAGGGTGCAGAGAACGAATTAGGGATCATTTTTGAAATCCAAGGTCGCCGCCGCGCAAAATTATGATTTAACAATATGGTTAACTTTTCTGAGGTTCTCGAGGGTGCAGGAAAATAATTTGGGACCTTTTTTGAAATCCAAAATGGCCGCCGCGCAAATTTATGATTCCAACAATATGGATATCGAATGCGAGGTTCTCAAGGGTGCAGAGAACGAATTTGAGATCATTTTTTAAATCCAGTGTCTATATGTGGCAATAAAGTGGCCGCGAAAACGTAGAACATCTTCCCCACTAGCTTAATATCGTGCAGGGTCAGCGCGCGGATGCGAAAAAGTTGAACATCTTCCTTACTAGCGTTGTATCGTGCAGGTTTAGCGCACGGCCGCGAGTAAGTAGAACATTTTCCCTCCTAGCGTTGTATCGTGCAGGTTTAGCGCGAGCAAGTAGAACATCTAATAATTTCTAATATTGACAAAAACATTTGGTTTAGAGAACAGATTAGGATAATAATTGTATGTATAATAATAAACCAGATTTAAAAATTAGTTTTCCAAAGAAGTTTCATTTCTGACATGTGCACTTTGTACGCACGCCATTTTTTCTTCTAATGTTAGCAACTCAATATTGATAAGTCGAAAGAATGGATGATGATTTTTTGACTTTCTCTATCTCGCCTCGAGTTCGTACATTTGTGCACATTAGTGACGAAACGGGAAACACCTACATACTACTTCCACTAGTTTCCCTTCAAATGAGCCACCATTTATAATAGAGGTTCAAGTATGAAATTGCCGTTTTATTGTAATAGTGATTCGAATTGACATTTTTAGAGATTTTTGAGTGACTTTTTCAAGTTTTCTTCTCAGGAGACAGTACAAAATGCCTTCACACAGTTTGTCGAATCAATTCCTATTAGATGGCACCAATGTATAGATAATAATGGTAATTATATTGATAAAATAAAAAAAAAACTAAACTATTTTTTAGTACTAATCGGCAATTTCATACTTTAACCCCTAATATTTGTTGTTATAGATATTCTTTATTTAATGGTGAATAAGGGTTTGAAAAAAAATAACAATAATAATTTTAATTATTTATTACTATCGATACGTACGTTACAAACTAAAGACACAATAATCTAAACTGGTTTCACAAACTGCTGTAACTACCCACGGCTAAAGTAAATCAGTTCTACACAGTGGAAAATGATATTGGAAGTATATACTTACTGGTTATAAGAAAATATGATTAATTTATACGAAGTTAGAGTTAACTATCGCAAAGCTGGCCCGATAGCGAAGGAAACAATTAAACTTACGCGTTACCAAATATCAAAACTACCCTCGCTTATTTAACAATTTGACTAGATGTAAAAAGTAAGACATAACTCAGTATATCATAGTTTTTACCCTTAATGCATCTTAAACTTATTAATACGATTATGGAAAATATACAAATATGCAAAATGGTAACCTTAACTAATGTAAAAAGTGTATTTACAGATGTGAAAGATTTGATTCAGCGGACAAATAACCTCATGTTACTGAACCGCTAATCTGATACAATTAAGCAAGTGTAGACAATTTTCAGCACAATTTGTTACTATCATTTTCCAACTTACAACTACAAAGTCGAGGTAAAATATTACCATATTATATAAATGCAACACATATACAAAAAATGTTTTCAATATCATATAAGACCGTAACAAACACGTCAGCTTAAATGAATAAAATAAAAGTGATTCAAAATCAACAAGTATATAAAGAAATAAATATGTATTCTCTGTTGATAGTTGATATCTAAAGTGGTTCTACATATTTTAAAATCTAAATATCATAATATAGTCTTATCATTGACTATTGCACTGGTTTTCTTCAGATATAAATCAGGACGACTGAAATTTCTACCTAATCTATGTATAGATATCTAACTTAATCATGATATTATTGGCCCACCTGGTTTTTTCAAAAAACTTCTCACTATTGTTTTTTTCGGAGAAGTATTCGCAGTCTTCGCTGATGGCGTAGACTTGGGTCTCAAGCTGGGTATTTGCGACACCTTAATACCGATTGCGGTTTTCTGTTTAGCGGCCGTCGTCACCTGGTTCTGCTTAGGCTGACCTTCGAACGTTGAGCTTCTTATAAGTTTTGGCGGTTCTTTACCGCTTGGCTTTTGGTCATTCTTCGCGGGCAACTTCTTAGTATGCTCAACTTTCTTCCATAAGTTCGCTATTTTACTCTCCACGTTAGTTTTAGACGTTGTCGAGTTGACGCTGGAAGTACTGCCATGGCGTGAACCCCGCGCGAGCACAATGGTCTTGCCACTGTCGTTGCTCTGCAAGCTGTGGTTAGAGGGGGAGTTCTTCATCATCGGTTCAGAGTTTCGTTTCGTGGTTTTGTTTTGCTTCGTTTGATTTGTACTTGTTTTCGCCATCGGCGGTCTGGTGCGGCTAAATTGAGGAAGCCGTGAAGGGGAAGTATTAGCTGCTGTCTTCACTGGAGAAATGGGCCCACCTGGGTTTGCTGTAACTTTTGTATCTGGAATCGGAAGATCTTCAGGAGGGACGGAGCTCTCTTCCTTTGTGAAAGTACCTTGTCGCACTAACGGTAAAGGTTTGCTGGCGGGTGGAGGTACTGGAATAGCTCTTTGAACATTTATCGGAGATTTATTGGGTAAAGATTTTTTTGGGGATGAATTAGCGCTCGCCGGTTTCGGAGGCGTTTTTGCTTTGCTAGTTACAGAAGATTTTGGCAACGTTGAGGGTTTTGCTGATGGTTTTGGCGTAGCTTTGGCAGGAGTTGGCACTGCAGTTTTTTTAGTAGCTGGTTGGTTCCGCCTGTACGGGGATACATAAGCAGCTTTCTTTCTGCCCCTGATAACTTTGGGAATTTCTGTATTTTTATCCTCCGAATCGTTCGAATCTAGACTTTTATCTCGCTTCAATTCTGGTTTCACGATCTTAGGTTTGGGCACACATGGTGTTTCAGTGTCTGATTCCGACTGAAGTTTCTCCTCGGAATTGCTATCACCTTCGTAACTAGCGAAGTCACTACTGCTTGGATTTTTATTTTTGTAATTTTGCAATGCCCGTCGGTAGGATGCCGTCATTTCAATATTCTTAAGGTTATTCACGACACACATGTCAACTGAGGCCGGACTTTCAACGACTGGTAAATAGTTCCTGAAGCTTTTTGTGTACGTCTTCAACCGATCGGAGTTCAGTTCAAAATCATCGTCGGTATGTCCGCTGTCAATATCTCTGAACACGTCTTCAGTACTTCTATCGTCAAGTATCTGCTGGTGATTCGGTTCATTCGATGATAAGCTATCGTAGCCGGTGGTCGTTTCAATGTTCTCGAAATTCGCATCTTTCGTAACGAACGTGGGTGACGGAGGAATATCTTCACTAAGAGTTCTTGTTCGGAATCTCTCCGCGTCTTCAATGCGTTTCTGCTTTATCGTCTTCTTAGCGGCCAAACGTTGCTTTAAACTCTCAATTTCCGGATCAGGAGTTGTTGTCTGCGAATCTTGCGTCAGTATATGAATGTCGACAGTTTGCGTCTGGTATCTAGCTCTATCATCTAATCTTCTCTGTTTCGCACTTACACGTTTCTTTGATCTAGATTCAGAGTTTGCTGTCACGTATTCATCCGACCGATCACTTTCAGACTTAGTCCAAGTCAGGTATTCAGATTCTTCCACATCAGTGGAAACGTTAGTGACGGTGTCCCTTATTGTATATGTTTGATATCTGTTTGATATATTGCGCTTTTCTTTTGGCGTTAAATATTTCATATTCTGTCTTTTAGGAGTTGATTCGACGCTACTCATGTCTGAAGGGAGCGGCGTACAATCTGACCCCGAAGGTATATCCGTAACAACATTAAGGGTCGATTCACAATCATCATAAACTTGCTGAGCGGTTGTTTGTTCCAATTCTAAAGTAGATTCAACCATCTCATCAAACAGTGACGGGGGATTCACTTTGTCCAAATCATGGAATATCGTAAAGTTGGTTGAAAGCGGAAAATCATGAACAGGCTGTTTGAGATCAAAGACTATTAGCGCTTTCTCTTTACTCTCCGCAACTTCCGAGGAAATACTTGCGACGGAGGTCATGCTCCCTTCCATGTCGAGATGTTCCATTTCAGAAGGTGGTTTCACGTTATCAAGAAAACTAGCTTGATTGCTGTCCAAATGCTCTGAACTGCCTTGGTGATGAGAGTTGGATAACGCCCTTTTAACCATCAGACTGACCGGTAGCGATTTTTTTCTACTTCTTGGGCTCTTCTTCGGCTGATCATCAAATTGTCCCGACGCGCTCAGTGACAGAAGACTGCCCAAATTAGAGGGCGGGTTAACTTGATCCAAATCTATGGAAGTCAACGATGTAGCACTGTTTTCCATAGACAACTTCAACTGCGCTGCAAGCCTAGCTGCTTCTTTCTCTATAACAGAAGCCATGATTGAATCATATTTTTGTTCCTCATCTATGAGCGAGTTGAAACTTGGTTCGGGAACATCGTCCAGTAATACCTGATCTCCCACAACATCAAGTCTATCAGTCAAGTCTAATCTAGAAAACACGTTGGCTTCACTTTTCTCCAACAAATCCGGAAGGGTTGAATCTGCCATTTCGCTGATGGACTCAACCAAATGTACGGAGCCGCTGATGGTAGGAAACGTGACGTCATCCGGGCAGGTGTCGTTCCATGTATCATGATGCGACAAATCGTCATGTCGTGACGTGTCTTGTTCATCTCGTTTGATATCTGTCCATGCGGGTTTACGTTTGTTGCGTGTCAGCGTTCCGCCGCATTCCTGGTGGGATTCGTCGCTCCAAGAGTTATCGACTTCTGCATAAGATTCATTAGACCTATTCAATTCATCTTTTTCTGATTCTATCGTCGTGTTGAGTGATTTAGAAGCGAGACATTCGTTGGAGCCATCTATAGCTCGCTCTCTTTCTGTGGAAGCGGTGGTGGTATTCAAATGATGGTTTGAACTTTCCAGGAGCTTAGGCTGACAATCGAGATGCTGGTCAAAGCTAATTGTAATATGTGGCTTCGATCTAGTGGCGATAAAACATTGCCCCGGAAGATCAGAAGCTGTTGTTAATGGTTCGTTTGAGATAGCATGCTGATTAAGTAGTTCCAGATGACCAGAATTCTGTACATCAACATCGTCAGAATTAAGATTTTGTTGATTTGTAGATATATCTTCAAAATTAGCTTTGGTAGTATCTTGAACATCGTTATCTTGGTTGGTGGCCATGATGTCATGGCTAGCTCCAATAGTATCTTGTAGGTCAGATCCAGTAGTAGTACGTGGATCAGAGGCCATGTTGTGATGGTCAGAGCCAGTTTCTCGCGCGATGTCTGCGCGCGCGCCTGCGACCGCGAGTAGCACAGGCGGCGCTGGGACGTTTTTTGACGGTTTCTCCTGAAATTCCCTCCCTTCACCCGCCCCCTTTGCAATCACTTCCTCCAATATCGCCCGGTCCTTTGAATCCTCGCCCACCATTTTGTCTAAAGCACTTTGTCGCTCCTTCTTGCGTCTCCGATCGCGAACATCGAGTCTATCGTCGCTTCTAACTCTTTTCTCGTCGCGTTTCTTCGGTTTCGCCATGCCCATACGCACGCATCTCTCAAATACTTCTTTATCCGTGGAACCAAACGAGTCGTTGCTGATGGAGCTCAAGGAGCTGCTACGGTCGAGGTTCCTGTCCATCCGAGACGGGAGGCTCGGTGGCCCGTCGTCAAACCTGCTCCGGTTTCGCAAACTACTGGACGGCTCACCGTATCTATTAAACTCTTGATCCAACCTCTTCACTTTACCGCTCTGCTTTATGTTATAAACTCCGGAAGCGAGATTTCTCTCGAACTCCGGATCTTTAACCTTAGATTTATATTGTGGTATCTTGTCGCTTCGGTCAAGAGATTTATGCCGTCGAGTAACTTCGTGTTTGTTGTTAAAGTTGAATTTCGCTTGCGGGTTTACACTAGAGAGTCCCGCTTTGACAGTTTCCTCGAATATCTCCTGATCGGTGGAGCCAAACGAATCCAGACTCAACGAGCTGAGCGAGTCATTCCTGGCTAGTGACGATGTAGCAGGTAGCTTTGGTTTGTCACGAAGCACACTGGGAGAATGTGCCTCGAATTCTGGAACAAAAACTGTAACAGTCAATATTTGTCAGTCATTTTTCCACTACAAACAAATCTATTAAAGTGAACATTTTATAAAAAAATCTATTAAAGAGAGGGCTATGCTCGGAGTTTCCCTGCCAGATCGAATTAGAAATGAGGAGATCCGTAGGAGAAGCAAAGTCACCGACAAAGTACAAATGATTGCGAAACTGAAGTGGCAGTGGGCAGCGCACATAGTTCGAGGCCGGTGGGGTAGTAAAATCCTCGAATGGCGACACGACTAATGAAGACACAGTTTTGGTCGGCCCCCACAAGATGGACCGACAATCTGGTCAAGATCGCCGGAATACGTTGGATGAGGGCAGCGCAGGACCGATCTTTGGGGAGGCCTTTGTCCAGCTGTGGACGTCTTCCGGCTGATGATTAACTTTTTTGTCTCTATGCATGCTCGGCGGTGATCACACACACGAGTAACGCGTAAATGTAATGTCATCCTGTTTAATAAAATAAATAAATGTAAAGAATCGAACATACGTGGTCTGGTATACGGCGGTCGAGGTGGCGCACGTGGTGGTGTCTTCGGTGGTAGTGATGGTAGCACCACTGGGGCGCGACTGTAAATATTAATATTTTTAAAATAACTACACACAATATACATAATCATTTCATTTGTAAAAGAATTTCAGATTACAATGCGGTACCACTCAGGATTCTTGGGCTGAGCGGCACCTTGAGACATAAGATGTCTCATTTGCCCAATTATTTCACTAGCTATGGCGCCTTTCAGACCGAAATACAGTAATACTTACACAATTTGCTTCACGGAAGAAATAGGCGCCGTTGTTGTACCCATAATCTAGCCGGCATCCTGTGCAAGGGAGCCTCCCACTGGTAACTTACTGGTGGTTTCATAAAAATCATTTCACCTGCTGCTGTTCACAAAATACTTTGTATTTATCAACAGAACGTTTTGCAATTTCATTTGCTAAAGCAGCTTCCTATGCCATCTAGAGTGTTTGCTGATTAATTTGCAAGTAACAGACACTGAGTAACCTCCAAATAGCAGACAGTCCAATAGTCAACTCAGTGTATGCTACCGTGGGCCTGTTTGTTAGGAAACTATAGGTTTTTTAAGTAATATTAGATTTTGTAAAGCCGATTAATGCATTCCTGTTTGTTTATCTGAATAAATAAATAAACTAAATTTTCTCGATAGAAAAAAAAAGCAAAGTAGACATTTCATCAACACTTTCATATGCACTATTAAGTTGTTTAGAAAAACACTTAAAGACATAAATTGCTTTTGTACAGTATTGCCCTTGCTATCGCGTTATGTTTCCATCTATTTAAGCCATTATCTCAAAAAATCTCCAAAATAGCGCATAATAGAAACCATTTTATAGCGGTTTTTAAGAAGCTATAATTTTTTCTATACAATTCTATCTTAAATAAACATTGCGAATAAAATCACCAAAGTACCCCTAACTTCTACAGTAAGAGCCATGTTAAATATTCAATCTAGATAAAAATTGTACGAAAAATTATTTACTGTTTATCAATACTAAATAACATGATATTATAGTTTTGTTATTTTTGTAAAGAAATTTGTTTTATGTTTTTAATTAATTAAAAATGCTTTTAAGTCTGATTCAAAACCTAGGGTTTTTTTAACGGGAGATGTAACCTAGCTTCGCTCGATTCCTCAAGGCCGTTGGCTTGGTGCCCAGCCTTAAATAGCTTTTTTATGGTGAGTGTTTGTGATGCGGCCGTCACGCAGTACGCACCTGTCAGCGTGAGTGGCGCGCTCCTGTGGCTTCACCGCGGCGCTCGATGCTCGCACATGCATCGCCCGCTGAAAGCCAGTAAGTCATAGTTATTTATGCAACTGTTGTGTAATAAGGGGTATTAAAACACGAATGTGGGTGCTGTGATAATAGTATCAAGTGAGTGTTTTAATACCTAATTACCAACAGTTGCATACAAGACTTTATCTACACCCCTAATATGAATCCTCTATAAATGATTATGAAACAGTGAACTTACTGCTAACATTAAAAAAGCCACTCCTAGTAACCATAATATTAACACATAATTCAAAGAAGTGTTATTATGAAAACGGATGATATAATGTTGTACAACACCCCTTTGGAAGATGTAATGGTTATTAGGACATTGGGTGTTTAAATGTTGGCCATAAGCTAACTGTTTTAGAATCTTTTATAGACGATTTAATGGGGGTATGGGTGTAGATAAATATCATTTACGAGGAGCAAATAATTTTTATAAAGCAGTTTTAAGCTAGATTTAGCTTCAGTATTTTGTAATGCGTATGAAATCCGTAGAAAAGAGAAAATATATGAAAAAATTACTTCAAAATTTGACACTTATTTAATATCTATATATAAACTCAATATATGGATATCAACTCTAGCGAAGCCATGGCTAAAAGCTTATAAATATCCTTTATAAACCTCGCCTAACAAAAAACCTGTCGCAGTGATTTAAATCAGCGAAAATCACACGTTGACGAAGTTCACAAAGTGTGTAAAAATAAATAAAAAAACAGCGCAGTGTATTAAAACTGTACATACGTATCCATCGTCCCTGCCGAGATAGTGCTGTGGCTGCTCGTCGAAGCCTGCGCTGTTCTTCACCACCTACAGACATACAGATATAATGAATGAAACAAAAAAATCTATATGTTTACACATGCCTTACCATTTGTTGATAGCAATTTCTAGATTCATAGTGTTGAGAGTTATTAGTTACAGTGCACAACATTGTATCATAATGAGGGTACTTTAAAAATAATTATTGTCACTTTCACCCACATTCTCTCCAAATTGACGACTGTTCTAAAAACGTCAACTGTTTAATTTCTATGTTAAAAACTAATACAATATTCTAGAAGTACTTGAGTTGCACTGAAGAAATTCCATATCTTGAGTTCAAACAAATAAATACATTGGAATATGAAACATGTAGATTAAGATATTATTAATCGTCGGATATCTTTGTTAAATATAATATTATCTTATATATAAAATTCTCGTGTCCCGGTGTTTGTTACCAAACTCCTCCGAAGCGGCTAAACCGATTAGTATATATTATACCCCTAAATGATAAAGGTCACCCACCCTAAAAATATATATTTTTTATTATTTTGACAATTTATTTTTTATTATTTTATGATTCAGAATTGAAAAATACTTAAAATTTTCGCCCTTCTACGATCTACAACTATTTTTGTATCGCAATTTTTATATTAATCTGTTCTATCCACAAATCCGCAATAGGGTTGATGGCAAACGAATATAATCATTGTAGTACGATATATGTGGTAGGTCTGAGAATCGGTTGCATCTATTTTTATACCCCAAACATTTTATTAATTACTATATATGGCAATACAACGTTTGCTGGGTCAGCTAGTATTATATAAATACTAGCTGACCCGACAGACGTTGTTCTGTAGATAAAAAAAATACTGTTTTATTGGAATTTACCAATAATATTTTAAAACATCAAGAATTATTTCGTAAAAAAGGCTCCCTGTTGTTATAATGAAATTGTTTCCGCTGTCAAGCCGTGCGTCACTAGATTCTCTCATAGAAAAAATGTCCATACAAAACAAATATTGAAAATAAAAATAATTATAGGTCCCAAATCGAAATAAAAACTATCCTATCTCTCAAGTTGGACCAAACTGCACTCCATGAAGTAATCCCCATTAAAATCCGTTCATTAGTTTACGAGTCCATCGCGGACAAACAACGTGTCACGAAATTTATATATATTAAGATTATTTGTAGTATCAATTTAAAACAAAATGCGGTTTTGCCATAAGCAGCGTACCTGTGCAATGCCCTTCTGTATACATTCTTCCAGCAGGTCTGCGGAGTCACTCAAGTTGGAGCTGTCGGACGTGTCGTGTGCGTCGACGCTGACGTCGGCGTGCGAGTCCCGGCCCGCGCTCTCGTCGGCGAGTGTGTTGGACTCTATGGAGAGCACGGACAGGTTGGAGTTACTGCCCGCCTTAGAGAGGATCGCGGGCGTGTCTTCTGTGAAGTACACCCTGCAACTGTCGCCCGTTGATTGGTTCTCTGAAATTATATATAAACTAATTACAAACACATTCTTCCAAATAACTCGATTTTCGATTTGATTTTCATAAGAGATATTTTACCAGTGTGGCTCCTTTGCACCGGATGCCAGCTAGATTATGGGTTCCACAACGGCGCGTATTTCTGGCGTGAAGCAGTTATGAGTAATGTGTAAGCAATTTCTGTGTTTCGATGAAATTACTGGGCAAATGAGACTGATGTTAAGTCTGTTTGTGTGTCAAGATGACGATAGCAATTGTAGTGCCGCTCATAATTTTGTGTTTTTCAATAATCCTGACCGGCACTGCATTGTAGTGGGCGGACCTATCAATTACCATCAACTGAACATCCTGCTCGTCTCGTCCTTTATTTTCGTTAAATAAAAACGGATCCAGCAGTCATACATGTCGCCAGCATGTGTGCTATAAAACACACTTTTTTTTATAGAAATAATTATACCTCAAACTAGGCATAAATCTATGCTATGAGTTGTTACAACGATATATTTATTACAATACTTAAATACAGATAAACATCCTTGACTCAGAAACAAACATCCATTCATCACATAAATGTTTGCACCTACCGAGATCCGAACCCGGGACCTCTAGCTCAGTACGCAGGGTCATTAAGCAATGGGCTATATGGGTCGTCAAGATACAAAATAAAAAATATACAACAAATGGTGTAAAAGGTAGTCGCTTTTCAACGCAGTCATTTAGCAAAAAACCAACCTGTAAAGGAGAATTCGTTGGCAATCCTTAGCGGTGGTTGGGTGGATGTGCAGCCCATGACTCGTTTCCTGGTGTCGGTGGTTGGTGGAGAGTTAACCGCTTCGGGGCTGAACTCCTCCGCCAGTTGCAACGACTGGAATTTATGATCAATCATTGGATGAAACTAGAAACTTTGAGATAAGTTATACAAATACAATTTGTAACCAAAATTTATAAACAATGCGGGACTCGAGCCCGCGACTTCCCGGGTTCCGTCAGAGCGCTCTTGCAACTGAGCCAACCGTTCGAGTGACGTATGTTTCGTAAATCTCGGTATGTCTTGTTCAACTCTCAGGTTGTGGCGCCATCTACATCTACAGGATCTACTTTACAGTTGATAACCTGCTCAACCCCAATAATTGCATACTAGGAAATTGGCTTGAGATGTTGCTCTTTCAAATCCAAAATTATTGGTTTTTTTAAGTGATGAGATTGACTCACTTCTGGGATTAATAATTATACAAATAAAATTTGTAACCAAAAATATCGCATTAAAAAACAAATTCGTTGGGTAAGTTGTAAAAACATTCACGGGCTATCACTTTTTCAAACTTCTTCGTCGAGATTGGTCTTCGTTGTTATAAACTGTTACATTGGCTAACCTCTCATTCAAGGTTGCGAATTTCAAACAAACGCACAGAATTTTATTGCTTACTAGCTGACCCAGCAAACGTTGTATTGCCGATATTAAAATCGCGATACAAAAGTAACTGTTGATCGTAGATGTGTGAAGTTGTATGTATTTTTTAATACTGACTCATAATCAAACAATATTAAAAGAAAATGTCAAAAAAATTAAAATAAAATTGCCGTGGACCACCCTTAACATTTAGGGGGATGAAAAATAGATGTTGTCCGATTCTCAGATCTACCCAATATGCACTCAAAATTTCATGAGAATCGGTCATGCCGTTTCGAAGGAGTTTAACTACAAACACCGCGACATGAGAATTTTATATATTAGATGTTATTCAGCTGAAACTAAATTACTTATCTTCAAACTGCATTAACGTTCTTAAAGAGATGTCTCAGAATTAATCCATTTCTCAAGTCTTTATACACCACATGCGAACGGCAACAATTTTTGTTTTAGTTAAAAGGACGTAATTAGTAATATTACTAATCGACAGACACGTATTCAAGTAGCACTGTCATAAAACACTGCGTAAATGTTACATTTTCAGTCCGAAAACATTGAAAACGTGTTCGTAAAAAATGTAACTTTAACACAAAAACTAATGTAAAAACACAGTTATAATTACACGCGTTTTAATCTTTTAAAATGTGTTTTATTTAAACACTTATTCAAACAAGCAGAATAGCGAAGCCTCACACAGTTTTGTGTTTGAAGAATCCTCAGCTGCACTGCATTGTAATGTGCAGGGCGCATCATTTACCATAATATGGAATCAATTACGATACATTCATATTTTAAAAGGTGTCCACAAGCAATAAATCAGATATTAGTGGACTTGCCTGATTTAGATTTATTCAATACGTCACCAACGCGCTCCACGCCATTCCACCTTCGCACGACACGCCACAAGTTAGGATATCATCCCCACCATCTGGATGTGTGGCGATCCTCCACAGTGCGGTTTTCAAGGAGCTTTCTTCCACGTACTACTAAGATGTGGAATGAGCTTCCTTGTGCGGTGTTTCCGGGACGATACGACATGTGTACCTTCAAAAAAAGCGCGTACACCAACCTTAAAGGCCGGCCACGCTCTTGTGATTCCTCTCGTGTTGCAAGAGAATGTGGGCAGCGGTGATCACTTAACACCAGGTGACCCGTACGCTCGTTTGTCCTCCTATTCCATAAAAAAAAAACCAAACGCGTTATGAGGTAAAATGACGAGGCGTTGAATGAGTGTGTGTTCTCTTGAGTGCTGAATACCTCAATACTATAATTTCCATTCATTTTGTCTTCGTGTATTATATCTATATATGCGTTTATTGTATTACTTTTTGATATTTTTGTCCATAATTTGTAACACGCTTATAGTTTCTTATATGCGAAAACTGTCAATGGTAAAAAGATGTGTAGGTACTTTTTAACCTATTAATGTTATGTAATACTGTTTGCTTTCCTAATAAAATAAAAATAAACAATAAATAAAACATTATGGTATGGATGTGCGTACCTTGGAGTCATCGTTGATGGTGAGACTGGAGAGGCTGGTGGCGCGGGAGAAGTGTGCCGGCGTGTTCTCCACCACGAACTGGCTGGGCTGGTCGTCGAACACGGACCTGGTGCGGCCCAGGTCCTCCGCTGGAGATCACAGCACGTTAGACTCTTATCACTTCAAGAAGTGCTCGGTAAAGCGTACGTTGTACCATCAGTTCGAGAATGTATTGAAAATCTAGACCATTAGACTGTTAACCAGTAATGTCTGGCTACACGTTTGGGCGACAGGCGTAATTGTATGTATACTTAGTCCATACGTTAAAAATGCGGCTAAGTGACTCGCCTATGAAGGGTTCGGTAGCAGTGAGTAACATAATATAAAAGTTACATAGAAAGGAAAAAGATATTAAATTATTTAGATGGAAAAGGCAAAAAATCTTTGCTCAAAATCGTACAGTGCAAATGAGCTCTCATCATTTATGACGTATTAAAAAAAAACTACTTACTAGATCTTGATCAAACAAATACATGCATTTGCATGGTAATTGTACATCATATATTTTTTTAGTTATATCATTCTCTTAATTTAGAAGTTACAGGGGCGACACATTTTACCACTTCGGAAGTGTCTATCGCGCACACTATTCAGTTTACAAAAAATGATATTAGAATCCTCAAGACCTATCCATAGATGGAGACACGTATGGGTTTGAAGAAAAAAAATTTTTGAGTTTCAGTTCTAAGTATAAGATGTAAGTAAGTAACCCCCAAAATTTATTGTTTTTTTTTTGTGAAACTGTTATTGTGGTTCACAGAATACATCTACTTACCAAGTTTCAACAGTATAGTTCTTATAGTTTTGGAAAAAAGTGGCTATGACATACGCGGACAGACAGACAGATATGACGAATCTTTTTGGGTTCTGTTTTATGCCATTTGGCTACAGAACCCTAATAAAAAGAATTAGGTTTTAATACAGGCAGGATAATATTAAAAAAATAAAAATTGCTTTATTTAATCCTACAAAAGTTACATACAACTTACATTATTAAATATCATACACTTTATTTTTTTATTTTTATCGCCACCTAGCAGTAAAGACACATAGGTGCAATGTGTCAGTTGGAACTAAATTAACTTCAATAGTAGTGGTATATATTAATTTACTTTCTTATAAAAGTAGGCATTGCCTATATGGTATGCACGCCCCTGATTCTAGTATTGAGGTTTATGATATGCATACAACCCGCTTATAGACAGACGGAAGAGCAGACTGACAGATAGCAGAGTGTTAGCAATAAAAAATAAAGCAGGGTACTCACGTGGTGAGGGCGGAGTCTCCGGACACGGTCGATCGGGCGCGCGGGGGGACATGCCGGGAGAGTCCGGGATCTCGCTCGGAGAAATACACCCTGACGTGAGGCGGCTGCCGGTCATAGAGAGAGACAGTTAATTAATTATTTTTATTCAAAATAGGATATAAATTCACATATTGAAGATCAAAAACTACCACCCATTCCAAAAAGCATCAGACCTGAGTGGAACGGGCGCAACAAACTCAACGGGATTTTTTTTATATAAAAACATTTTACAATATAAAGACATACTATAAAATTTATTATTTATTTTTGACGACCCATATAGCCCAGTGGTTAGTCACCCCGCCTACAGAGCTAGGGGTCCCGGGTTCGAATCCCGGTAGGTGCAATCATTTAATGATGAATATGGATGTTTGTTTGCGAAATATGGGTGTTTATATGTATTTATGTATGTTTAAGTAAGTATGTATATTGTATTAAATATATTATGGTTGTCATGTACCCATAGTATAATTTGCGTAAGAGTGTGTCAATATTATTATTACTATTATTTAATATCCTGTGGGCGGTTGCTTAATTCATAATAAGCGGTATCATTAAGAAAGTCATTTATGTTATAGTAACCTTTACCACACAAACGTTTTTTAACAATTCTTTTGAATTTTGCAATACATTTGTTTTGAAAATTATCTGGGATCTTGTTGTAAAAGCATATACAACGCCTCACAAAAGACTTACTAACTCGACTGGTGTTAACATTATGGTTATGACAGTTTCTAGCAATTTCACTTATGTGCCTATGAACATACATATAGTATCGTGAGGTTCATTATACACACACAGAATATCTGATTGACATGTTAACTAACACAGAATTTCCTCATCGCACCACACATCACAAAAATAAATATCATTCTCACCATCTGGACATGTGGCATTCATCCACACTTCAATTCAAATCCAAACTTCATTCAAGGAACTGTCTTCCACATGCTATAAAATTTAATATTTCTTGTGTGGTGTTTATATGAGGATCGGATATAAGTTTCTTCAAAAAAAGGCACTGGTGGTACAAAATATATTGAGGTGCGGTGATTACTTACCATCTCGTAAGCCATGCTATGGGCCTAAGCCATGCATGTATGCTTTTAGGTCTTACTATGTTCAATACAAGTTGAGTAAAGAAAAAGGGACGATCTGATTTGTAATTTTACCTTCGATTCGGGCAAGTTTATTTGAAAAGGCTATTTTGTTAATACTTATTTATGCAACTGTTGTGTAATAAGGGGTATTAAAACACGAATGATGCGGTTTTATGTGATAATAGTATCACTTGAGTGTTTTAATACCTAATTTCCAACAGTTGCATACAAGACATCTTCATCTACCAATAATATGAATCCTCTCTAAACGGTTCTGAAACAGTTAGCTTACTGCTAACATTAAAAAAGCCAGTCCTAGCAACCATAATATCATCCAAAGCAGTGTTATTATGAAAACGAATGATACAATGTTGTACTGAATTTCATTACAACACTCGTTTGGATCATGTAATGTTTATTAGGACATTGGGTGTTTTAATGTTGGCAATAAGCTAACTGTTTTAGAATCTTTAATAGAGGATTTAAAGCATGGGTGTAGATAAAAGCACTCACCTAATTTCAGACACGACAGAACCCTGGTCGTCCTGCTGCGAGCACTCTGGAAGGGACCCCAGTGAGCTGGTCCTGGAGAACATCAGCGGGGTGTCCTCTATGAACCGTTGCGGTGATGACGTCCTCGCCGACGTCTGGCCTGATGACTCTTGCTGTACAGGCTCGCTCGCAAAGGTGACTGCTTTTGATGCTGCAATTTTAAATGTAAGATTAAAAACAGTCGATTATCTATAAACCAACTCTGAGGAATAGGTACGAATTGAGTTTTAGCCATAAATGTTTAAACCAAGCAGGTTTGTTAGAATTGTAAGTCGGTTTTGATAGGTGAAAACATGTTTTTTGGGATACTAAAAATTTAAGTGTTAACGAATACAATTGAGGCAATATAAAATAAAAACAGATCCTCAGTTACTGGCTGCCATTTCATTTGATAAATCAAATACTGAAAGTGAGAACTTCTTCAAAATTTCATTTCGAAAATGTAAGGTATAAAACTATGTTTAATATTTACCTTCCTTATCTTTCACTGAACCATTAGTGCTTTGTTCCTGTGGACTTGGATCAACATTTATAGTAGCCTGTGCGTTTTTCTTAGCTAAGCAATCCTCCTCCGTTGGCTCGCCTAAACTACTCAGAGAACTGACTCTGGAGAAGTATCCAGGAGTTCCCTCATCACAATAGTTCACCGGTTTCTCAGGACTTATCATACCAGAGCTAAATTTCGTGTCGAAAAGCCCTTGTTTTTCCTCAGATTTATCTGTCGGTTCACTCCCTATGGCCCTGTCGTTATCGTGTCTTGGTGGATCTTCTATAGAACAAGTGTCCTTTTCATCTGAATGTGTCATTACCTCCGAATGTTCTTTTACACTTGTGGTCTTTGGTTTTCCTTCTTTACCTATTACCCGTAAATCAGACATAGAGGTCGCTGTTGAGAATATAACTGGTGTTTCGTAAGGCGTGCCTTCTGTCGCAAAGTGTTTTATTGTATCTTCGTTTATAGATGGCCCTGGAGGTTCAGATATATCAGAACCGGTTTCCGAATGATGTTCTGCGTACCGTAAAGAATAATCTGTTGGTTGATCGAGATCTGTTTCTTGATAGTCGCCAAATGTATCCTTCTTCGAATACTTTTTACTTTCAACTTTTGCTTTACCAACAGTTTCGACTTCATTGTTCTTAGTCTCCGAGTATTTTCTGCTATAATCAATAGGCTGGTCGCAAGAATCTTGGTCGACGTCATAACCAGATTCTGTATAATTAGTTCTCATATCTGTGGAGCTTCTTGGAGGTGGGATCGGCGGTTGGGTCGCATATGTAACGAAGGTGGAGCTATTCACTCTCAGAGGTTTTGATCCTTCGGCGTTCTCTGCTTTCATAAGATCTTTGTTTCGAGGTGTGGGTACTGGCACTTTCCCTGTACGCATGACTCTTTCGAAAACCGAGTCAGAATGTGTACTCGTTACCGAGTCTTTGCTGTCTGATCTGTTAACGTTATTCGAACTTCCTCCAGTAGATCGAGATATTAGAGCACCTTTAAGAAGAGTATTACTGCAGCTTAAATAGCTAGACAGGTGGGCGCTATGACTTAGCGATATTTGTGATGCTAGGTTACCCATTAATGGCGAGCTCGATGTCATTCTATGCCTTTCTAAATTCATTGCAATTTGCCTTTCCGTGGCCACGAAAAGATTTTTCTCCTCTCTGTTACTTGTAGATGGTGAAGTAGCAGGTTCAATATTATCGCAAGTTTCAGCCAAATTTTGATCCAATTCCTGTTCTAAAGCTTTCTGTTTTCTCGCCCCTAACGTTGGCAAAGCAGGTAAATTCATATTTTTCGCTGTAGTGTCTAATGAAATTATATGTGTCTTTCCCGGCTTGGAATTAAGTAGATTTTTAAGTGCTGCGCTTGATCCCATAGCAATCATTTTATGCTTTGAGTGAATAAGACTTCTAAGCATTGGCACAGCACCATGGTCCCATAAAAACTGTTGATCCTGAGGGCACCTTGCAGATAAATTCCACAGAGTACCACAAGAGTTGCTTACTACTGTAAGACTTGGTGATTTTAAGTGTTGCAGCAAGACACTTAAACAATTTCTCTCACGGAGAATTTGTCTGTAATCTTCTCGCACAGCTATGTGGCTGGACACATTCCGCATTATTCCACCAGCGTTCTCAACAATCGCTAGTGTTTTAGTTGGGGAATTGTAACTGAGCATATCAACAAGGAAGCCTAGCGCTCCTTCGACTGAACACAACGCCACTTTATTCATAGAACAATGCGCTGTAAGATTCCATAACGCCGACAAAACAGATTTTAATGTGGCTTCCTTTTGACAAGTCATTGCAGCTTTAGTAAGACCTTTAACAGCTCCCACTTCCCTTAACACTTGTTTACTATTTGTATCTGCCCGCCATGATAAATTCCTTAGAACTGCAGCAGTTACCTGAAAATTATAAGATTCAAAGATTACTGAGTTTGAACTTTGACTTGACTATATATAAAACGTAAGTAACAGTGTGCTTTCCACATTACCTGCCGCATGTCATCATTTGGAGATTCCAGTTGTTCTACTAATGCAAGCATAAAATCTTTAAAAGAACATAACAAAGACTTATTATTGCCGTCTCCAAAAGTTAAGTTTGTAAGGGTCATTCCAGCATATTTTCTCATTGTTAAACAAGTGCTGTCATCAGTTCTGCTGCCATGGGCCGCTTGGTCACCGCTGACTAACGCTGCTAACGCCTGTAGACCACCAAGTTGACATACAACGTGTCTATGTTCCTCATCGAATGAAAGCTTCATCAGCGCCGCGACGCTTTGGCTAGGATGTTTCGTTGTATCGTCTTCAATCAATTCTTTATTTTCTTTTCTAGCTTCAACTATATCTTCTAATACGTAGCAATATTCCCTGACTTGCTCCAAGAGTCTCCAGACTCTAGCCTCCCTCCGACCAGATTTATCATCGGTTTGTGTATGAATTATATTACGGAGAGCCTTAGCTGCTCTGTCTCTAGTTTCTCTGGCGACTTTTGAATGAATTAATTGGACTAGTAACGGTATACAACCAGCCTGTCTCATCGCAATGCAGCTTTCGACAGACCTACTCATGTCTAATAATGGTCCACTTAGGTCTGCATTATTCTCTGGTGATAGGCTGAGGAGGGATATTAATGAGCAGACGCACTCCATTTTGTTTTCAAGATTTGATGATGGGCGAGAGCAATCATTCGAGCCATTGCTTGAGAAACTTTTTACGCTTGAAGAATCATGACCTGTCCATACATCGCGCTCGCCTGGCCAAGTTCCTGTGTACAACTGGGAAGCACGTTTATGTCGTTCACTTGACCTGGCCGCACTTTCTAAGCCATAGTGCAAAGAGCTGCGGTAGCTGGTCCCGTGCGGCCTATTTTCATGAGATTTATATGTGGAACACTGAGTTTTATTAGTCGGTCTTTTAGGCAGAGCCCCCGCTTTTTTCTGTGTTTGATTATCGTCTACATCATCATCGTCTAGAAAGTTCGGATTGGTGATATCACTACATTCATCGTATTCATCTGGCGAAGGAGAATGATCGAGAAAATGTGGTTTAGGAATTGGGCATTCTAAATTAGTTTTTGATTGTAATTGGAATTCATCATCAAGGAAATTCGATCGCCGTGCCCTAGTGTTGGACTGTATCGTATCCAATTCTAATGAAAAATCACGTGAACGCGCCTTGTCACTAGTTGCCTTTTTACTGTTTGGTACTTTTGAATCTAGATTGCGGCGCGTATCTGGTGATTCAGGAGAATAGTCATTTAGAGGTCGGCGAGATTCACTTGATGTCGAGGGTACGCAGTCGTCGCTAGCGGATGGTCCTGAGTCAGTCAATGGTGAATTTGAGGAGTCCATGCTGCTCCAAGGGTCTAGCATAACCTCGTTCTCCAACTGAAACAAAAATCCTTACTATAGAAACTGCAAAAATTAATAAAAAAACATAAGTAATAAAATAAAATAAAAACAATTGTGAAAAATGACTAAATATTATTATGCGCTTTTCTACCCATAATATTGGTAGAATTCTCAAACAATGTTGTATGAATTTATGTTCAAATACTAGTCGATAGGTGAAATGATGTATTGACTGATACAATTAAGTTTTAAATTGTTGTTTGAAAATTGTTTTTAAAAGCACCAATAGTAAACTTCAAATAATTAAATGTTTCTGCGTTAGCCTTAATAATCCATAACGTTATAATGAATATAATTTACAGCAATAAGAAAAAGGCAATAATCAAAGAGACGTAACTAAAAAGTTAATGTGACGATGATTCTTCTGTTTTTCAACAAAATTGCTTTACTATTCAGGTTGACATGATGTATGTGAAAGCAGTAATCAGCATTGCCATTACAGATAAGTCCAACCACTTTATGTACTACCAGTTTGTACTTGGTTTTTACAATAGAATTGGAAATGTTATATTGTCATTACCGTTGCAATGACAATTACTAAACTAGTAGCATAATGTTTTTATCATTATCATCGGAAGACATCCACTACTGGACAAAGGCCTCCCCCAAAAGATCTAATCTAAAGTAATTGAATTTTCTTGTATATCAATTGATATTTGATCCAGCAAACCGTGGATATCTGTTATTTACCTCGATTGATATTTAAAAGATTAAAGAACCATGATTTACTAACTTAACTTGATTGAATGAATAGAAAGGTAGAATACCTTCTGGTTTTCGAGTACATAGGGTCGCAGCAAGTTTTAATCCGAGGACATCATAACAATAGACAATGATTGTCAGAAAATACCGTGAAGCATCACCAATTAATATAAGCCGACATCCGACAACTTCAAAATAACTCCACAATATATTTTCAACGGAGAAACAACAAAGTTTTCTAACAACAGAGATCGTTGCTGATAATGAAGATTAATAGGTGACGGGTATAAATAAACTGAAACTAATTTCTTAAGGGCGAAATATTTAATGAAAGATTTAAAGACGAAATAAGAATTCTTCAGGGGTTCATATTATTCAACAGAACAATACTAAAATGATACCAATGCAACACACATTTGATACTAAAGTTACTACTGAATATATACTGTTATAATACTGATGTTTTAATGACTGATAAGACGATTAAAATGAGGATAATACCTCAATGAATCTAACCAATGATAAACATAAACACATCTAAAATATACAAATGATAAAGAAAGCTAGATAAATGGTTGAAATTGAACAAAGCGATACCATTCCGTCAGCACACTTTTACAGTTACAATATACCACATGACATAAATCACCATAGCACTGGCGTAATTGTACAACTTTGCAGTGCTTTCCAACTGCTTCACACTGATAAATAAATACTTTTGCCAGTTCTATTTTGAAAAGTAGTAATGCGGGTAGATGACATTATGTCACAATTCTTAAAATCAAAGTTTTAATTTGTTTGAAAAGTTATAGGAAATGCAAAGGAATTAGTAAAATTAGAAAAATGCACTCTTTATAGAATTTAACCAGACACTGAAACAGCTAATAGGACTTGATTGTAATCAATAATACATTTTAGAGAAGGTACTTGTATATTTATCGAAGAACAGTCATCTACCCAGAATAAAATATCTGGATCAAAGACAACCAACTTACCAAATCACCATCTCTAATATTGCCGTTCTCTAGATCCACTCCGGAATCATCAAAATCTCTCCTTCTGAATTCATTTCTCATGACATCGTGAATATTTTGCAAAGTATTGAAGCCAATGCGTAGATCAGTTGTGAAATCATCGTAGAGTTTGAATTGGTTCGCGTTGAACTCAGCATCGTTGTCCAATACGTGTCTCGGGGATCGGTTGGTTCGCGTCGCTTTATGATTGCGATTCATTGTTGCGATGCCAACTTATTATTGTATTCAAATTGTTTTCACTTGTTATTCATTGTATGTTTTACAGTTCACTTTTGTTTTAACATTGTGTCTCTAGGAGTTGCAGTTGCGTTGATAGTTTAGGTATTGGATATAGACGTCTAAATCTTATCAACCTAAGATGTCTACTCGACATTCGGTTTTTAACTGTACTAATACCTAGATGATCAATCCTTACTATAATTTTAAATATCCATTGTGATCTGACTTGACTTATCAATAGGTACTTTCGGTAGTGTCTGTTTGAAATAACTTTATAGTATATGAACACAACATCCCTACTACTAATAATAATATTATAAATGTGAATGTACGTTTGTTTGATACGCTTTCACGCCTAAACCACTGAACCGATTTTGATGAAATTTATTACAGAGATCGACCAGAGTTTTCGCGAATAAAAGGCTTGGCAGGCTTGAAATAGGGGGTGGAAATTTGTGTGAAAGTTCGTCATAATCGATGATATATCATGAAAATTAATATTAAGGCATTTGATAAGAAATAAATAAAAATTTGATCTAGCATGTGGGATGAAAAATGGAAATAAAAATTCTATAGTTGGTAATTCAGTCGTAAAATTGGTCAGTAATTCGACGATTCAAAATAGCTTAGTTTTAAGTTTATTTAACTTTGACTTTGAATCAGTATCGTACAAGAATCTAAAAATAGCAATCGCTAGATGTAAATGAAATGAACCCATAAGTTAGTGTTGAACTATTCAAACGCGTAAGTAACACTAGTTCGGCACGCCCTCGTGATATTTATGTGTCTCGTAACATTTTACTTTTGATTCTTATGAGCCGTCCATTAAAATTACCCATTTCTCAATGTTCAACCCGAGGAAGAGTTATGACTTAAGAACAAATACTACTTTATACTTACACACGAAGAGCGAGTTACAATCTTGTGACCCAAATATGTCAATGAGTAGTTTGACGAGTATTTTTATAACTGTCAGGGTAGAGAAATACTTATCTATGAGTGTCGGCGTTTTGAAGATTATTAAGTGTTAATATTAGGACAACTCGAAAGAACATAATAACATTAATTACTTATTGGCCATTAACAATCATGGCAATCAAGAACATAACACAATATCTCAAATTTTGCATAATCACGATACTCGGTCCATGCCCGCGCGTAAGTTCGAGGTGCCTAGAATTAATAACTACTACGGTGATAGAACTTTGAAAAAACACGTACTGTATTTAGTAAAAATTTAATATTAATTTTACCAGGCTTAGGTGGTCCTTTGGACAGGATGCCGGCTAGATTATGGGTACCACAACAGCGCCTATTTCTGCCGTGAAGCAGTAGGGTATAAGCATTATTGTGTTTCGGTCTGAAGGGCGCCGTAGATAGTCAAATTACTGAGAAAATGAGACTACATCTTATGTCTGAAGGTGACGAGCGCAATTCAGAATATATTAAGGTATACTCGCGTCATACATAAGCCAATCTGTTGTTCAACTATGATCGCCTGGTACCAAAACAGATACAGTGTTTTGGTAGCAGGCTTCAGTGCTTCCTATCTCATTTTATCCCACATTAAATCTTATGAATTTATGTGTATCTCTTTTAACTGTCGCTTTTTCGTGTCATTGACACGATGCTAAAGAAGTTTTCAATTCAGAAAAACAGCCGGCGAACACTAGGTGAGAGCGCGGTGATCGGCACGTCCAACTCCAGCTGATACGATATATCTGGGAGTAGTACGTACGTTTGTCTTTCAGAAGGCATTTCCCATAGAATCCATGATAATGTGTGAGGCTGTCTCTCTTATCCACAGTTATGAAATTAAATTTTATTTGCAAGAAACATTGTAGGTAATATGTTAACATAATATTATTAATAATCCAACATGTTTCGTCAATTGACATGCAAACTATGTTATAGAGTTGTCTAATTATCAACACAATACTGTTCTACTGAAACATGTCGGATTTCACAATTCATTAATATCAATAAAATTAAAATTTAAAGATATTATAATATAAGATGTAAATAATTTTGTAATTCATTTAGTACCTATGTATAATGTTAACAAATTAAATGTCACAAAAGTATATATTATGTAATTAACGTATATATTATTATCAAACAGATATTAGTTCATAATAATAGTTCATTTTGTATTGATAAATTCATTTAAATTATACAAGCACTTATTTATTAACCATTGATGCAGTCTTCTTTTAAAAATCTTGAAAGGTGAATCTTTCAATTAATTAGGCAATTTATTATATATTTTCACACACATGATGTAATAATTTCTACTAAAAGATGCAGTTCTACAGAAGGGAATTATGAGTCTTTTTGGACACCTTGAGTTTAAAACCTTCTGGTTTTTTTTTGTATAGAAATCAGACATATGTTTTTGAACAAATAGGCTTATCTCATAAATGTATAGGCATTGCAGTGAGAGAATTTTCATTTAAATAGAGGTCGACAAGAATCTAGGCGACCGGCTCCACAAACCGCCCATATATACTTCTTCTGACCAATAAATAAATGCCCATTGCTCGAGTTGCCCCATGAATTGTGGATTACGTATTGAAACGGCTTCTGGAACATGAGCCTTCACAATCACAGTTACAATTGCGTTACGATGACGCAATTTTATTAACCCGAACTCATTATCGTACAGGACCGGCCCTTAAAAGGTCGCTTTGCAAAAATTTCACGGCCGACCACCGTGCATATGTGAAGTGTATCTGCAGAACTTGACCTACATCGCCTCGCGACAAGCTGATGACCCTTCAGCAAAGAAGGTTTCTGAGAGGCCCTTATTATAAAAATCTGTTTTGATATTTTAGGACGGAGTTGCGGCACGTACAGTGTACGACGACCGATATAGCCGAATGGTTAGTGACCCTGACTACTAAGCTAGAGGTCCCGGGTTCGAATCCCGGTAAGTGCAATCATTAATATGATGAATATGGATGTTTGTTTCCGAGTCATGGATGTTTATATGTATTTATGTATGTTTAAAATATATTGTTGTCTTGTACCCATAGTACAGGCTATGTCTAGTTTGGGGCAAGATAATCTGAGTAGATTCAATAAGAAAAATATTTTATTTTTTTTGACATTCATAAGTGTCATTTTCGTGACCTACATGAATAAACTGATTTTGATTTGATTTGATTTGAGTAAAAGTGTGTCAATACAATAATGTGTAGACGTAGCCAAAATATAACAAAATACTATGAGACTATATAACTGGTAAATTTAATTTTCTAAATGTCTTCTGAACAGTAAAAAACCAATTGCATGTCTTTTGTGTGCACTCATGAAAAAACAAGAACAAACAATTTAACGATGTAATTATTGAAAAACTAAAGGAACACATTGCAGGTCGTAATGGGTGACGCTAACATTTGCCCAAACTTCTAGTGTATTATTATTATTATTTATATTACTAGCTGACCCAGCAAACGTTGTATTGCCGATATTAAAATCGCGATACAAAAGTAACTGTTGATCGTAGATGGGTCAACATTTGAAGTTGTATGTATTTTTAATGCTGACTCATAATCTCAAACAAATTAAAAAAAAATAAAAAATGGCGCGGACCACCACCCCTAACATTTAGGGGGATGAAAAATAGATGTTGTCCGATTCTCAGTCCTACTCAATATGCACTCCACTTCATGAGAATCGGTCAAGCCGCTTCGAAGGAGTTTAACTACAAACACCGCTACATGAGAATTTTATATATTAGATTACTCGCTTATTTATATTATTAAGCGACTTCGTCCGCGTAGGTAAAGGGTTTTAAAAAATTATAAGCATGTTTGGAGTTGAAGATTATCTCATGTCCTACTATTCCAGTTCCGGTTCCCGTTTTCGCTCCCGATTCTATGGTATAGATAAGAAAATAGATTTAAAGTGATACCTAGCCCTCACTTCTGGGATTAATTATTACATAAATTAAATTTGAAAACAAAATTTATGAACGATGGGGGACTCGAACCCGCGATCTCGCGTTCCGTGCGAGCGCTCTTTCCACTGAGCGAACCGTTGAATCCACAACCTGAGAGTTAAGCCAGACTTACAAGATTTATCAACGATACGTCACTCGAACGGTTGACTCAGTGGAAAGAGCATCGTTCATAAATTTTGTTTTCAAATTTAATTTATAGATAACTAGCTGCCCCAACAGACGTTGTTCTGTAGATAATAAAAAAATACTGTTTTATAGGAATTTGCCAATAATATTTAAAAACATCAAAAATTATTTCGTAAATGCTCCCTGTTGTTATAATGAAATTGTTTCACAGCGGAACTGTCAAACCGTGCGTCACTAAATTCTGTCATAGAAAATATGTCCATACAAAACAAATATTGAAAATAAAAATAATTATGGGTCCCAAATCGAAATAAAAACTATCCTATGTCTCAAGTTAGACCAAACTGCACTCCATGAAGTAATCCCCATTAAAATTCGTTCATTAGTTTAGGAGTCCATTGCGGACAAACAACGTGTCACGTAATTTATATGTATTAAGATTATACCTTTGACAGGGTTGAATTTGAAGCTTGGAGTATTTTAGAGGTGCAATGGATTAATTATTGATTAATTGTTCATTTTACGTGACAGTATCGTGGAACTGTATTGTGTTTCTCCGAACAACGTAATGAAGGGTTTTTTTTATGGAAAAGGGGGACAAACGAGTGTAACTGGTGTTAAGTGATCACCGCCGACCGCATTCTCTTGCCACTTCTCACCAGAGGACAACAGGAGAGTTGCCGGCCATTCAGGAAGGTGTACGCGTTTCTTTTTAAGGTACCCATGTCGTATCGTCCTTGAAACACCGCACAAGGAAGCTCAAGGGTTATTTACTAAAGTTAATATCGTATACAAGGTTCCTAATATATTTACACAAAGAGAAATATAAGAGTACGCGTGTGTACTATATTTCGTTCAAGGCAACATTTGAATGCTCCATCAATTTCCGATAAGATCGGCTTGTATCGTATTGTAGAAAATTATAAATAACATTAAGCTCAGAAATAACCTCGAAGTATGCAATAGGTACCTATTATAATTTTCTAAATGGTATATTATCAGTAATATATATAAATCCAGTGTCCTGATATTTGTTTCCATTGAACTCCGAACTAATGAACGGATTTTAATGGGGATTATTCCATGGAGTGTAGTTTAGTCCAACTTGAGAAATAGGATAGTTTGGATTTCGATTTGGGACCAATAATTATTTTTATTTCCAATATTTTTATTTTTCTATGAGAGAATTTATGGACGCACGGTTTGACAGTTCTGCTGTGAAAAAAATCCATTATAACAACAGGGAGCATATTTTATGAAATAATAATTGATGTTATAAATTCATAAAAAACAGTATTTTATTTGTTACTAGCTGACCCAGCAAACGTTGTATTGCCATATAAAGTAATAAAAAAATCTAGATCAGATCTACCATATATATCAGCTCGTACATAATATTTATCGTACTACAATTATTGTATTCGGTTGCCATCTTGCAACCCTATAGTGGATTTGTGGATTGAACAGAATAATATAAATTTCGCGATACAAAAATAGTTGTAGATCGTAGAAGGGCGAAAATTTGATGTTGTATGTGTTTTTCAATGCTGAATCATAATAAAATAAAAAAATATGCTTAGGAGGGTCACCCTTAGGGGTATGAAAAATACATGTTGGCCGATTCTCAGATCGGATGAAGCCATTTCGAAGGAGTTTGGTAACAAACACTATGGCACGAAAATTTTATATAATATTATTAGATGTACAGAACAACGTCTGTCGGGTCAACTAGTTGTCAATATATTTTTGTTAGGAATATTAATTTGCATTTCTTGTTAATACGTCGAGTACCGACGCTCCTGTTTGGTATTGGTTGTGCCTACCTGTTCATAGGTATTATTCTGACGTAGCGATCAGCGCGGTAGCAAGCAGCACCAGTAAGCCGCAATAGCTCTGGATATCAGACCAAGTATGTGGCAGAGGGTTGGCCATAAAAACGGCGAGAGACATAGCCGCAGATAAACGCGACGATAATCACACAATGTGTTGATAACATTGTCTTTAGTAAGCAGCCTAGCGCAACGCTCTATGAAAAAAGCGATTCACTCGATTGTATGAAACGTGCAGTCATTGATAGATTGACAGATGACGGCTATAATCTTGTAAAAAACGGAGATAGCCGAAATCCACTACGTTTTATGCAACTGTTCGCTTTCAAACATGGCCGGATTATACTTCGTGGCCAATCGCGATACTGTAATTACTACTATTTCAAACAAATGACTGCACGTTTCATAGTAAACGAAATTTTTATGTTTAGTTAGGCAGTCCCGCCTATTATTACGTAGTATTTTCATCCTCTTTGTTAGGTTGTGTGGTCGAACCATAGCGGACGCTGAACACACTCTTGCAAAATTCGAATTAAATCTATTCAGTAGCTTTTGGGTTTTGCTCGGACATACATACAGAAAAACGAACGAACAGACAATAATTCTTTAACATCCTACATTTTGACTTCGCTACATTGACACACACACATATAATTGGATATAATATAGTATTCGGAGTGCCTGGAACTACATTATTTTTATATTATAATTTATACAATATGTAATTATTGTACATTGTTTGTGTGTGAATGTGCATAAAGGATTCTAAAGAAATACGTTTTTTACACAATAGAGGAATTTTATGACTTTTTTAAATGAAATTGTATTCGATGTATTTTTATATTATATTGAAACAAGAAAATGTGCATTCGTCACATGTGTAGAAATGGTTGGTAATTTAAACGCACATAATAAAACTGTTATATTTGTATTTTAAGTTTTCCTCTTAGTATTACAATAATCACTGACAATTATAGTCACTGGCATAGTTTCCCCTTACAATTTACAATAGGTAATGCCCGGCTCTGGCTTAGGCACGACCGATTACCGTGATGATGCTACCAAATGTTAGTTGGCACTGCTTTAGTGCCAACTAACACGAATCAAGTAAACTAAAGATCTGAATATTATATTCTATTAAAGTTATTTCTAATCAGTGATAATTATATAAAATAACATTACTAACACAGTAATGAGTTAGTTTTTTCATTCATTCATCATCAGCCGGAAGACGTCCACTGCTGGACAAAGGCCTCCCCTAAAGATTTCCACAACGATCGGTCCTCATCGAACGTATTCCGGTGATCTTGACCAGATCGTCTGTCCATCTTGTGGGGGGCCTACCAACACTGCGTCTTCCGATACGTGGTCGCCATTCGAGGACTTCATTGAGTTAGTTAAATAAATGTAATTATTAATTGGGATATCTTGTGGCAGTGACACATGTATAATCACAATATTATCATCAATTCTATTCTCATCCAATTCTCGAACAGTTACTTTGAGACAAAACCGACTTCATCCCAAACGAGCGCCGCACAAAAATATCCCGAAGTAAATCATCGAAAACGGGGAAGTTAAACGTCGCTCCCATGCGTGTCACTTTCGGCAGTGACAGAGCTGCGCAGGAAACGATAAAAATAGACGATTTGTTTTTACAGTGGCTTCGTAGTTCGTATCACGACGCGGACAGGCCTAAAACACACAGAGCGGTTAAGCCGCGTCGCAGGCTATGGCAAGTCACACACATCCCAACTATCTTTATCATTCAAATAATCTTTCACATTATAGGAAGCCATAGATGTTAATTTATTTTTAAGATACATTAAAAATTTTAAAATGTAATATTTTAATATCATTACGGAGTTTTTATTAAATATAACACAGTCCACTTTAAAAGATTAAGCAACTTTACAGAGCCTAGTAGATGGAATTGCGAGTTTATGTTTGTTTCAAGTATTGAAATTGTCACATAACTATTATTTTTAAATTGGCTATTAATTAATCCCAAAAGTGAAGGTTTTCACTGTAAAACATAACAAATAGTTTAAATATTACAGTTTAATTAGACCTGTTAATTCACAAATATTATAAAATATAACTGGCTTGGACGTGATTTTTAAAAACAGCTGCGTTTGTTTTCAGCTTAACACGAAATACGCTTTGATGAATAACTCTCAGTTAGCTCACAAAGAAAACTGTTTCGTTAATATGTTATCGTTTTGTTGTTGTTATATAAAGATTATGGTAAATACTATTGGTAGTTTTAATTATTAAGGATTCCGTATATAGAAAACCTCGGATGACTTGGTATCTTGGTATTTTTTTTTAATACTTGAAGGATATTTCGCAGTTTCAGGTCCGTATTTACTATACACAGTTTTTTTTCGTATGAAAATAAGGGACTAGACAAACAGGTCGTACAGCTGATGGTAACTGATACACCCTGCCCATTACAATGCAGTGCCGCTCTGGAATCTTGATAAATCCAAAAATTCGAAGCGGCACTATAATTGCGCTCGTCACCTTGAGACATAAGATGTTAAGTCTCATTTGCCCACTAATTTCACTAGCTACGGCGCTCTTCATACCGAAACACAATAATGCTTAAACGCATTACTGCTTCACGGCAGAACTAGGCGCCGTTGTGGTTCCCTTAATCTAGCCGGCATCCTGTGCAAAGGAGCCCTGCACTGGTATAGTTATGACGAAAATGACAACAATCCCCTTGATCCTGGATTACCTATGTATGAGAGGCTGTCTGCAATATGGATCTCAAATTCAGGGATATCACGAGTATCTAATTTGATTCGCAACCTAGTGGACCCGACAGACGTTGACCCGCCCAAACATTGCTTAAACTATCGCAAACAAAGAAAAACTCCACAATAAGGACTCCTGGCTCTTAAACTAAAAACTTGTACGATCATTTGTATCAATGTGTATAATCAAATTAGTAATTTCTGTGAAGGTTTGCGTTTGTGACGGTATACCACTTTGGTTTCTCTTTTTTATATTATTGTATCTGTGAAACATGTGCTAGGACGCATCTATATTTTTATTTTGTATCTCTTCCTATATTGTTCAGTTCTTGTGGTGTGTTTTAATTTGTTTCTTTGTTATAAAATAAATCTATATATATATATAAATGAATTGCTGTTCGTTAGTCTCGCTAAAACTCGAGAATGCCTGGTCCGATTTGGCTAATTTTGGTCTTGAATTATTTGTGGAAGCCCAGAGAAGGTTTAAAAGGTAAATAAATATAAAAAAATGTTCGGAATTAAATAAAAACAACAATTTTGTTTTTCCTTTGATGTGTCCATACATAATTTCTATGAGAGAATTTATTGACTCACGGTTTGACAGTTCTGCTGTGAAACAATTTCGTTACGACAGCAGGGTGCATATTTTACGAAGTAATTCTTGATGTTATGATATATTATTGACAAATTCATAAAATTCATTATTTTATTTATTATATACAGAACAACGTCTGTTGGGTTAGCTAGTAAAAAATAAATATTAACTATTTAGAGACCCACTCAAACACTCACAAACAACGCAATGACATACGGACAAAGCAATATTTCTGCACAGTACGTAGTGTGCATAATAGTGATATATAGTGTACATAGTTATTCAGTATTATAACCTGAGAGTTGAACAAGACGTACAAGATTTATCAACGATACGTCACTCGAACGGTTGGTTCAGTTCGCGGCCCGGGTTCGTGTCACGCATCGTTCATAAATTTTGTTACTAATATCTTAATTTAAATAAAATACATACCATGAAAGTCGATACAGTGTAGCGTCTGCAAAACAAACTTAATAACATCATACTTTGTATTACAACATAATATATGGCAGGGGTGCTCAAACGGTTGATCGCGAGTGCTTTTTGAGTTTATCTCGAGAACAAAATCCGATATAGAACTATTCACAGATTTTGTTGTAGGTGACAATCGGTAATTACGTACCATCTTATGAAAAGTATGCTCAGGACATGCAGTGTCATGCTGGTTCAAGATTCAACGGCCAAAGTTATTCTTTAGTTAAGTTTGGAACTTTAAACACTAGAACGCGTTTGTTATGTAAAAACCAATAAACTCGCAATCTGTCTGCTGTTCGTTAGTCTCGCTAAAACTCGAGAACGGCTGGTCTTGAATTATTTGTGGAAGCCCAGGGAAGGTTTAAAAGGTGAATAAATAGGAAAATGCTGCTAAATTAAATAAAAAAAACAAATTTGTTTTTCCTTTGATGTGTCCATACATAATTTCTATGAGAGAATTTATTGACGCACGGTTTGACAGCTCTGCTGTGAAACAATTTCATTACGACAGCAGGGTCCATATTTTACGAAGTAATTTTTGATGCTATGATATATTATTGACAAATTCATATAAAAACATTATTTTATTTATTATATACAGAACAACGTCTGTTGGGTCAGCTAGTTTTGAATAATTATGAGAATTTTCATTGTCATTTTAAAGCAGTCCTACACTTACCTTGATTAAAAAAATGCATTTTATTGTGCGCAAAACTAATATGTATGTCATCGTGACACTCTGCCTAGACGACGATCCTTCACCATACATACTTGAATCCTCTCAGAGTCGATCAACCGTAGTCTAACAAGTTTGAGGTAGATCGCCAGCAGTTCAAGCTTGACCACCCCTGATATATGGTAATACTATCTACATCTAGCTGAGAATAATATATCAAGCATCTATGTCTTATGAAATAGTAACATGCACATTGCACACGTTCCCCACCAAGCTAAGAATGTTTAAACACATGGTTTAATTTTATTTGAACATCGGAATGACGTGTGGATAGCATATGGACCTCTTTAGTACATACTTTCAATGGATTTAGAGTAACTACTGTGATCTCGCATAATTATTGTAAAATAGAGTTACTAACCGACTTCAAAAAAGGAGGAGGTTCTCAATTCGTCGGTTTTTTTTTTATTTTTGTTACCTCATAACTTTCGACTGGGTGAACCGATTTTGATAATTCTTTTTTTATTTGAAAGCTGGTGCTTCCCGAATGGTCCCATTGTAATTTAGTCCAGATCTGACAGTGGAATCCAAGAGAAAACCATAAAAGTCTTAAATTTATCTTAGTTAGTGTGTAGTAACAAACCTATCTTGGATGACACCGACTCCAAAAAATAATAATAATCGTAACTAGAATAAGATTAATAATTTGGATTGTATAAAAATACGCAATTATTTTTATACTTTTTAGTGCACATTATATTTATTGTTTTGGAATAGTGTTTTTGAAGGCGGTTGTTTTTTTGTTCATTTTTTTTTTATTTTGATGACATATTTTTATCAAGTACGGTACAATTTTGTCGGTACTTTAACCCACCGGCCGCCAAGCGATGTAACATGTCATAAAACCCAACCGGACTTGCCGTGAAATTGGGCGAGTTCAGCTGGGAGGCGAAAAAACATAATGGATTGTAGTTGTAGAATAATCTTAAATGGTGTCCAGCATAACAATAGAAAAACATCAATATCAAACAAAGAACTATTAAATCCCTAATAATATTAAAAACGTTTTTTTACGCTTTTACGCTGGAGCTGATGAACCGATTTTGATGAAATTTGGTACAGCGATAGACTATAGCTTGGGATAGGACATAGGCTACATTTTCTCCCGCAAAAATCCACGGTTCCCAAGAGATTTGTGAAAAATTTAAATTCACGTCGATGAGGCTATAACTATACCAATAGTTATATCAGTTTGCGATAGAAATCTTCGTCGAAATAAGATTCATATAATATGTTGGAAACGTGATCGAAAAAGAGGAACCGGAACTGGAATACAACATGAGATAATCTTTAATTCCAAACTTGCTTATTATTTTTAAAAACCATTTATCTACGCGGTCGAAGTCGCTAGCATAAATATAATTATTGACAGTTGGCCCCCTGACAAACAAATTGTTTTAATGCAGACATAATTTTTCTTAAGATTAAAAATGAATTAGTGTCGTATCAGAACGTCTTTACCGTGCTGTTATTTAAAAAAAACACTTTTAAAGGATTAAAACGCGTGTAATTGTAACGGTTTTACATTAGGTGTTTGCGTAAAAGTTACATTTTTATTTTAGTTAACCCGACGTTTCAAGACCTTTCCAGATCTCGTTTTCAGAGGGACTGCAGACGAAATGAGTCAAAGATAGTATTTGTCATAATTGTCATTATGAAGTTTAGCGCCATTTATTTCCTCGGAGGTGGTATATGCTGGACACAGATGGTTTTTGGCAAAATTTTCTGACAGTGTCCTCTTCTTTTTTGGTATGTGTAGTTATGGGTTTTAATTTAGAGATTATTGGATCCCAGGTGTTAGATAATTTTAGACCATCTTCTCTATTGAAATTTGGGTGTTTTTTAATTTCGATGGCTTCACGTACCAGTCTTGGGAGAAATCTATTCTCTTTTACCAAAACTTTTGGTTGGTCGAACCGGATGTAGTGGTACGTTTTAACGTGTAACGGTTTTACATTAGGTGTACGCAAACAACTAATGTAAAACCGTGACAACTACACGCGTATTAATCCTTTAAGTGTTTTATTTAAATGTGTAACACTCGCGTTAATCAAAGAAAATACTAGGTGCTGTTATTATCAAAAAGTGTGTGATGCTCATAATTTATATGAGAAGAAAATATTCGATTTATTTATTAAAAAAGACAACATTTTAAAACTGAATTGGACAATGTAAATTGCATTGACCTTCTTACTCATAAACGCTAAATAAAGGGCGAACACTTTCATATACGGCATAAAGAAAGTAGAAGTTATTTTATCTACAGTAGCCAAGAGTCATTGTTTACGAAATAATATTGTCATTACTATTGGACCAATGAATAATGAGTACCCCGCGCCCACTCACCTCAGTTGGTTGAGTGAATTGTTTGCATTGCGAATATATAATCTAGTGGATTATAACGTCGATGTTCAATTAAAAGCATGTCAGAGCATAGCTTAGCAATTGGAGTGATATATTTTGTTTCAAGTTTACCAGTGGGAGGCTCCATTGCACAGGTAGCCGGCTAGATTATAGGTACCACAACGGCGCCTATTTCTACCGTGAAGCAGTAATGTGTAAAAATTATTGTGTTTCGCTCAGAAGGGCGCCGCACCTTGTAAAATTACTGGACAAATGAGACTTAACATCTTATGTCTCAAGCTGACGAGCGAAATTATAGTGCCGATCCGAATTGTTGGGTTTTTCAAGAATTCTGAGCGGCACTTCATTGTAATGGACAGGGCGTATCAATTGTCGTGCCGATCGACCTCCATTGTTTAAAATCCCACTCCGCAGAACAAGGCATGGAGCCAATTCAACTTTAGCAAGGCTTTCGCAGTCATACAATTATCTATCTTCAAGGATTGAGGGTTTAGACAACTACCATAATGAAAGTGAATTCAATCGTAGGCTTTGTAATTTTTTAAATATTAATTTAATTTAAATTTGTTCTTATATTTTTTTCTTCTTAATTATGTAGAAGTAATTGTAAAATATGTAATAGATTTATATAATTCGTTATTACTCTATCCGGCGACAAGCAACGTCATAAAACTATTTTTCATAATTTTTTGATTAAGTTGTAGTTATAGTGAAATATAAGTTGTAGGTTGTTCTGTAGGTTATATATATATATGAATTGCTGTTCGTTAGTCTCGCTAAAACTCGAGAACGGCTGGCACGATTTGGCTAATTTTGGTCTTAAAAGGTTGGTTTAAAAGGTGAAAAAATATGAAAATGGAATGAAATGAAAACAATAATTTTGTTTTTCCTTTGATGTGTCCCCCGTTATTCAAAAATCAAATCGAAAGAATAATTTAAAATGAATAACTGATTAGAATTTTTAAATCTTTCTAACTTTCTCAGGAGGTAACAAATAAACTTAATTTTAGCTAACTATAGTTGGTAGATTAACTACAGTTGTTAACTATCTATCAGATTATTTTTATGTAGATTGATAAATCTTAAGTTTTGTCATAAATTAAATTTCTGAACGCAACCATAACATTTGACATTTGACAACCAACTAGGTATATTGTAGATTGATAATATTGTAAAATATATATTATTGACAAATTAATAAAAAACATTATTTTATTTATTATACACAGACCAACGTCTGTCGGGTCAGCTAGTCTTAAATAAATATCAACAAACTAATCTACAACCAGCAACATACATACCGCTCGTACGAATGGCCATGTCAACTAATTGTCTGTCACGGTGACTATTAGGATTTGTTCGCGGAGTCAAATGGCAAGCCATAAACCACAAGCGCTACAGAAGAAAGCACAAATGATGCTGCGGCGGAGAAAAGAGAATGAGTTGATAACATAATGGATCGAAAGCAACCGCCGGCGACGACGTCTCGCAGTGAAAGTGTGCTCACGTGCCTGACTCAGTGCCGCTATAGATCTAATTAACTGACGATATGATCGTTGACTGACCATTTGCTAAACAAGTTTGATCAGCGGGCCTACCATGAACTCTCATTGTGATTCAATTGACGACCTAAACCTTCATAAGATACATAATAGCTTTAAGGGTAAATGTATACACTTCTATAATAAAGTCCCAGCCACTGTTCATGCATTATTTATAAATAAATTTAAATGTTTTATAAAAAATGGCTCTGTCGTAAATCCCATTACTCCACTGCTGATTATCTAAATGATCGGACAGCCTGGTACTAGATTGTGATTATTTTATAGCGATAGAAATGACTGTACAATATTGTATATTTTTATTGAAAAGAGCGCAAAAAAAGAATGCTGGGAGAGTTCCTTGCGCCGCTTCTTCTCTCTCAGAGCGCCATTTGTTTCCGAAGCGGTAGTAGTATCTAGTAGTTATTAGAAATGACATCTAAAAGAATTCTAAAGGAATTCAATTTTGAGAAAATAAATGCCTTTTATGCCTTTTTATGCCTTTTAAACTGAACTGCTTTGCTATTTCATACCACGACGTCATTAGAGCTATCCAATTTAGGTTGACGTCAAATCAAGTCTGAAATGGACTCGCAAACTATTTTAGCTCCATCATTCATTCGTGCCATGAGGAAATATTTCAACCTAAACTGGATAGCTTATGTGTCAAAGTGAGCGATTCAAAAGAAGTTGTTTTTTTTTCAAATAACTACTTTCAAATCATATCATTATAATTTCAAAACGCAACGCATATGGTTCGAGCAAGAGAGACAGAATTATGCAACAACTGTACAGCGTCATCTCTTTCTCACACCGCGGACCACAGACAAAATTTCTTTCGTTCATTCTTCCATAAGCGATTCAAACGCCATTGAGTTAAAGGCATTTCGTGGTACGAATCTAAGCGATTCAGTTAATGTACCTAAACTACACTGCATCGGAATTGAATCGCTAGTTAAAAGTTGATGGTAGGCCTTCAGGACAATGAAACATGCACAAGCTAATTACCGCTTTGAACAAATCGTTACAAGTATTTTATTTTCAACCTACCTTCAATTAATTATTAGGATTAACTTATTACCTTTGCCATCAGTAATAAATTAATGATTGCTTAATATTAAGCTAAACATTTTGAATATTTTAGTACACAAGTGTTACTTATATCTCCAAAGGTACACATTAAACTATCAAGTATCTGTTATTATTATAAGTTTTATAAATGTCCGATGTTAAAACATACTCACTGTCCACTTTTTCTTTTCTTGTTCTTTCACTTCTTTTCACGTTTCTTTAAGGCAATGTCGCCGTTGAAATGTATTTAATTTAATATTGTTATTTCTTTGACTGTGTCAAGTAATGTACTTTCTTTATATTTTTTCACTTAAATAAAGAACTATTAAAATGAAAAAAAAAAGAAATTAGAACTCGACATAACTCATTGGTGATAATGACCTACACGTAAAACTTGAGGCTAAGGTTTGATTACCGGCCGTTCTCAATATACTATCTACAAATAGAGATAAATTACTACCTTCTACTGTCAGTAATTAGCTGTCAATAATCTGAAGCTGTCCCAATATAAGGCGATAAGAATTGCAATTTCCATACAAACTTCTATCGCTGGTAAGCTATAACGTCGTCCCATTGACAGACAGCGTGTAAGGATAAGGTGAGTTACCGTCGATAATTTTATTGGGACAGAAAAGTCAACGATTGTTACGATTTTTATCTCAAGTAAGAGATAGACTGAATATTGGGAACGGCGCAAGGAATTCAAGGCTTAGATTAGGTACTTTTGTGAACGGTAAAATTTTATGTTAAAATAGGATATGAGTGACGATAGGAGAAGATGACCTGGTTGATGTTAATCACCATCAAGATTTCAGTCACAAAGTATCACAAAACGACGTCCAACGTCCGTGAAGAAATGACGTGATAATAAAGTTACGAGGTAGTTTATTCTGGGATTAATTATACAAAATAAATTTATCAACGATCCGGGTCTTGAACCCGTGCCTCTCGTCAACAAAACCACCCGAGAGTTGAACAAGACATACCATAATTTACGATGCATGCGTCACTCCAACGGTTGGCTCAGTTGGTAAGAGCGCGGACGGAATCCGATAACATCCAATAAAACTAACCAACAAGCTATTTTTACAATATTGGGCTGGATTTTAAGCATTTACATTAATTAGGACCTGTTTGGAGCAAACTCCAGAGTGGCGAGCACAAGTCTCGTTGAATATAATAATTGGCGTGATTATAAATTAATGATCGACCTTGAGGTATACGTAAAAATCCTCAGAAGTGCGACGCTGTTTCAATTGTATACATAAATCGCTAATTATTCCGCAGATTTCCACGCTTCTTGCCCTTGATCAAATTTGGAAGACAATGTTTATGGGTAAACAAACAGTCTACCAGTATTCGAATTAAAAAAAAACAGTTTTTTTTTAATGAAAATAAGGGTCGAGACGAGCGGGACGTTCAGCTGATGGTAATTGATACGCCCTACCCATTACAATGCAGTGCCGCTCAGGATTCTTGAAAAACACAAAAATTCTGAACGGCACTACAATTGCCTCCATTTGCCTAGTAATTTCACTAGCTACGGCGCCCTTCAGACCGAAACACAGTAATGTTTACAAATTACTGCTTCACGGCAGAAATAGGCGCCGTTGTGGTACCAATAATCTAGCCGACTTCCTGTGAAAAGGAGCCTCCCTGGTAAAACAGTTATTAAAGGATTTAAACGCATGTAATTGTAACTGTGTTTAACATTAGATTCTTGCGTTAAAGTTACATTTTAATTATTATTTTAGCTAACCCGACGTGTCGTGACTTTTTCAGAGCACGTTTTCAGGGAGACAGTTACAAATTGAGTTTTAATCCTTTAAAAGTTTTTTTTTAATGGGACACGAGTATTCAAATGATTTGAGTTTTCTTTAGTGTTAATTCCGCCAATATTTGTCTTTAAACAATTCGACACGTGTTTCGCCTCTACACGAGGCATCCTCAGGACGTTGACTCGCCAAAATCTGGCACAAGACAGGTTGACATCGAGTCGAATTGTTTAAAGACAAATATTAACACAAAAGAAAACTCAAATCATTTGAATAGTTATGGATTTTCGCAAAGTAACACCTACTTCAATAAACGAGTGTTATTTACATTAATCAAAGAAAATACTATGCGCAGCTATTCGAATTTTTATATTATAATGCTGAAAACAAGGTATGGTATACTTAACTAAGACATGGCTAAAAAATACCTATTCTATTTTATGTTATCATACGAATAACCGTCTTTTCAACTTTTGAGTTCAAATTCAAATATGTTTATTCAAAATAGGATGTGACATCACTTATTGAAAGTCAAAAAACTACCACCCATTCCAAAATGAATGCCTCAGACCTGAGAAGAATGGGCGCAACAAACTCAGCGGGCTTTTTTTTCATCAAAAATATGTATTACAATTAAAGTAACATTTACAAAGTAACATTGTACAATTGAACTTATTTTTTAACAGCCTCAGGGCGGTCGCTCCGTTCCCAAACTGTGGTATCATTAAGAAAGGCATTTATGTTATAGTAGCCTTTACCACACAAACGTTTTTTAACAATTCTTTTGAATAACGTAATACTTTTGTTTTGAACATTTTCTGGGATCTTGTTGTAAAAGCATATACATCGCCCCACAAAAGACTTGCTAACTCGACTTAGCCGAGTAGTAGGCATTATTAGCTTATGTCTGCTGTTAACATTATGGTTATGACAGTTTCTCGCAAATTCACTTATGCGCCTATGAACATACATTACATTATCAAGTAAACCAATTATTCGCCCAAAGCCTTTCTGTAAGCGGTAGCTTCATCAGCATTTCAAGGTTATGCATTATAACGGACAGAGCGTATCAATTACCATCAGCTGAACGTCCTGCTCGTCTCGGCCCTTATTTTCATAAAAAAAAACTTCTCTACCAAACACTGTTTTACTCCAAAACCTACATGCATGTGTTGAAGTCTTGGAGCGGAAGTGACGCATTAATCAATATTATTCGATATAATTGTACATGTACCCTCACGTAACATAGACCGCAGCAAGTCATTTCTCGGTTCGCAACGCAATAAACAACACTGTACTGTCATAAAAATCAGAGTTAATTAGGCGGGAAGTGGCAACAATAGATAGTTAGCTCGGATGCGAACGGCGTTATGTGAACGAGAAGTGGTAACATTAGTGTGGAGTGTGGACTAGGAAAGGGAACTTGGTTTATTTGGACTGTGACGTAGAGAAGGCCACGGGTTGGAATGTTGGAACGAATGAATAATGTGGGCTACACAATTCAATTTGAAAATTTATGAACCCGCGACCTCTCGCATTCCGTGCGACCGCTCTTCCACTGAGCCAAACCTTCGAGTGAAGTATCGTTGATAAATCATGCAAGTCTTGTTCAACTCTTTTTTTTTAAGTGATACCCTCACTTCTGGTATTAATTACACAAATTAAATTTTAGAACAAAAGAAGGGTGTCAAGTGCTTCGTACGCTATGCACGCTTAAAAGTACATAACAATCTATTATCCGTGTACATTAAAGTATCACTTACCTGTAACTACTAAGACTACTTAGACCTTGAGTACTAAAATAAGAGTCCCACGTTATACGATATTATTTGCAAACAGAAGGATAGCTGATTGTTTCCGAATCATGTTGTATTTCTAATATATAAAATTCTCGTGTCATGGTGTTAAACTTTGAACTCCTCCGAAATGGCTTGACCGATTCCCATGAAATTTTGAGTGCATATTGGGTAGGTCTGAGAATCGGACAACATATATTTTTCATCCCCCTAAATGTTAAGGGTGGTCCACACGAATTTTTTTTTTTAATTTTTTTTAAATTTGTTTGATTTTGAGTCAGCATTGAAAAATACATACAACTTAAAATTTTCACCCATCTACGATGAACAGTTACTTTTGTATCGCGATTTTAATATCGGCAATACGTTTGCTGGGTCAGCTAGTAATATTATAATACCGTTATCTAGCACTCATAGTAAAGACTATGCTATATTATATATATGTGATTTGTATGTTGTTATATATTTACGGTGCTATTACAAAAAATAATTTAAACATCGGTTAGACGCGTGTTTTGTTAAACAGTGACCTAACAGTAAACGACGTCTAAAATGGAGTTTAACTAAAACGTTGTTAAGCACGACATAAACCAAAGAGCATGTAATTACTACGTAATAAGAGGCGGGACTGCCTCAGTAAAAATTGACATTTAGTTTTGTATGAAACGTGCAGTGATTTGACATAAGTTTAAAATAGTAGTAATTATAGTGTCGCGATTGGCCACGAAGTATAATCCTGCTAAGTTTGAAAGCGAACAGTTGCTTTAAAAACTTGGATGGAGTGGATTTCGATTATCTCCGTTTTATACAAGATTATAACCGTCATCTATCAATCTATCAAACACTGCACGTTTCATACAATCGAGTGAATCGCTTTTTTCTTAGAGAGTTTCGCAAGCCTGATATAAACTGAATCTTCATTCGGCTTCGGCATCATATAATCTAAATCTTCCACATGAATAATGATCTATCCGTTAGATACATCTTAGACAAGCTTGTTGAACGCTATACAACAGAAAGACACAGATTTGTAGTACATCTTTTTTAAACAAGTGTTCAACATATGTTTAACTTTTTTTTAATAACTGAATTATATATAGGTAGGTACGTACGACAAACAGCGTAAACAAGCTCCAAAGGTTGATGCATCCAATATACGATAATTTATATTTATACAATTAATTATTATTACTTTAAATAAAATAGTATAATATTATTTAAACACGACTCATATATTCGATGCATTAGCACCTTACAAACTAATTTGTTATGTATATTACAGCCATTGTAAAATACTCTATTTGATTGAAAAGAGTGGCCGTTGAGTTTCTTTGTTCTTCTCACGAGCTCAACTTTTTCCGAAAATATGGTAAACTAGTAATTTAAAAGAAATATTTGTAGTGACGACTCAAAAGAGCTTTGTTAAGCCTAATTGAATAAAGTTCATTTGACTTTGACGGTGACGCTATTAGTACACCAATTGAAGTGCCCCCGGTTTGATCATCCTTCACGTAGTTAGCGAATGTTTCATCAATATGTACATTATAGTAGAAAATAACAGATTTTTTTTTCTATGGAATAGGAGGACAAACGAGCGTACGGGTCACCTGGTGTTAAGTGATCACCGCCGCCCACATTCTCTTGCAACACCAGAGGAATCACAAGAGCGTTGCCGGCCTTTAAGGAAGGTGTACGCGCTTTTTTTGAAGGTACCCATGTCGTATCGTCCCGGAAACACCGCACAAGGAAGCTCATTCCACAGCTTTGTAGTACGAGGGAGAAAGCTCCTTGAAAACCGCACTGTGGAGGACCGCCACACATCCAAATGGTGGGGATGATACCCTAACTTGTGGCGTGTCGTGCGAAGGTGGGTATTATTGAGAGTTTATAAAAAGAAAGTGAGAGTGTAATACATATTGTACCGTGAGTGATACTCGGTCATTATTGACAGTCTAATCCGTGCGACGGTAAGTTGCTTATAAAGCGCGGCCGCACGCCGACCTGTAGGCCTATTCTTGTAACAACACGAGAATAGAAACGAAACGACCTTAAGTCAAAAAATTAAATTTCGTACTCTCGTAACACAAATTCAGGTCGGTTCATGAGAGGTCTACTACCAAAATCGAAAGCCGAAGTTTCGGTCCTAAACGAAAGAATGACGAACTTCGAAAAATTTATTGAAGTAGGCGTTACTTTGCGGAAATCCATAATTATCCAAATGATTTGAGTTTTCTTTAGTGTTAATTCCGCCAAAATTTGTCTTTAAACAATTCGACAGGTGTTTCGCCTCTACACGAGGCATCCTCAGGGCATGTTGACTCGCTAAAATCTGGCACGAGACTCACACGATCAGTCTCCCAAAGTACTTCGGATGCGAATAGTGCGGATGGATTTCGTTTTGGAACCATAGAGACAACTATAAAAAGTGAAGTTTTTTTTTGTTAAAATAAGGGTCGAAACAAGCAGGACGTTCAGCTGACGGTAATAGATACGCCCAGCCCATTACATAGCACTGCCGCTCAGGATTCTTGAAACACCCAAAAATTCTGAGCGTCACTACAATTGCGCTCGTCACCTTCAGACATAATATGTTAAGTCTCATTTACCCAGTAATTTTACTAGCTACGGCGCCCTTCGAACCGAAACACAATAATGCTTACACATTACTGATTCACGGCAGAAATAGGCGCCGTTGTGATACCCATAATCTAGACGGCATCCTGTACAAAAGAGCCTGGTAACTGGTGTTGCGAGGAAGGGCAACGTTTGAGACCTATCCTTGCATCTGATAACTTCATCCCTTATTACAATAAGAAAATACAAGCGAAGGATCATTTATAAAAAAAATATAACAAGTCCCTAAATCATCTAAGCCGCATAACAGCCACGATGAGAGATAGCCGTGTTAAAGTGCAGCCCTACCTTATCATTTAAATTAAAAGCCGGAGCTATTAAATTAGCCGGCTAGCGTGTTTCCAGCAAGATGGCGGCGCGGGCGTGCACTTCGCAATTTCCTATCGGATGGGGTCAAGTACTTTATCAACATCCATCATAATATACCGTGAAGGTATTGGGAAACGGTATCCTTCAATACATCTAAACAATACGTCAATGCTCATTTAAACTAGGCATCGCAAGAGCGACTTACCCCACACCTAAAACATTTGAAGGTATAAGTATTGTTTAGTGAGGAATATTATTAAAGCCTTATATATATATATATATATATATATATATCTTTAGGGACTGTAACTATTGAATAACCAAACTTAGAAGCAATACCTTTTTTTTTCATCATATAAATTACTAGCTGACAGCAAACGTTCTATTGCCAATTAAGATAATATAAAAATCCAATAATTAAAAATTTTGGTGTATAAAAATAGATGCAACCGTTTCTCGGACCTACCAAATATATCGTGCTACAATCATTATTGTAATCGATACTCATCTTGCATCCCTATTAATTGTGAAACAATAATATAAAAACAGCGATACAAAAATAGTTGTAGACCGTAGAAGGGCGAAAATTTGTACTTGTATGTATTTTTTAATGCTGAATCATATATAATAAAATAAAAATAAAATCAAATAAATAACAAAATATATTTAGGGTTGGGTGAGAATTTTAAAATATGTAAGATCTGTCAAACGAATCCGCATTGATAAACAATTTCACGGCAAGGTATACAAACAATTTCAATATTTTGTAACACTCATTCTAGTTATACTTTTTAATTTACATACAGATACGTCGCAAGCCGGTCTAGATATGCCAACTGTTATCATGAGACCGAGACGTTATATAAAGAAATTCATTAATATGTTGGTACGTATTACAGCCCTTCTTCAAAATATACACATACTAGCTGACCTGACAGACTCTGTTCTGTCAATAGAAAAAATTCACATCATCATCATCATCATCAGCCGGAAGACGTTCACTGCTGGACAAAGGCCTCCCCCAAAGCTTTCCACGATGCTCGGATCCAACGTATTCCGGTGATCTTGACCAGATCATTCGTCCATCTTGTGGGGGCACTGCATCTTCCGGTACGTGGTCGCCATTCAAGGACTTTTCTGCCCCAACGGCTATCTGTCCGTCGAACTATGTGCCCTGCCCACTGCCACTTCAGTTTCGCAATCATTTGGGCTATGTCGGTAACTTTGGTTCTCCTACGAATCTCCTCATTTCTGATTCGATCTCGCAGGGAAACTCCGAGCATAGCCATCTCCATGATTGCTCTCTGAGTGACCATGAGCTTTCTCATAAGGCCCATAGTTAGCGACCACGTCTGCGTACCGTAAGTCGTCACTGGTAACACACACTGGTTGAATACCTTCGTCGTCAGACACATTATTCGGGAATGATGTAGCCTAAAGCCATTGGAAATATACAATCATATATAATAACGAGTTAAAAATGATAAGGATGAAAATCGTATTTGTGTAAACAGCTCTTACAGTTACAACGTATGTTTGTTGCATCATTTTACATATTATATTGTAATTGAAATGATTTGTAAATCGATGGAAATGTAAATCTTGATATAAAAGAGTCGCAATGAGTTTCTTGCTACTTCTTCTCATTAGCTAAACCCTTTACGATGTAGATTCAATAAGAAAAATATGTTTTTGACATTCATAAGTGTCATCTCCTTGACCTACATGAATAGAGTGATTTTGATTTGATATGACAATACCGCTTAATACTTGCCAATTTTTTGAAGTATATAAAATAAAATAAAAAATAAAATTATCCTTAAGAGAAAGACATATTCGGACTTTTCTGTAGACCTATAAAAGATACACAATTCCACCATACATTATTTTGTTACATCTCAAAGGGTTTAGACAGCGTTTTCGGTGAAAGCTCCCAAACGGCTTATTTTTTTTCGAAACTTCCAACAATCATCATCGTTAATGTATACACAAATGTAGACAAAAACTTAACAAATTAAATACTAAACCCTTAAACTTAAAACCTTGCTCGAGAACCACGCTATCCATTTGTGAAAACAGCATGAAAATCGGTGCAGTAGTTTTAGAGATTTCGCGACCAGACAGACAGACAGTCGCGGCGGACGACTTTATTTTCTGATATGTAGTGATATCTAGGACATATCTCCGACTCAGATATGAGTTATAACTTCAACTCATGTCTGAGGCGCAGAGTAAAGATAGCAAACTTTCGGAGTGACTTAAAATAATATCCAACAGTGAACGAATACTACACTGGCCTGCAAAAGTAAGTATCACACTTTTTAAATTATTTTTTTTTCTTAACTATAGAAGGGAGAGATTTAAGATTAAAAACGTGTTGTTGCAAATTTTATAGGCTTTAATTCTTAGAAACTAAAATTATACATTAGTAACATTTTTAACTTAAAAAAGATAAAACAATGAAAATAGACATTTTTAGTTTAGTGTAAAAAAATTCAACTAAAATGTATTACATGTTATTTAATTTTTAATAACTGGTATTGCCTCCTCGAGCTCTGATTACAGCTTCGAGCCGGTTTGGCATACTGAACACTAGGTTTCAGAGCCGATGTTGGGGAATATTCTCCCATTCTTTTAAGCGTTCGTTGCGTTCTACCAGGGCCTGCTTTAGTGCCCTGAGGGTAGTAGGTGGTGGTCTGCGATTTCTGACTAGCCTCCCAAGCTCATCCCAGGCGTGTTCAATCGGGTTGAGATCAGGACTTCTTGATGGGCAAGCCATCACGCTGATACCGACCTCCTGAATATACTCTTGTACGATATGAGCCGTGTGTGGCCGGGCATTATCATGCATCAGCATCGATCCATCACTCATATTTGCTAAATACGGCCCTGCATACTCATTGAGAATCTCTTGAGCATATCTTTGCCCAGTGAGGGTGCCATTTTCTATGGCTACTAGCTCTGTGCGACCTTCTGAAGATATGCCAGCCCATACATGTACACAGCCTCCACCGTATTGGACTCTTTCTGAGATGCAGGCTTGAAGGTATCGCTCATCAGGTCGCCTGTAAACACTTCGCCCCCATCAGAAGTGTAAAGGGAGAATCGAGACTCATCTGCAAACAAAATTCTTGACCATTCTTATTCATCCCACTGCATGTGTTCACGGGCGTATCGCAGTCTCCCTACTCGATGCTGTCTCTCGAGTTTTGGGCGACTCACTGGTCTTCGGGGTTTCAAATTTGCTTCAGCAAGTCTTCTTCTCACTGTACTGTCACTAATGTAGTCCCTCCGGGTCTGAAATAGCTGTTGCTGGACTTCAACTGCATTTTGGTGGCGATTTCTTAACACAGTGGAAATAATATAACGATCTTCTCGGGCACTGGTACACCTGGGTCTGCCATTACATGGTCTCCTAAGATGGTGTCCAGTCTCTTCGTACCTTCGCTTTACCTTCTGGACCGTTCGTACCGTCACACCCACCATTCCTGCAGTGCGACACATACTGATGCCTATTTCCAGAAAAGCCATGATCCTAGCACATTCTTCAACTGAAAGAGGCATGATAAATAAATGTTATGTTCTTTTTAGCATACATTTTTGAAACAAGACCCATCGTTCTTGAAAAAAATTTAAAACAGAAAGAAAAATGTGAATGGTAAAATTGTAATTCGGAAACGTCCACTTTGAAAAAGGAATGGTTTTGTTTTGAAGTTTTTTTTCAGCCAATTCTTAAAAGAAGGTTACCGACTATAAAGTTTTTATGTACAAAATTAAAAAATTATATCTTGTGAACTTAAAACGTTATCCCAATTTTAAAAGTGTGATACTTACTTTTGAAGGCCAGTGTATATTTAAATTGCAGAAAATCATTTGATTTTATTTAAATTAAATTCTGTTTATTTCACTGAACTTAAGTGCGTTAATGTTCTAATAGAGTAGTCAAATAGACTAGTACAACATGAATTTTTGTTATGCTATTAACATAATGGATACCAAAATGAGGCCAGAAGCAAATGAGCATTCAAATCACACGAAGTAACAATTGCACGTCACCGATTACCGAATCGAGGCAGATGAAGGCTTGCGCGGAGCATAATAATTAACAGCGTAGGACGACAATCTACATGAGGCGGAGGCATTCCATGGTGATTAGACATTGGGTGGGCGCCAGTGGTGCACATTTGAGTAAATAAATTGTGCTAAAACAGTATTATTGCATCGCCGAATCAAGTTGTCTTTTAGAATGTATGACAGTTATTTGAATAGACATGAGAAATGGAAATATATCGCCATTAATATGACCGCACTTATCACGGGGACTGTTCCGAAGAGCTGTTTCAACTGATTCCTGCAGCCGATTCCACCACCGCACGACACAAATTAGGATATCATCCCCACCATCTGGATGTGTGGAGATCCTCCACAGTACGCATTCTTAAACGTACTCCAAAGCTGTGGAATGAGCTTCCTGGTGCGGTGTTTCCGGAACGATACGACATTGGTACCTTAAAAAAATGACATATTATACCTTAAAGGCTGGCAACGCTCCTGTGATTCCTCTGGTGTTGCAAGAAAATGTGGGCGGCGGTGATGACTTAACTGCAGGTAACACGTACGCTAGTTTGTACTCCTTTTCCATAAAAAAAATTTAAGCGACTGGGAAGTATATACACTGCGCGAGAGGTTGGTCAACGATATTGTTTACCATAGTCGCCCGCGATTTTCATTTACGTGGCAATAAGACCCTTTCATACAATTACCACCTTCTCAATAAATCTCAACCGAAGACTTTAAATGGTAGAATGTATAACTTTAAATGTCCATTTCAGCCGGAAGAAGTCCACCTTTTTAGTCTTCCATGTTCCAATCAATGTGGCACCTCTGAAGAGACTGAAGCACCAACCCCCTACCAACTGACCCAGCCCCTCTAGCTCCATCAGTTAAATTACGTTAAGACTGCATAAAGCTTAAGTTGTGACCTAGGGCACGTTTGCATATTATGGCATTAGATTAAGATTGATTATATTGATATATTTCTAGTTTTTAATTAAATGGGTCTCATTTTATCATATTTTCGTGATACTATTCAGTTTTTCTAGATATACAAAGTGGTAACAAAAAGAAGTTTAGTGTATATTGCTTATCAATTGTGTAAAATATTTGTAATAGAAAGGAGTGATTCGTTAAGATGACCTTGCGGTTAGTCCGTAGGCGGCCGCATAGTACCTATCGGAGATTTAAATGTGCAGTAATACAATAGTCCGTGATTTCTGACCTTTATTTGACATGCTCCTGGTACGACTGACATATGTCCCTTAGCTCTGTTATCCAGATGGTGTCTCAACTCTCAACACATCAGGAATACGGACCTAGAACTTGGTATGTGAGCTGACCAATTTTCAGTAAAGTACAGAACTGACTATAATACGTACGCACGCCTAGATTCAGCTCAACTGTTTGAACGAAACACATTCGCGTGACCAAAGCACGAGAACATTTTCATTTCAATAAATTGTACTAAAAATTAATTAACATTAAATTTTATTTGCAACGGTTCTTCATATTAGATTACGGGCATACCTACATAAATAGGTGATGTGAAAATTTTAGATCCCCTTTTAAACCACTGCTCGATTGTGGTCGTATAGTAAAGGTGTATATGGTCAAGAAAAGGAAAAAGCAAACCAAATGAATAACATTAAAACATGTAACTACTACATATTTATAAATTAAATTAAACTTATCTATCATTGCATATGTTTCTTTTAAAAATATCAAAAGAGTCTGCTTTCCGAATTGTTTTGCTGATCACATAATATGAATAAAATTATTTGTAATTGTAATAATTTGGAATAGGTGAAAATAGTTAAACACATGCTAAATATTGACAAAAATTTTAAGTGTCAAATTCACATTATGCAGTAAGTTAAGATCAATTTCTGGAAACTTTGATCTATTAAAAAAAATATGGAACAAGAAAACAACAAAAATAAACTGTTTACTATGCTCTTGCCGATCCAAATTATTTTTTTTTACTGAACATGTGTGACTCGGTTAGCGTAATTAACAAATTTAAGTAGATATCATATTTATCCTTTTAAGTATGTATTGTAATTTGTACTGAGTATTGTTTTTTAAATAAAAAAGGTTATCTTGACATAAAATTTTAAGATTGCGAATAAAATTTGTTAAGCTTTATTGAATAAAAAATAAAACAGTCGAAACCACACAGTTTATAAAAGGTATGTTACGATATGCACTGCGACCACTGTACAGTGTGACGTCAATTTAGTATACTGTGAAGCCGTTCCTTTATAGCCAGTTATGCTGGTTACTATTTAAAACGGAACGCAATCCCGTATATTGTCAGCCGCATTTTTGACGCAGCATTCAAATGAGTATATTAGTTTTCTAGTTCATTAAAAAAAACTGTTGCTGGAGTACTGTCAAATTAAAAATATTTGACATTAAACTGTAGGTATTGTTTATAAAACGTTAGGCACTTGAGTGGTTTTGACTGATCACGTGATCAAAGTACTGCGAGTGCCTTACCTCAAAAACGCCAGTGCTCACAGTAGAATATGGCGGCGATTTATGACGTCATATATTTCCCCAGGGTATTGCGGCAGTATACTGGCAGTCCATAACGAATTTTTCTACAGTGATAGCACTTTGCAGTGCATATCGGAACATACCCAAAATATGAAGGTAGTTACAACAAAAGTATAGTAAGTGTAAAAAGGATCAACCCGGAAAGTAACGAGCATTTGAATTTCACGCTAAATGTTGCAAGACAAAAGAAATGTGATTTCGACATCTAGCTATTTCCGCAGCGAGATAATTTAATCGAGTGAAAGTGAAGTTATTACGATCGAAATTATTAATCGAAATGAGATGTAATCATTATTCGTCAAACAAAAGGTGTGTTTCTTAATCAATATTACTGAATCACAATGAAGAACTTTCTCGCTAGATGATTTTTATTAACAATTCAATTATATGACATGCGTCGATTCGATGTCGGGGCTCGCGAGCTTACTTCACGTGAATACTAACGGCCGCTTTCAATAACCTATCTATCTTACCTATCCTTAGTTTAATTTACTAGAGGTAGACAAATCTATCCTTTAACGCTTACTTACATTTCAATAACCTATTGACAGATAGCATTGGACTATAACTATATTGAACATAACTATGGAAAGATAAGATCGTGTCATTAAACGGTGACAGCAATGTATCCGTAAGTTAAAATAAGGATAGATAGGTTATTGAAAACGGCCGTAAGAACTGTACAAGCTTGGGGGAATCTTCCATAACTTCAGTAAACTGTAGAGACCCACTTCATAGGTATTCATAAACCGGGTCGAGTGCGAGTCCGTACATCGTACGAGATTATATTTACTTTTCGCTTTAGATACTACATTTTACCCATGTTTATGAAATGAAGGTGTAAGTTTATGAAAAGCAAACGTAAATAGTGAAGACATGTTGTGATAAAATATTACAAATTAAAAAATTAAGGTGAATGATTTAATCATTGATTGATGATTCACACTATTTCCAAAGTAGAGTGAAAAAATCCGATATTCCTTTGAATATCGGATTTTTCTTTTATCTTTATAAAAGAGGTCAATATCCCTATTTTCTGTTTTCAAAGTGATAAATAACCCTCACTTCTAGGATTAATACACAAATAAAATTTGAAAAACAAAATTTTATGAACGATGCGAGACTCGAACGGTAAGCTCAGTTGGTTAGAGCACCGGCACGGAACGCCGGAGGTCGTGGGTTCGAGTCCCGCATCGTTCATAAAATTTTGTTTTTCAAATTTTATTTTTGTATTAATCCTAGAAGTTAGGGTTATCACTTTAAAAACATAACATATTGTTTAGATTTACAAGATCGACATCTCAAGTCAATTTCCTAATATGCAAATATTGGGGTTGAGCAGGTTATCAACTGTAAAGTAGATCCTGTAGATGAAGCCACAACCTGAGAGTTGAACAAAGCAAACAAGATTTTATAACGAGGCGTTACTCGAACGGTTAGCTCAGTTGGTTTGAGCACCGGCACGGAACGCCGGACATCGTGGGTTCGAGTCCCGCATCATTCATAAAATTTTGTTTTTCAAATTTTATTTGTATCCCTATTTTCTATTGATATACACTGGCCTTCAAAAGTAAGTATCACACTTTTAAAATTGGGTTAACGTTTTAAGTTCACAAGATATACTTTCGAAATAAAAAGGACTCCAAAGAGAATATAATTTTGTACATAAAAACTTTATAGTCGGTAACCTTCTTTTAAGAATTGGCTGAAAATAAACTTCAAAAACAAAACCATTCCTTTTTCAAAGTGGATGTTTCCGAATTACAATTTTACCATTCACATTTTTCTTTCTGTTGTAAATTTTTTTCAGATCGATGGGTCTTGTTTTAAAAAATTATGCTAAAAAGCACATAACATTTATTTATCATGCCTCTTTCAGTCGAAGAATATGCTAGGATCATGGCTTTTCTGGAACTAGGCATCAGTATGCGTCGCACTGCAAGAATGGTGGGTGTGACGATATGAATGGTCCAGAAGGTAAAGCGAAGGTACGAAGAGACTGGACACCATCTGAGGAGACCTTGTAATGGCAGACCCATGTGTACCAGTGCCCGAGAAGATCGTTATATTATTTCCACTGTGTTAAGAAATCGCCACCAAAATGCAGTTGAAGTCCAGCAACAGCTACTTCACTAGCTAGTGACAGTACAGTGAGAAGAAGACTTGCTGAAGCAAATTTGAAACCCCGAAGACCAGCGAGTGGCCCAAAACTCGAGAGACAGCATCGAGTAGCGAGACTGCGATACGCCCGTGAACACATGCAGTGGGATGAAGAAGAATGGTCAAGAATTTTGTTTGCAGATGAGTCTCGATTCTCCCTTTACACTTCTGATGGGGGCGAAGTGTTTACAGGCGACCTGGTGAGCGATACCTTCAAGTCTGCATCTCAGAAAGAGTCCAATACGGTGGAGGCAGTGTACATGTATGGGCTGGCATATCCTCAGAAGGTCCCACAGAGCTAGTAGCCATAGAAAATGGCACCTTCACTGGGCAAAGATATGCTCAAGAGATTCTCAATGAGTATGCAGGGCCGTATTTAGCGAATATGGGTGATGGATCGATGCTGATGCATGATAATGCCCGGCCACACACGGCTCATATCGTACAAGAGTATATTCAGGAGGTCAGTATCAGCGTGATGGCTTGGCCATCAAAAAGTCCTGATCTCAACCCGATTGAAAACGCTTGGGATGAGCTTGGGAGGCTAGTCAGAAATCGCAGACCACCACCTACTACCCTCAGGGCACTAAAGCAGGCCCTGGTAGAAGAATGGGAGAATATTCCCCAACATCGGCTCCGAAACCTAGTGTTCAGTATGCCAAACCGGTACCAAAGCTGTAATCAGAGCTCGAGGAGGCAATACCAGTTATTAAAAATTAAATAACATGTAATACATTTTAGTTGAATTTTTTTACACTAAACTAAAAATGTCTATTTTCATTGTTTTATCTTTTTTAAGTTAAAAATGTTACTAATGTATAATATTAGTTTCTAAGAATTAAAGCCTATAAAATTTGCAACAAAACGTTTTTAATCTTAAATCTCTACCTTCAATAGTTAAGAAAAAAAAATAATTTGAAAAGTGTGATACTTACTTTTGCAGGCCAGTGTAGTTAAAATCTCATCTTATTAAAATGTGTGACTTACAGCCATTTTTATTGAATAGGAGGTCAATCGAGCGATCAGGTAAGTAATAAGTTAGTAAGTGATCACCACCGCCTTTACTCCTGCAGCAGTAAACAACCACTGGGAGGGTTCTTAGTTTGTTTGGCTTCTTAGCCAGATCATGCAAGTAACGTGCAACCACTATTAGTATTTCGATAGCGCCCTAACCCTACTCTTTGATGGTACTATCACCTAATTTTTTTCTTCCATATTTTGATTATTTCCAGTATATATTTGACAGTGAGAGGCTCCTTCGCACTGGATGCCGGTTAAATGATGGGTACCACAAGGGCGCCTATTTCTGCCGTGAAGCAGTAATGCATAAGCATTATTGTGTTCTGGTCTGAAGGGCGCCGTAACTAGTGAAACTACTGGGCAAATGAGACATAACATCTTATGTCCAATACTGCGAGACTGTTCCCAGACAGACCTATAGCACCGGGAACACCACGGTGCGTTGCGCAATCAGTCGCGCCACTGCACAATGGCGTCCGTAAGCTACCAAACTAGACACCATACAGACACCAGAGTCATGACGCGTCAGAGCTGGTCGCGCCACCAAGCGGACACCAGGTTTTTTTTATGAAAATAAGTTACGAGACGAGCAGGACGTTCAGCTCAGATAGTAATTGATACGCCCTACCCATAACAATACAGTGCCGCTCAGGATTCTTGAAAAACTCAAAAGTTTTGAGCGGCACTACAATTGCGCTCGCCACCTTGAGACATAAGATGTCAAGTCTCATTTGCCCAGTAATTTCACTAGATACGGCGCCCTTCACACCGAAACACAGTAATGTTTACACATTACTGCTTCACGGCAGAAATAGGCGCCGTTGTGGTATCCATAATCTAGCCGGCTTCCTGTGCAAAGTAGCCTCCCACTGGTAAATGTGTGTAACTCCCTGTAGAGCTGTATATATTTTGTTGGTAGCGGCGACTGGTTACGCCACCGTGGTGTCCCGGTGAATTGTAGCCCTTAACATCTTATGCCTCAAGTTGACAAGCGCAATAGCGGTAGCCGATATGTTTTTTTTCTTTTTCATCGTGAGCGTGCTGTTATTGCAATTGGTAGAGCATACCACTTACTACTGGTTAATGGAAATAGCAATAACACCTATGGGCAACATTAATAAAACAATCAATCTTACATAAGTATAGCTCTACTATTTGACGACCCATATAGCCCAATGGTTAGTGACCCTGCCTACTGAGCTAGAAGTCTCGGGTTCGAATCCCGGTAGGTGCAACCATTTATATGGGTGTTTGTTTCCGAGTCATGGATGTTTATATGTATTTATGTATGTATATTATATTAAATATATCATTGTCTTGTATCCATAGTACAGGCTATGCCTAGTTTCGGGGAAGATAATTTGTGTAAGTGTGTCAATATAAAAAAAATATCTCTACTAGTGCACACCGAACTGTAATACTTACTAACACAACTGTTCTTACTTATCATAACATTATAATATATTGCTATCTTTACAATTATTGCTCTTATAGATAGTGTTCAGTAGAATTAATTAATGTGACTCATTCCTAAGCGATTCCAACATAAATGCAAAGAAATTTTAGTTCAAATATATTTTATTAAATTGGATGTAAATTATTTTATTTTTTCTTATTGAACGAAAATTTATTGAAGTAGGCGTTATTTTGCGGATATCCATAATTATCCAAATGTTTTCGGAGTGTTAATGCCGCCATTATTCGTCTACAAATTGGATACTTATTCAACGTCAAAACCTAACTACCACCCAATTCGAAAATGTGTGCCTCAGACCCGAGAAGAACGGACGCAAGATACTCAGCGCTCTTCTTCTTTTTTTAAACAAATACGTTTCTAGAATTCGCTAATGTGCCAATGAAGGCAACAGTTAAAATATTTATTTATTTAAATTCTTCTCTTACTAATACATTCATAATTAAATGAGCAATTGTTTTTTTTTTTTATGAAAATAAGGGACGAGACCATCAAGACGTTCAGCTGATGGTAATTGATACGCCGTGCCCATTACAACTGATGCAGTGCCGCTCAGGATTCTTGAAAAACCCAAAAACTCTGAGCGGCACTACAATTGCGCTCGTCAACTTCATACATATCCATGCATTGCATCCTGTGCAAAGGAGCCTCCCACTGGTGATTACTGTCATAGCAAGTTCATTTGACGACCTGTATAGCCAAGTGGTTAGCGATCCTACCTACTAAGCTAGAGGTCCCGGGTTCGAATCCTGGTGGGTGCAAGCATTTATATGATGAATATGGATGTTTGTTTCCGAGTCATGGATGTTTAAATGTATTTATGTATGTTTATGTGTATGCTTATATGAATTTATGTATGTTTAAGTAAGTATATTGTATTAAATATATTAATGTCTTGTAACCCATAACACAGGCTTATATATTCTTAACTTGGGGCAAGATAATTTGTGTAAAAAGTGTGTCACTATATTATATTTGATGTCAATTCACATCAAACCCAATTAAAGAAGATGTACCATCTTCTTATTCATTCATCAGTTAAACTTTCAGTGCAAAACGAAAATAGAAATAACTTTGATATACAGATTACATTAACTATTCGCCTTGGCCTACATTGCTTTGTATCTTTGAGCTAAATTTCTGGTTCGCTCACCGACGTTAGAGGAAGCTTTGAGAGTTACGAAGAGTAAAGAAAAACGTATTGCAACAAATGTTCGTATTAAGAATACTATATTCAAATATTTTTATTCAAAATAGGATGTGACATACTAAGCGGGCTTTTTTCATCAAACAACTACAAAGTAATATTGTACTATTAAACTTATTGTTTAATAGCCTGAGGGCGGTCGCTCCATTCCCAATCTGTGGTATAATTAATTTTTAGCTTAGTATTTTTTAAAAATTCTTTTGAATAACGTAATACTTTTGTTTTGAACATTTTCTAGAATCCTCTTGTAAAAGCATATATGTACATCGCCCCACAAAAAACTTACTAACTCAACTTAGCCGAGTAGTAGGCATTATAAGTTTATGAGTGTTCCTGGTGTTAACGTTATGGTTATGATAGTTTCTAGCAAATTCACTTATGTGCCTATGAACATACATTACGTTATCAAGAATATATTGAGAAGCAACAGTCAAGATGTTATTAGAAAGAATAAACCGTACGTGCTATTAAATAATTTAGTTAGATTTAAGGGCTCCTTCATAGGTCTTGGTATTCAATGTTACAATATAATACCAGACAGTATACTAGGACTCACTGGGCACAAATTCAAGAAATATATTAAAGCTTCTTTGACAAAAAAGGCTAGATTATATAGAGGATAATGATGCATAGTTATTTTCATGTTCTGTGCAGGCCATCTAACACTAGCTGACCCAGCAAACGTTGTATTGCCATATAAAGTAACTAAAAAAATTCAATAATTAAATTTTTTATTGGGGTATAAAAAATAGATGCAACCGATTCTCAGACCTACCAAATATATCGTACTACAATTATTGTATTCGATTGCCATCTCGCAACCCTCTTGCAGATCTGTGGTTGGAAAATAATAATATAAAAATCCCGATACAAAAATAGGTGTTGATCGTAGACGGGTGAAAATTTGAAGTTGTTTTTTTTTTAATGGTGAATCATAATAAAAAAATAAATAAACATAAATGTATAAAAAATATTTGAGGGTGGGACACCCTTATCATTTAGGAGCCGTTTCGAAGGAGTTTGGTAACAAACACTGGGACGCGAGAATTTTATATATTAGATCTTAAATAGGCTAACTTGTTATATGATTTAAAAGATAGGCTGGAAGTTTCGTATCAGCTCTTCTCCCCATGTCAAATCTCCTTTACGAACTGATGCAGCATCATGACGTTTACCAAGTGTTGTTGCAATATATTATGTTATTGTCACTCTTCTTCTCATGCTCGGGTTTGTACTTATATGTTGCAGTTGAAACACCCTTCGAATATAGTAATGAAGTAGTATGTTTGACTTTAACTTTGCTAAGTGAAGTTTTATAACCTTTGCGCAAACCTGAAGTTTAATATAACTATAACTGATTTTTGTAAGTATTATCAGGCCTGTCTGACGTGTAAGTATCAAAATCGTTAGTACGTGCGGTGGCCTCTACAGAATAGGCTAGCCAGTAGCCGTATGCGTGAGCTTGTCATTGATTTTTTTTAAAAATGGAGAGACATAAAAAAGAAAAGCATGCTAAAGGTCATTGTGATCCAAATTAAAATTTATTAAGCTGCCTAAAGACGCTGAAACAATCTGATTTAAATCGATCATAATTATTATGAAACTAGCTGACCCGACAGACGTTGTTCTGTATATAATAAATAAAATAAAGTTTTTTTATGAATTTGTCAATAATATTTCATAACATCAACAATTGCTTCGTAAAAATGCACCCTGTTGTTGTAATGAAATTGTTTCACACCATAACTGTCAAACCGTTTCGTCAATAAATTCGACGGGGTACGCATCAATGGAAAAAAAAATTCGTTGTTTTTATTTAATTCCGAGCATTTTACTATTTATTTACCTTTTAAATCTTCCCTGTACTTCCACAAATCAAATCGGTCCAGCCGTTCTCGAGTTTTAGCGAGACTAACGAACACCAATTTATTTTTATATATATAGATAGATTACCATTAACGATAGCTATCTATCTAAAACCTATACCTACCTGATACGTAATTGTCAATCCCTACTCTGAGCCTATACTAAGTAGGCTGTGTTTCGTTTTTCGTACTTAGATCAAAGCCGACCGTAAAAAAGGTTAATCGTTATTGTTAATTTAATACCAAAGAGGACGTGTGCAAGTCTAGCTCGCGCAATAGTTCTAGTTTAATATGTGGGTACCTACCTATTTAAATAGTTTTTACTTTTTGAAGAATGAACTATTATCTTCAACATATTATGTATGTTTAACAACGAAAGAATATTGTTTTAATATTACGATTACATACCTATTTATATTATAGAAAAAACTGAGCTATTTTTATAAGATGACCTTTTACTAGGTAGGTACAGTTTTAGGTAAAGAAGACAACCCTAACGTCGTCAGAAGAGGTAAGAGTGACGCGATAGAAAGAGAGGCAACTTCTAGGTGAATAAAAATGTAGGTTAGTAGCGCTGTGCGATCTGAATTACACCTTATTGTATGACCGCAAGAGTTCCTATTTCTTTAATTGATTTTGCGGAGTATTTTCTACATACATAATAGTACAAGATTTAGGACTTAAACGGCAATCAGTTGCATGGTGTGGCAGTGCATTAAATATAAACAAACACACATTAATTTTAAGGCGACACTAAATGCCAGCGACCTTGAGCGATATGAGTTCACGGCTGCCGGCCCGCCATCTATATAACAAAGCCAATATTTTCAAAATTCTTGCGTGGAAAACAGTTTATATGCTTACAATCCTCGTTATCCACTACTAATCTGAATAAATGAACCTACACAAAAAAGTACAAGCTATAAGAATAACTTTTCTGAGTGAAGTACCAAAAAATGCGTCACGCCTTGCCAAAAAACTTGTTTAACTTCAAAGAAAAGTGGTAGTTCAAAAAGGCTCGGCAGTGTTAACTATAACCAACAGCAAGCATTAGCAACCTACAAATAAGACTTAAGGATATGTGTAACAGGATTAAGTAGTGTTCATAGCTCGAAATGCTATATTTTCACCACAAAACTTGTCATTAACGGCCCTCGACGCCATTAAAATAATAGTTAAGCTCAATACCGCCGGCCATACAGTGCTGAGTGACCCCTTTACAAGAAGCTCTATTTTAGTGGGTGACGCACGGTTCCACTCAGCTGTAAAGTGAAATGTGTGAGCCCACTGCGATACTAGATTATATCTATTGTATATTTTGAAATTATACTTCTTTAGGCGCGTTATGAAAAAATGATGAGATTGAAATTTTCTCAAAAGTAATAGGTTGAAGTTGGTCCCTAAAATTTTCTTAAGTTTGCGACATTCGTTATATTTTTTTTTTGGTTTATTCGTCCATTATTGGGACAGGCAAAAGGTTCAAGCCCGTACAGCCGAATTTGTTATTTAATAATTAATTGTCGAAGCCATCGTTGCAAGAATGTAACAATATTGTTCGTTCTCCAAACGTAGCACAACAATAGCACGAGGAATAAATAATTTTAAGGATTTTTGCTTTGTTAGGCCAAAGAAGTACAACTTCTTGCGTGCATAAGTACACACACACACTTTTTTTAAAAAGGCAAAACAGTTTAGTTGTAGTAAGTACATTAATTATAAGCGCATGCGCAATCGAGCTCATACAGTCGGCACAAATAAAATTTATACAGCAAGGAAAGTGCAGAAAATTAACATACAATAAGGTGATTCAATTTTATCAAAAAATTGATGCTAAGATAATTCAAACGTCTAGATAGTCTCTTGCTGTTAGACAACCGATAAAAACAGGCCAGATATATTAGTTTAGCGTGCGTGACAAGCTACGTACGAGTGTAAGCACTCGCGATTTGTATGACACTTTGTGTTAGTGTGTGTGAACAGCTCAAAATAGAGGTTAGTTATAAAGTTTTTTTTTCGACGTTTTCACAGTTGTCATAGTCTATCTAGACGCATAAATACATATAACATACATATAATCACGCCTCCCGTAGGGGTAAGCAGAGACCACATCTTTGCTTGCTACAGTTTCAGACCACAACGTTTCCTTATCTCACTATTTCTTATCTTGTCACTCAGTTTAACTCCTAACATACTTCTCAACGCTCTCATCTCAACTGCATTTATTCTGCTCTCATGTTTCTTCTGCCATACCCAACTTTCACTTCCTTACATGAGTTTTGGAATCAACACCCCCTCATGCACAGCCAAACGTGCCTTGCTAGACACCTTCCGACTGTTCAAAAAGGAGTGCAAAGCTCCATTCACCATGTTTCCGGCATTCACTCTTCTTTCAATATCACTCTCACTCTCTTACGTATAAATGATCTAAGCATTAATGATTAAAACCGCTTCACTTCATTACGAAAAAAAAGGCATTTATTTTCTCAAAATTGATTCCTTTAGAATTCTTTTTGATGTCATTTCTAATAACTACTAGATACTACTACCGCTTCGGAAACAAATGGCGCTCTGAGAGAGAAGAAGCGGCGCAAGAAACTCTCCCAGCATTCTTTTTTTGCGCTCTTTTCAATAAAAATATACAATATTGTACAGTCATTTCTATCGCTATAAAATAACCACAATCTAGTCCCAGGCTGTCCGATCATTTAGATATTCAGCAGTGGAGTAATAGGATTTACGACAAAGCCATTTTTTTATAAAACATTTAAATTTATTTATAGATAATGCCTGAACAGTGGCTGGGACTTTATTATAGAAGTGTATACATTTACCCTTAAAGCTATTATGTATCTTATAAAGATTTTTTTTTATTATATTAAGAATATTTTAACCCATAAACCTATAAATATATATGCTCGAATTAAGTAACATTATGCAGGTAAGTAGCACAATGAAGAGCGCTCCTATAGACTCCACTATTATTAGTAGGTCTATTTGGGCTAGTGAGTCACCGGCGACCCGAACGAGTACTGTCACCGACACATTCAATAATCAGTGAAGCAATAACTTATTACGTGAAGCAGATTGTTAGATGTATGCGATAATTCATTATTGAGATCATGCATTAATTAATAATGCTGCATAACTTTCTAGACGACAGTATGACCAGTAATCCCAACTCATATTATTAATGTGAATGTGAATGTAAGGTTCGTTTGTTACGGTCTCACGCCGGAGCTACTGGACCGATTTTAATGAATTTTAGGAAACCTAGCTCCGATCGATTCCTCAAGGCCGTTGGTTCGGTCCCCAGCCTTAATTATATTGTATTGTACACATAGCCACAGGCTGAGCTTAGCGGCTTAACCTCCAATAGGCCAGATAATTTCTGTGAAAGTTCGTCAATCGATATTTTTGAATGTACAATATTGCCAATAATAATGTTAAAATTTACAGAAAAAAAAAATAGTTTATTATACTAAAAAACACGCTCACCTTTGGTTGAAAAGATAATGGTTCCTGCCTTATCGACGATAGATGAAAAAAATTTAACGTAAATCTTATTTTGCAAATAGAAAAATTTATCAAATTAATGTATTGTCATCAGTACTCGATAAATCTACGAAGTTTGAACGAAATCTGGCCGTTTAAAGTGGGTCAAAATCGCGCCCAAATGAGTCGGTTACAAACAAACAAACATACATACATACAGGTGAAGCTAATAAAAAGCGTGTAAAAAGGAGTAAACTGGTAAGTAGTCACAAAGCTATTCTTATATTCAAATTCAAATATTTTTATTCAAAATAGGATGTGACATCACTTATTGAAAGTCAAAAACAACCATCCATTCCAAAAAGAATGCCTCAGACCAGAGAAGAATGGGCGCAAAAAACTCAGCGGTTTTTGTTTTCATCAAAACTATGTTTACAAAGTAATTTTGTACAATTAAACTTATTATTTACTCAGGGCGGTCGCTCCATTTCCAATCTGTGGAATCATTAAGAAAGTCATTTATGTTATAGTAGTAACCTTTACCACACAAACGAATCTTAACAATTCTTTTGAATATCGTAATACTTTTGTTTTGAACATTTTCTGGAATCCTATTGTAAAAGCATATACATCGCTGCACAAAAAACTTACTAACTCGACTTAGCCGAGTAGTAGGCGTTACAAGTTTATGTTCCTCGTGTTAACATTATGAGTGTCACAGTTCCTAGCAAATTCCTTAATGTGCTTATGAACATAGATAGATAGAACATTATCAAGAATATATTGAGAATCAATAGTCAAAATGTTTATATCTTTAAATATACAGAGTGTCCCAAAGTTATGGGACATGAAGGGAAAGTACTTTAAATATCGTAGATAGGGTATTTTACTGAAAGAAGATTTATGTTATTTTTAAATGTTAGTAATTCTGCATTCAAAGATTTTCTAAAAATTACTTGCCTCGTCTGGGAATCGAAACTATGTTACTTAAGAAGAGTTATTAGTTTTTGGCCATTACTTCGATTGGCATCATAAAAGTAGGGGTGTTTTTTTTTACATTAAGTCGTTTCGATTCCCAGACGAGGCAAGTAATTTTTAGAAAATCTTTGAATGCAGAATTACTAACATTTAAAATTAACATAAAGTCTTCTTTCAGTAAAATACCCTATCTACGATATTTAAGGTACTTTTCCTTCATGTCCCATAACTTTGGGACACCCTGTATATAGTATTATACTTTCCGACCTGTAGCTTCTGACATTAATATAAAGTGAACACGAGACGTGAATCATCAGCGCGCACGCATCATGTTAATTCAGATTGCAATACATATTTTGTGTGCGAGTGTCCGCAGCTACACGCACGCTCTCTCGCGCCAGGTCGTTACTCCACCGTACGTTTGGTAACAAATACTATTTAAGCCTAGGTCAAGAGCGGGCCGCTTTCCAAAATATCTTTCTTTTACGGTCTCAGGTAATGAAAAAGTAAAAGTAAGGTAGTAAAAAGTAAAAAAGGAAGACCATTTCAAAGTTCTACTGTGTCTGTATCCTTCTAATCGTAAAGACTTTGTCGATAAAAAGAAACACAAATTAAATTTTAAAACAACATTTATGAACGATGGACGAACCCGTGACCTCTCGCGTTCCGTGCGAGCGCTCTTCCACCGAGCCAACTGTTCGAGTGACGTAAAGTTCATAAATGTCTTTGTTTATATCTCAGGTAGTCGTTTCATACACAGGATCTACTTAACGGTTATTTATTTTTTAATTTATGAAAATAAGGGACAAGACAAGCACGACGTTCATCTGATGGTAATTGATACGCCCTGTCCATTACAATGCAGTGCCGATCAGGATCTTGTAAAATCCAAAAATTCTGAGTGGCACTACCTACAATTGCGCTCGTCACCTTGAGACACAGCTACGGCGCCCTTCAGACCGAAACACAATAATGCTTACACATTACTGCTTCACGGCAGAAATAGGCGCCGTTGTAGCACCCATAATCTAGCCGTCATCCTGTGTAAAGGAGCCTCCCACTGTACCAAATACAAATTAAGTTGCCATGAAATGTCCGAGGTAACTAATTTTAGTTACAAGCAATATCCTAAAGCAATTACTAACATGATTGATAGCTAGTGTGTACCGGTGATATATTAGTCAGGATTCTGTGAGTTCATCTATGAATAATACAGATAAGCAGCTGTTAGTATATGCAGATGGAATGTATGTTTATAGTACGTTAACTTAGCCCCACCGTGGTGTTAATTTGTTTATAAACAACTAGTGATATGAAACAGGCGCGGGAACGGCTGTTATGTTCTCGTTGATTTTTTTTTTGGCAGCGATTGTCCGATCAATGTAACTGTATTAAAAACTGTATGTAAATGTATTTTTATATATACCTGCATATATTATTTCAAAATCGTAAGTAGAGGCATTTAGTAAGTATTGCATAATATGTAGATGAACTTGAATTGTTTTGTTATTCGGTAGATTTCTCATGTCATGCTCGCTTAAATGCCTCTGCTTGTGGCGGCGACGTGGGGCGGGTCGTTCCCTTCCCTAAAATATGGTCGAGGGAGGCGATGGCTGCTCCATGCGTCATGCTCGTGAACGGGTGCTACTCGTGGTGGCTGGATGATCTTGTTACCGGGAGGTCTGCTTGATGTGTTTTTTTTATTATTTCCTTTAAAGTTAAAGTTATTATATATTTTATTTTATGAAATGCTCACATAATGCCTCTATTTATTTACGGTATGTGTGGATTGATGCATCTACTATACTCAATAACTCTTGTGTTTATAAGTATTAATTTACTTTTTTTCCTTTTTTTTAATTAATCGTGTAAGCCTTTCAGTTTTTGACATTTGAGTATTTTTATTGCGTCACTTTGCATATATATTGTAATTGAAATGATTTGTAAAACAATTAAAATGTAAATATTGACTTAAAAGAGTGGCACCTTTACGAAGTAGCGGTAAATTCAATAAGAAACAATATTTTTATTTTTTTGCCATTCATAAGTGCCATTTCCGTGACGTACATGAATAAAGTGTTTTTGAATTTGAATTGAAGTTCTACTTTTTTAGGCGCGTTATGAAAAAATGATGAGAGTGAAATTTTAAGATGCAGAAGTACTAAAAAAATCAATGATTAAAATTTTTGGGATATAAATGCAAAACCTATTCTCAGACCTACCAAATATTATATCGTACATAAAATGTATCGTACTACAATAATTATTATATTGCAACCCTATAGCGGATCTTTGCACAGAACAGGACAACATAAAAATCGCGATACAAAAATAGAACTTGTAGATCGTAGAAGAGCGAAAACTTGAAGTTGTATGTATTTTTCAATGCTGATTCATAATAAAATAAGATATTTGGTCGTGGGTTACCCTTATCATTTAGGGGTATGAAAAATAGACCTACTATGCACACAAAATTTCATACAAATCAGTTTAACCGTTTCTGAGGAGTTTGGTACCAATTACCGCGACACGAGAATTTTACATATAAGATTGTAGAAAATTTATTGAAATAGGCGTTACTTTGCGGAAATCCTTAATTATACAAATTATTTAAGTTTTCTTCAGTGTTAATTCCGCCAATATTTGTTTTTAAACAATTCGACACGTGTTTCGCCTCTACACGAGGCATCCTCAGGACGTGTTGTCTCGCCAAAATCTGGCACGAGACTGTTTTAAAGCCACAATAGTATCTACTTATTTAGTAAATAAATAATAATGTATTACAAAGTATTTTATCATAATATTGTATTTAAATGTTTACCGCTATGAGTGTCGGTAATTTTTCCGCCAACTGAAAGCGATAGTGACGTAGACGCGAATCATTTTATACTTTCTATTACAAACCAATTAAAATACTAATAAAAACCGGCGCGTTTACCGCATAACTCGCTGATGCAATATAGATATATAAAAATAGGTATTTAAATTGAAAATAACGCTCATTTACCTCTGAAATAAAGATACGAAAGGGAGCGTATCATAAATAAAATAGATACAAAACTACCTACAAAATGTCTAGTAAACGACCTTAGATCGTTTATACATAAGATGTTGTCTCATTTGCCCAGTAATTTCACTAGCTACGGCGCCCTTCAGACCGATCACCGAAACACAGTAATGCTTACACATTACTGCTTGACGGCAGTAATAGGCGCCGTTGTGGTACCCATAATCTAACCGGCATCCCGTGCAAAGGAGCCTCCCACTAGTAAAAAATATATCTATATAGGTATCTGCTCAAAGAGTCATCGTCGAGAGCTTAAAATTGATGTAAAATTACTTTACATCACTCTCCATTTATTATTGAAATCTTTTACTCAGATTTGTGACGTGATGACTTTAATAACCCTCTTAAACTGGAGGCCACCCTTTCAAAGATTTGGCTATCTCGTTTACATGGGTAAGTTTTTCCCGATATTTCAGGCTGTTTCTTACCGGACAGTTTTGTTCTGAAATCTATTAGAAATGGCGAAATGATACATAAATTATACTGAAGTGAACTGAAGAACTGAACATAACATTAGAACACACTATGATAGTATCCAGTCCTCAAATATCTTTAAATATTGTTAGAAAATACTTTAATTCTAGTTTGTGATATTTAACGCTTAATAGCTCTTAATAATAATGAATAAAACCTACACAAAAAGTTTATCCAAAACTAACAACGCAACTAAACAAAAGGTATTTTAAATATACCCACAAACTGTCAGCACTCCATCACTGCACACGAACGCACCAAACTAAAGCACATCACAAGTCACAACTCGCAAGCACACAGTGATCGGTGATGATGATGAGTGTCGATGCACACAACACACGAAGCCATTCGCAGCGAATACGACCGCGACCGATGCTATGAACTGTCTGTTGACTACTGAGTGGCGAGTACTGTAGTGACAGTTAAGCAGCGCGTACGCCGTACGCAATGCATTGTGACTCATCTAGGGTTGTCACTCGATTTCGCATTAATTTTAAAATAATTAGTTCTGCCAGCTGCAGCGACTTCGTGCGTGCTTAAGGCGAAGAGTAAGCAGAAAACACGCAAACATGGTGTTTTTAGACAAGTTTTGTGGTGAAAGTATAGCATTTCGAGCTATGAACACTACCTAATCCTGTTACACATATCCTTAAGTCTTACTTGTACGTTGCTAATGCTTGCTGTTGGTTATAGTTAACACTGCCGAGCCTTTTTGAACTACCACTTTTCTTTAAAGTTAAACAAGTTTTTTGGCATGGCGTGACGAATTTTTTTGGTACTTCTCTCAGAAAAGTTATTCTTATAGCTTCTACTTTTTTGTGTAGGTTCATTTATTCAGATTAGTAGTGAATAACGAGGATTGTAAGCATATAAACTGTTTTCCACCCAAGAATTTTGAAAATATTGGCTTTGTTACATAGATGGCGGGCCGGCAGCCGTGAACTCATATCGCTCAAGGTCGATGGCATTTAGTGTCGCCTTAATGTCGTATCGCGCTACCTTGATAACACATGAAACTGCTTCGCCAGTTCTATGGTTGATTTTGAAATCATTTTTGCAGATGGTATGGCGGATGTAAAGATGCATACAGAATTGGTAGAAAACGGATAAATATTCTTTCTAATTTTATTTATTTGTCACAAAAAGTATAAAAAGTTCCAACATACTTGAGGAATGTTTGTTTCCCCCACTACTTTAAACCCCTCAAGGGGTGATTGCCGGAATTAACCCATTTATGATGTTAATGATGAATGATGTGATCGCTTATTTTAAAAAAATGCGTGCGTTCAAAGTACACATATCAGATGTGAAACTTGTTGGCAAACTAATTTTTAATATTAATTTCGTATATAATATATACAACTAATCTGTTCTCTAAATAATAATCTGTTCTAAATCGAATGTTTTTTGGTCAATATTAGACATTATTAATAAATTTTTTGTCATTAAAATTTAGAAAACAGAATTTATGAAATATTATTATTTTATATTTTTTGAGAAATAATTCTTTAAATTCTCGAATGACGAGTGGCAAATTAAAATGCCACATGTTATTTGTAAATATAAAAATCATCTAACTTCCACCCGAATTAACATTGTAAATTAACAATAAGATAAATATATCACTTAGTCTGAACAACTGCTTGGTATAGGATGATTTACAAATATATCACAAAATGTTTATTTATAAATTTAACTCACTGTTTACACACTGTAAACATACTAATGATAATGTTAATTATTACAAAAGATCTGCGTTTACTGAAGTTCAAGACGTTATACGACAGAATTGCCATCTAAGGTTCTAATATTTAATTACTAAACGAATACATCATCCAATAGCGTGTATTTTTTCTAGATCTCCCTTTCTCTCTCGCTCTTTCCCTACTTTCGTTCTATGGCTATGTGCTTCATGTTACGTTCACCCTTTGTTCCTCTCTCTCTCAATCGCTCTCTCCCTCTTAATGTAAACGTAAATTTTTTATCCTCATGCGCTCAAAGAAGTTTCACTTCAAAAAGAACTACAATAATTGCACATACAAATACAAGTGCACATAATAACACACGTATAGTAAATTAGAAGCAAATCATCATCATTATTAGTATTCATTTCTAATAAATAATTCAATGAAAACTTGTGATAACATTCATATATAACATCTTCACAGCTTTAATATGTTATATTTTTATTTTTGTATTTTTCAGCTATTTGTATTATATTTGCAAATTTTTATTGTTAAGGTTTAGAATAATTAATGATTAGTGTAAAATTAATAGTGTATCTAATAATACTTGAATAAATAAATAATATGTAAGTGGTGGCAGCCCTAACGCGGGTACGCGGGCGCATGTTGTGACCATTCGATAACATAGAGCGGGATATAATTTCATCATTATATCAAAGCTATATTTTAGTCTACTCGTATACGGTTGCCAGCGAAACAAGATCTTAACGTTTGATTTGCGTTTATGGCACAGGAATTACGTAATAAGATGACGGGAACTAATTGCTATATTTTATATATCTTTCCACCACTCGCTTTCATTCTTTATCAATTAACAACTGAATTAAAAAAAGTCCCTCGCCAATTGACAATAGATTTTTAAGGATGCTTTTTAACAATACAAGTAACAATATATATGTAAATTCTCAAGGGCGGTAAAATTACTTCAAAAATATCGGCCAAAGTATGGGAAAGTGATTGCGCAAAAATTTGCGAATAACTTAATATCGCGCCAACCCATTAAACCAACTTAGGTTTGTATAGAGTGGCAAAGAGTTTCTTGCTACTTCTCTAATAATCTCTCATTAGCTCAACCCTTTACGAAGTAGAGGTAGATTCAATAAGAAAATTATTATATTTTTTTTGACATTCATAAGTGTCATTTCCGTGACCTACGTGAATAAACTGATTTTGATTCTTTATTTATATTGCATACATAGTTATAGGTTTGATGTGCTTGAGTCGCACGCGCGTGCGGAGACCTGACGAGGCGAGAGGCGAGGGTGAGGCCGCGGCGGGAGGACACCGATTCCAAAAATAACAATAATCATAACTAGAATTAGATTCATTAATTAGATTGTATAAAAATATGCAAATATTTTTATACGTTTTATTGCTTTTTATTAATATATATTGTTTTCGATTAGTGTCTTTGAAGTCTCAAATTTAAACGAGACAGAAGATACTAATAAGTATAAAAACGCAACGGTCAGCTTTGGCAAGCACACGAATAAAGAACATTTCATATTTTCTTATCAGGTGTGATTGAAATTTAAATTACCTTTTTTCAAACAGCAAATAACTTCGAGTGCGTTGGTCAGTCATCTCCTTTCACAAATATGCGTGTTATGCGTCGGACCCATTTATCAGAAACCGATCAGAATAACCAGAGCGTGCATCGCGGATCTAGGGTTGTCAAAAATAATTAAAACGAATCTATATATGCTTAATTTTTGACAAAATTTCACAAATATGTATTGGATTTATTAAACAAAATATTGATCAGAATACTTTTCATCATACATATTGTAATCCATGAAATCCAATCTTTGTTATAGTCATAATATGACAGTTGTATGTGTTTCTTAAAGTATCTATTAAATTTAACTAAAAACTTCTGTCACGTTAAATATACGAGGGGCGGTCAAAAAGTTCGCGGAATGACTGGGAAAAAAGATGAAATGATACATTATGTTATTTTTCCTTTTCAATATATTCCCCCTTAACACGAATACATTTTTGGGATCTGGCATATAACTTATTAATACCGTCGAAAAAATAGGTTTTGTCTTGGGCGTCAAAATACGCCGAAATCGCCGACTTGACTTCATCATCGTCTCTAAATTTTTTTCCACGCAGCTCTTTCTTCATCTTTGGGAATAAATAAAAATCGCTAGGGGCCAGGTCTGGACTGTAGGGTGGATGGCGTAGTTGTTCAAAACCGCATCGATGAATGGCAGCCGTCGCAACATGACTCGTGTGAACGGGCGCGTTGTCGTGCAAAAGGAGTACACCTTTTGTCAGTTTTCCTCTTCTTTTTTCTTTAATAGCTTCTTTTAATCGGTCCAATAGGGAAGCGTAGTACTCTCCCGTTATAGAAACACCACGTTCTTTATAATCGATCAAAAGAATACCTTCAGTATCCCAAAAAATAGTCGCCATGATCTTTCCGGCCGATTGCGACACTTTAAATTTTTTTGGGGGTGGTGTGCCTTTTTTGTGCCACTGCATCGACTCCTGCTTTGACTCAGGCTCATAGTGGTGAACCCAAGTTTCATCACCGGTTACAATTCGGGCCATAATTTCTTCCCTAACTTCTCCACAGCGGTCCAAATACTCGCGGGAACAGTTGACGCGCTCACGTTTTTGCAGCGGCGTGAGCATTCTCGGGACCCACCTTGAACACACTTTACTCATGCCAAGATGTTGATGAAGAATATTTAAAATTGTGGTTTCTGATACTCCAACTGATGCTGCAAGTTGTTTCTTCTTCAACCTTCCGTCTTCCAATACAAGTTTTTCAACTTTTTCAATGATTTCCGGCGTAGTGGCCTCAATGGGCCGTCCAGGTCGAGGATCATCTTCAATTGACTCCCTTCCTTGCTTGAAAAGGCCGTGCCATTTGTAAATCATGGTTTTACCAGGAGCAGAGTCTCCGTAAACAGCTAACATCTCTTGCAAAATAGTTTGAGGCGTTTTTCCTTGTTTGGTGAGGAACTTTACGACGGCGCGATGTTCAATTTTCTCCATAGTGGCTAGTTTGTTCCCGATTTACTTGTTCACTCGTTTGTAACTCGAAAGCTAATGACCCAATTAGGCTAGAAATTGGCATATATAGTAATTATGAGTTACTCAAGTAGCGGCTACCTGGAGGAGCGACCTCACCCCCGCCAACCCCGCCATTCCGCGAACTTTTTGACCGCCCCTCGTATAATATCTCTTATTGCAAATTGCACTTAATTACTTCGTTTTAAAAATATATTTAAAATTCAACGACAGTCACCCAGGTTATTTTCAAATTTATTACATATTTTGCATCTTTTAGAGAATTTCGAAGATAATAATTTATAATGATAAAATATACAAGTATATTAAATATATATTACTAGCTTTTACCCGCGACTTCGTGCGCGTGCAATAGTTACTTTGGGCAGCATTTTTTATTTTATTTTTAATATACTCACTTTGCAAATAATACAAAAAAAACGACTGTGGTTAATACATTTTTATAAGCTAGCAACTATAAAACTTTTATCCCCCTTTTTCACCTCCAGATAGGTCTAAATTTAAAAACGCTAGAACAAATATTTTTTAATTTGTTATCAAGTTCCTAAATACAAATTTGTTGTCTTCGATAATGACAAAATCTCATACAAACTTCCACCCCCCATTTCAACCCCGCCAAGCTTTTATCTCTGTAATAAATTTCATCTAAATTAGTTGTGATTTAGGCGTGAAAGCGTAACAAACAAACTTACATTGACATTTATAATATTAGAAGGAATACTATATCTCTATAGAGTCAAACTTTAAATATTTCAGTGTTGACAGCCCTACGCGTGAGAAAGCACATACAAAGTACACACATAAAGTAAACAACTGTTATAGTTTATGTGCCGATCCGCGCACTGCGACAATTATGAGCAATGGAGAGGACAAAGGCTCGTCTCACGAACAATCAAGTGAAAGCAATGGCAATAAGTGATCTCTGTACTAATAATGAGTCATCTGGAGGGCTTACCGACGTTCTTTTATGTCAATCGACGAGCGAGCTGTAGGTACATGTACTATTTTTAGGGTTCCGTATCTAAGGTTTTAAGGTTCCGAAACTATAAGAACTATACTGTTGAAACTTGGTAAATAGATATATTCTGTGAACCGCATTAAGATTTTCACACAAAAATAGAAAAAAACAATATTTTTTTCATCAAACACATATGTGTGGGTACTTCAAATAATACTGAGGTTTCAAATACCATTTTTCTCCAAACTGAATAGTCAATCGCCGAGCGAGCTGAAGGTACATTTACTATTTTACGGTTCTGTAGTCAGTCTGTCTGTCAGTCCAAATGTCACAACCACTTTTTTTCCGAAACTTATTAAATAGATATATTCTGTGAACCGCATTAAAATTTGCACACAAATATAAAAAGTAACAATAAATTTTGGGGGTTCCCCATACTCAGAACTGAAATTTCTTCATCAAACCCATACGTGTGTGTACCCATCTATGGATAGGTCTTCAAAAAATTATACTGAGGTTTCTAATATCCTTTTTTTTAATCTGAATAGTTTGCGCGAAACACTTTCAAGTGGTACAATGTGTCCCCCCGCCTGGTACTTCTAAAATAAGAGAATGAAAAAACTTAAAAATATATGATACAAACTTCCACCAAAAATTGGTTTGAACGAGATCTAGTAAGTAGCTTTTTTGTAATACGCCATAAATCGTTACAACGAACTACAAGAATATATTTTATAAAATGTTACTTGCTGCTACGGAACCCTTCATAGGCGAGTCCGGCTCGCCCTTGGCCGCTTTTTAATTAACAAAGAGTAATTCATCTTTCCTGCAGCTACTACTTGTCTCAACTTACAAGAACAACAGATAAACAACAGTTAAAATAATGTTTGAGAACTTTAAATTTTATGTTTTTGCGATTATATTTTTTTTAATAATAGTAGGAGCAAATGGGCATAGTGGCTCATCCGTTAGAACGAGCATGGTCTTATAGACGCTTAATCGGTCTTCAAGGTAAGAGCTAATAACATCTTCACGTTAAATAATTTAGTACTTATAAATAGGTACATATTATATAACAGGCTCCGGCACGTAGTAGGTTCGTTGAATGCACAAATATTAGAAATAGGATTTCATTGGCGAAGACGCGGGGAGATATATCCGCAGATCGCAACCAGTGGATAAGTAGATCCGTTATTCCAGAAGGCGTTTGTATACGTTATCCACGATTAAGTCTATTATTGTCTCTCTTATGCACAATAATGAAGACAGTCGCAGCATTACACCTGATCCTAAATTACGTTTACGTATTTTCTAGTACGGGCATGTGTTCACCGAGCAAATTTTCACGCGGCTAGGTTTGCGTATTAGTTTTTCATTTACGTCATATTAACGTGGTGGTGATTTCTAGTCCCGAGAAAGTCATCAACTAGCCAAGGCGATCTTAATATCTTAATCTCGGAAAGGGCTCCAACGTTTTTAATGAAATTTAATATTCAGGTAGTCTCGGGAGCGATAAATCGATCTAGCTAGGTTTCAATTTTAAAAAATATAGTTTTGTTTCAATGAGAAACAGCTACAATAACATTAGAATACAAAGGTAAATTTCGCCACTATATACTATAATAGCTCAGATGGGACATTGGGTGATCCGGAAAGCAGAAGACCCCGGTTCGAATCCAGATGTCCGATTAGTTTTTTTTTTGTTCAAGTTTTGTAAATTCTTAAAAATCCGAGCAAGGCTCGGTCGTCAGGACATTTATAACGTTAAACAACTTGTAGGGAGGGCGTTTCCTCGCACTTCATATAAAGTTAAATAGTCAATGAATTACCTACTTTTAGGGGAGCCCGGAGGATGGTTCGGGGTCACTACGTAATTATCTACGTCGGCAAAATCGGCGAGCAGCTTTCATGTTACCCTACTGGAACACGCAAGTTTTGGTCGTTGTCGAAAGCTGCTCTTGGTAACTTTAGCCAGCTTGTCGCCACTGCACATGAGTAATAACATTCTGGTCCATAAGGAAAAAGTGACAGATAGATAGTTATGATAAAAAAAAAAATCTTGCATACAGCAAGCATTTTTTTTCTTTTGTGAAAAATCCTTAGAAAAAATTTACCCTTCAAAAACGGCCCCCAAACAAATTTTTATATGGGGCCCCGCAAAGGCACGCTACGCCATTGAAATAAGCCCATGTGCTACGGTCGTTGGTGTAAAGTAGACGAGTAGACGAGACGACACGTCACTCACACGCTTGTCTCCGTGTATGTGTGTAACACGTGTAACATTTGTTGTAAAAACCAGTTTAAACTGGTGCTCGAACGACATCATTCTCCATCTTCAATGCATTAAATCTCCAATGTAATGCGATTGTAGAAGTATGTTAAGGTGTGAGGTGGTTTAGTAAGAAGGCCAGCACCTCTTGTAAATCATCCATATTCATTTTGGGGTTCCGTAAACAACGGAAACTCAATTATTATTAAAACTCTAATTACCACGCCCTACAGTCTGTGTGTGTCGACAGACTGAATACCATTAAACGAAATAATCAGACATCTTTCCTAATTCTGGCAGAATTTGGCGAGGCAACATCTCCTGAGGATGCCTCGTATACGTGTCGAATTGATTGAAGACGAATATTATAGGAAATTACACTCAAGAAGGCTCACAACATTTGAATAATTATGGATTTCCGCAAAATAACGCCTAATTCATTAAATTTACAAATAAAATTAATAAAAAAATATCAACTTTCATAAAATTATTTAAAAAGTATCCATATACTAATGATTTAAGATTTAATAAGCCAATAATATTGGCGGAATTAACACTAAAGAAAACTTAAATCATTTGTATAATTATTAAGGATTACCGCAAAGTAACGCCTAATTCAATAATTTTTTTTTTATCCATATACTGTTATGTCTCGTCTTCGTGTACGAGTTCAGCCCGCACTTTATAAGATTGAGGTATTTTGATCAAATAATATAGTACCCGTGGGAGGCTTCTTTGCACAGTATGCCGGCTAGATGTCCACAGCGGCGTCTGTTTAAAGCAGTCAGGCTGAGCGCGTACATATTCCTTAATTATGAATAAGGAAAACTTACCAGAAAATAACTAATCTTTGAAAGTATAATATAAGTATATTAATAAAATTGATGTGTCAGTTTGCAATATCTCTTTCTGTTTTTACTGTTCATCTCCAAAACGTCTGAGCCGATTGGCACCAGCAACACAATGGCAGATGGCTCATATGGGAAGGTCTAAGGGGCTACTTAAGAGTCAAGGAACTCTTAAGGATTTTAATCGATAATTTCAAGTAGCCTATCGGCCAATATATTAATACGCAATCCTAATAATATGACGATTTGAGCTTATTATAACCCATTTCCTGCCTTTGGTATTTCAATAATTCCATCTATGGAATGTTTTGATCTCTTTTCAATCCATCTAAGGGACGACACATTCTTATTATAATCTTATATGAACTTGGTTTATCATAAATGATGCAAATAAGCCTTTTTTTATTCTTATATAGGAAATTAAGATTGACATATTATATAAAATAACAGATTTGGTTTGGATTAACAGATGATAAAAATATTTATTCTAACAGCCCTCTCAGTATTTGATCCACCATATAAAACTATTTATAATTCAAATTATCTGTACACAGAAAACACTTATATGTCACATTCAAACAAAATAAACTAAAAAAATAGTACGTCATTCATAGATTGTTTGGACAAAGAGGTCAAAAACATGTACCATTGATCAGTCATTAAAATGCCGAAAACAGGTAAGAAATGGCGAATATATTAATCTGGGACTTTATTTTGTAATTTGTAATTTAGCTACCATGTCTAACACCCACTCTTTCTTGTAAATTACGTCTGTGATTACATTACGCTTGAACAGATTAGGTACAGAACATAAACTATAACTGAAATAGAATCATTTTCCTTTTTCCCTGTAAATAGGCAACGCGAAATATAACATGAGGAAAACTGGCTTTTGTTATCAAAGCATCGCAAGTCACTCTGTAAGCCCACACAGTGCAAATATTCGGCACAGACCACCTGACAGATACAGCTCAAGTAAGCATCGCCAAACCCCTGCCTACAAGCCACTCATCTATATCCAATACATAAAATAAAATCGAAATTATACCTTCATCAACACCCGACAAACTGTAAATACTAAGCGACGGGAGACTAAGCTAATTCGTATTGATAAAGGAAGCTTCGCGAATTTTGGCAAACACTGTATCACAATACACTGACTTTAACTGGTTCCAGCCGGTTTTAACTGGAGCTAAAACTGTGATATATAACCATAGTAATCCGACAGCTTTCCTTCAAAATGAAGGAAAGAGTGGATTTGTTTCCTTTACGTGTGTTATCGACTTTTCCGGGCAAGCGCTCCGACCGGGTCGGTGAGGCGACTGCTAGGATCGAAGGCAACCCTGGGGAGGTTGCTGCGTATAACAACACACTGAGCAGGCTAATGTAAACCTTATTCCACGGCAATATAGTTGAGTTTTCCATAACATTAATTACGCAATTACTAAACGGCGGCGAAAGGTTGTAAGAATGAAAATAACCAATTAAATTTCAACCTTAGATACCGAGCATAGGAACTATAATAAATTGTTTTGTACAATTGAAAGTAATGAAGGGATGAGGTTATGTCTAATGTGCTCGTTAGGGGTGTGAGCGACAGAGGGCGTTGTTTTACAAAGCGGTTTGTTACGAAACCGTTTTGGTCAAATGGCGACAAATTGTTTACTATGCCGACAACTATAGAAATGTATTTGAATAATACTGTGGCCCAGAAATTTCAAGTCAGACTTGATTTTTACCTAGCGTTAATTATATCAATTCAATATTTATGTAATCTTATAATCTTACTACCAATTATCATCACAAAAAAAAGATTTAGATTAGCTAATCAGCTGGTGAGAGAGCGTGGCCATTGTTTCCCAAATTCGTTTTCTTCATCTCTAGATCTGCTTCTTCTCTCTCTTCACAATTCGGCGAAACCGATCCGGTAATACAGACTTTATACTAAAGTACCTTATGGAATAGCCCAACGGGAGACAGATACACTACTGCTTAGCGTCACCATGATCTTTTACAAAAAAAGTTACAGGAGCGCGGTGGCCTTTAAGAGTGTAGTCTTCAGTTAGGGTGCTCATGTCATATCTAACTGGAGATAACCACTCGAGGAAGTTCATTTCATGTTTTTTTTATGACAGTAAGGAACAAGACGAGCAGGACGTTCAGCTGATGGTAATTGATACGCCCTGCCCATTACAATGAAGTGCCGCTCAGGATTCTTGAAAAATCCAAATATTCTGAATGGCACTTCAATAATTGCGTTCGTCACCTTGAGACATAAGATGTTGTCTCATTAGCTCAGTAATTTCACTAGCTATGGCGCCCTTCAGATGGAAATATAGTAATGCTAATACATTACTGCTTCACGGCAGAGATAAGCGCCGTTGTGGTAGCCATAATCGAGTTTTGATGAAGTTCCTTTGTAATTGGACAACCACACATCTAAATGGTGTGCAGTTTGGTGAGAATGTGTTGGTAATACTAATTATTATTATCAAATACTAAGGCTAAGCGTATCCTGAGAAGCAGACATGCGTCTGTAGTCTGTGTCTAATAGCGCCGGCACAGATTTCTGAGCGATGCGTGCATGTTTTTACCGCAAATTCTACTTTGTACACTGGTTTTTTCCAACTAATTCTTAATTTTGTTGCAATGACAATTAATTTAATTGAATTAGTGCGTTGTGCACCTTGTTTGTATGATACTAATCATCCAGAATATTAAAAAAGTGCATTAAAAGAGTTTTAATGAGTAAATATTGCCGAGAATATAAAAAAAATGAATGCATGTTGAAAAAAAACCTAGGAGCGACCCCTTAGCTTGCCAAGAAACTGCTCTTTATGTATTCAAATATTTTTTTAAACGATAACGCAAAAACATACGCTCGTCGCCTATGTCTGCCTCTCCTGCCCTGCCCTGCTAAATCAGCGACACAGCATACGCCTAATGGCATTGTGGAAAATAATATATTGTATCTTTTGGAAACTGTTTTAACAAACTGAATGAAAATTAAGTTTAAATTATATTTAAATTAAGTTAAATTAAGGTTAAGGTGATTACATACAGCCTTCAAAATTATAATTTTAGTGATAGAATGTATATATTTTAACAAATTATTGTGAATTATAAATAATTCGATAATAATAAATGTTTTTCGTCTCAATTGGGGCACAAGTATTTATTACAAAAATGTAAATTGATTTTCAGCCGGCATAAAACCGCATTGTAGTTACAAAAAAAGTTAAGTACTTACTTAACTTTAGGGATAATTCTTTTACGCACTAGTGTGTAACATTGTTATGCACGTGTGTGTTATAGTCCGCATTAAGGGTCCTAAAGAACTATGTAATAAGGCTCACTTTACGAGCAAGTGTGTTCAAAATAAAATCATGACAGTGTTCTTTTTGTATCTATGTAATTGATATATTATTATGAAACATAGTCTCATATATAGGTACACAAGTAAAGAATATTTTCCAGGGTATGGAAGTATAATTGTCAAAAATATCTACATGATTTGTGTTTTAGAAACGATTACAAATAATCTTATAATGTAAATCAGTTGGCAGCCCTATTTAATAGCACGTGTGGCAGCCCTAGCGGGAGTACACTTAGTACGGGCGCCAGCCCTGCTCGGCCAGACGGCACGTGGGCGGAGAGCGGAGCGCGCTGCAATCGATAGCGCTATGCAGTGGGGCCCGTCGCTCGACGCTTCCTACCCGCCTTATTGACAATGCACAATCTTTCAGCAAGGTCACGGGCGTTTGATAGGCTTGATAACAACTATACGAATATTAGTAAATATAAAAATATTTTCACTAGAAGTCATCACAAGGCTTTGAGATATATCATACTAGAAGGCTACAGTTTTCATTTAATTTTCGAGTACTGGAGACGAATTTAGATCCTCTTGAAAAATAATATGAGAGTTGTGTGATTTTCTTATATTTTAACCCACTTGAAAAAAGCCGGAGGTCAATTAGCGGTTATGTATATTTTTATGTTTCTTACCCCAGAACAGATTTGATGATTTAACCTAACAGTAGTTGAGGGAACTTCGCAAAAAGCATTCAAATAAAGCATTTACATAATCTAATATATAAAATTCTCGTGTCATGGTGTTAAACTTTGAACTCCTCCGAAACGGCGTGACCGATTCTCATGAAATTTTCAGTGCATAATGGGTAGGTCTGATAATCTGACAACATCTATTTTTCATCCCCCTAAATGTTAAGGGTGGTCCACACGATTTTTTTTTGACAGTTTTTTTAATATGTTTTATTATGAGTCAGCATTAAAAAATACATACAACTTCAAATTTTCACCCATCTACGATCAACAGTTACTTTTGTATCGCGATTTTAATATCGGCAATACACCGTTTGCTGGGTCAGCTAGTATGTATGTATATGCTATATTATAGCTACGGTAAGTGTCATGGAAAAGACTGGTTATAAAACGTGATGTAACTGTGTAATGTCTCCAAACGTCGCGCATGACTCATGTGTTGTCATCAATTCAAATCGCATTTCCTTCGAGGAAGCCACTGTTGCGGAATATTAATTGAAAATTAAAGAAACCGGAAGATGGATTTGCGAAATCGAGCTATTACTGATTCTTACAGATTACTTCAATTATACCTAGTTCAAACAATTTATGATTTTATTCACTTGTATCCTTTGAAAACGGTCGATTTAAATTTTGAAAGATGTAAGTATTTGTTGCTTTTTGGAAATTCCCCTCAAGTAATAATAATAAAGCCTTTTTATTTCATATCCTTAATATATGTGGTTGGAGGCTCCTTTGCACAGGATTCCGGCTAGATTATGGATACCACAACGGCGCTTATTTCTGCCGTGTAGCAGTAATGTGTAAGCATTACTGAGTTCCGGTCTGAAGGGCGCCGCACCTAGTGAAATTACTGGGCAAATGAGACTTAACATCTTATATCACAAGATGACGAGCGCAGTCGTAGTGCCGCTCAGAACTTTTGAGTTTTTCAAGAAGGGCGTATCAATTACCAGTTATCAGTTAAACGTCCTGCTGGTCTCGCCCCTTATTTTCATTAAAAAAACTCCCGCAGTAATAAAGTATTTCTTATTTAATGTTTGTAGATTGTGACGCTATTGATATAAATTATCATAATCTAACCCAGGCAGTCTGATCGCTTATTTAATCTGGCATTCAGTATTAAAATATACAGCATATCACATTATTTATAGATAACGTATGGGACGTACATTGGCTGGGTCTTTTCAACAATTTACCCTTAAAACTTTGTGTGTAATATGGAGCCTACTAGGATAGTAGAAGTAATTTCTTGTCATGAAACTTGTATGAAGTTAATTTATATCCACGAAGGTATTAAAAGTCAACATTCTCGACTCTCGAGCGATATTACGTCAATACGATAAAAGATCGCGTCGTAAATTGGGATATAAATTCAGTACGATGTTCCACAAGGTCGAGGTTATTAATCATTTTAGGAAAGGAATAACATCAGCGACTTTGTACAGAAAGTTTTTCACGAGTATTTTCGCTTCTACAATATTAGGTTGCTTGTGGGACGTTGGGTAATGGTTGTCACTACAACCGTTATGTGACCAACTGCAGGTTTAGTGGTTAGTCAGTAGTTTACTAGTGATAATATGAGATTACAGTAGTAGTGATTCATGTTATATATGTTACTAGCTGCCCCGACAGACGTTGTTCTGTAGATAATAAAAAAACAGTTTTATAGGAATTTGCCAATAATATTTTAAAACATCAAGAATTATTCCGTAAAAAATGCTCCCTGTTATAGTGAAATTGTTTCACAGCGGAACTGTCAAACCGTGCGAACTCTAAATTCTCTCATAGAAAATATGTCCATACAAAACAATTATTGAAAATAAAAATAATTATGGGTCCCAGATCGAAATAAACACTATCCTATCTCTCAAGTTGTTCCAAACTGCACTCCATGAAGTAATCCCCATTAAAATCCGTTCATTAGTTTAGGAGTCCATCGCGGACAAACAACGTGTCACGTAATTTATATATATTATAAAAAGATATAAGCGTATAGTGTAGTGAGAAGGAAACCCACATTTCCCGGACAAAAGACGAAGAACTCATCCACAACAGTCCACAAATTCTTCAACCAGCCGTCATTGAACCGGATCTACCAGCACGAATTCGGACATTGAGGGTTCCGTATTGATCTAGCATACCTATACCCTATTGAGGTAGAAGTTTGGCGAGGGGTAAACTCGTTACCTATATCCCTCGACAAACTTATACTTCGCTCTGAAGTTGACACGGGCATTCTGACACCCTATTTTCTGTAACTGAGCAACAGACTACTATTCGCAGCAACATCGGCGTAAACTAAGAGTTTGTAATAATATTTTAGACGAACCCAATAGTCTATCGAACAATGGGGTATTCGCTGGAAATATTTTTTTCTATATTCTGGCTGTGTATTATTTTATTAGAGTATTATCTGCGTGAATGGAAAGTATAATAATAAATTGCAATGCGCCTATGGTGTACGGTTCACAACTATAACTTCCGATTAACATAGCCCTTTTCGACCTATTAAACTCTGGCGGCCTTACAAATAAACTTGGTTTAAAGTTATAGCAAAATGTTGAATACCTATATCGCTGACAATACTGACAATACTGTCAATACAATGATAATACTGAAGTTTTCCTAACGTCAGGCAGCCTTTGAAATTAACGCGGGAAGCGATATACGTCCGAATAAACCAATCATAAGCAAAATGTCTATTTGTAAACATTTTGCATATTCATAGTTTATTCGCAGGTATAACTTTAATCCAAGTTCATTTGTAAGGCCGTGCGTATTTTAATTATTTATAGGATCAAGAGAACATCCGAGCGTACGGTTCATCAAGTGAGACGTGATCACCGCCGCTCATGCCTTCTTGCATCACCAGAGGAAACAGGAGCATCACCAGAGGGATCACAGGAGCGTGGCCATCGGAAAAGAAAGCGATGCGCAACAGATTAGTAAACTCGTGAATTTTATGTGCTAAATAAATTTTATTTAAAGAGACACAGTGGTGCCTTTTAGTTAGTTAGCCGGTTAGTGAGACACAGAGACATCATGGTGTTAAACATTGAACTCCTCCGAAACGGCTTGACCGGTTCTCATGAAATTTTGAGTGCATATTAGGTAGATCTGAGAATCGGACAACATCTATATTTCATCCCCCAAAATGGTAAGGGTGGTCCACACGAAATTTATTTTTTATTTTTTAAATTTGTTTGATTATGAGTCAGCATTAAAAAATACATACAACTTCAAATTTTCACCCAGCTACGATCAACAGTTACTTTTGTATCGCGATTTTAATATCGGCAATACAACGTTTGCTGGGTCAGCTAGTTATCTTTAAAGTGTAAGTAATCGGAAGCATTCACGTGTCATGCCTGTACGAGTAGACAACATACGCATAAACCATGTGACTCCAGGGTTTATACACTACAGTTTAAAGTTGATTAAGTGAACGATTACCTATATATACATAGCACCGCTATACTCCCGGAAAATCCAGAACATTGAGCGCATCCGTACTACCTTTTTTCCAATTAGATTTTAAGAAAATTTATTGAAGTAGGCGTTACTTTGCGGAAATCCATAATTATACAAATGATTTGAGTTTTCTTTAGTTTTTCTTTCAAAATCTGGCTCCAGATTTAGGCGAGACAACACGTCCTGAGGATGCCTCGTGTAGAGGCGAAACACGTGTCGAATTGTTTAAAGACGAGTATTGGAGGAATTAACACTAAAGAAAACTCAAATCATTTGTACAATTAGATTTTTCCCAATTGGAAAAATGAATAGGAATTCCTTAGGTGTGCAGCGTTACATAACTAATAACGCGCTCGGAGAGTTCAATTCAGGGGCGTAGCTACCGCCGTATCTACCGTATCAATTATACGGGGCCCCCGACGTGCGTAAGCAAAAATGAATAAAAACTTTTGCTGTTTGCCGAAAAAAAAATAAGGAGAGTGTATATAAAAATTTTAATTGTTTGAAAAAGTGACAGATACTGTGAATAAATATTTCTTTTAATTTTATGCAAACATTTTTTTTCTTTTGTGAGAAGTCTTCATAAGTATGTTTTACCAAGTAAATTTTATACGGGGAAAAACATTTACAACATTTATAGTATGAGATGCATTCAGAGACGCGAATATGAGGAAGAAATGTGTGCCACCGTTCTTCGTATGATAGCGGTCTTCATTAGCGATTACTGATGTACCGATGGAGAAATTAAAGGTACATAGGTCTATTTTAACACTATTTATTATGTGCAGATTGTGCCGCTTATCATCTGGGGAGACATCTCCTCGTTCGTTAAGTATGTACGTCTGGATAGCGGGTATCGATACATCGATACGATTTTGCTCTTAATAGTGATTTTCATTATTATAACACTAGAAATAAGGGATTGCTGGTAACTAATTCTAGTAGGCTTCATAAGATACATAATAGCTTTAAGGGTAAATGTATACACTTCTACATTAAAGTCCCAGCCACTGTTCAGGCATTATCTATAAATAAATTTAAATGTTTTATAAAAAAATGGCTCTGTCGTAAATCCTATTACTCCACTGCTGAATATCTAAATGATCGGACAGCCTGGGACTAGATTGTGATTATTTTATAGCGACTGTACAATATTGTATATTTTTATTGAAAAGAGCGCAAAAAAAATAATGCTGGGAGAGTTTCTTGCGCCGCTTCTTCTCTCTCAGAGCGCCATTTGTTTCCGAAGCGGTAGTAGTATCTAGTAGTATAAGAAATGACATCAAAAAGAATTCTAAAGGAATCAATTTTGAGAAAATAAATGCCTTTTATGCCTTTTATCTATACAGCTGTGCCTCACAATAAGGTCGAGAGTGCTCTTTCTTACGACTTACTTCACAAAAATTAAGTTTAGTTGTGATGTGTAGCCTAGAACTTACATACAAAATATTATCAAATCATTCTAGAAGGTACAGATTTGCACGTTTCAACAAACACCATTCATCGTATTGACCGTACGATGAGCTGCTTTTACTGTTGAAGAGGCCTGTTAGAGAGTTCCTTTACCGGCTAGAGTATGGGTACCACAACGGCGCCTATTTCTGCCGTGAAGCAGTTATGTGTAAGCATTATAATGTTTCGGTCTGAAGGGCGCCGTAGCTAGTGAAATTACCAATGCAGATATTACATTTATAATCTTGTTCTTGATCTTAATCTAGTTCTTGATTTAAAAGAGTGGCAATGACTTTCTTGCTACTTCTTCTTATCACCCTTTACGAAGTAGCGGTAGATACAATAAGAAAAATTATTTTTTTGACATTCATAATTGTCAGTTCCGTGAACTACATGAATAAAGTGATTTTGATTTGATTTATTATTTACCTGTTTTATGATGAAATTATGCAACAGTGTCCTATTAATAGTAATGGAATAGAAACCCTGCCGAGTGCAGTAGACAATTAGGGATCCCTAGTAGCCACGTGACGTGTGTACCCCAGGGGTGCCCCCTCTTAATAATAGAAATGTCATTCAGTATTGTGTAGCTAACTCAAAGGGAGAAATGATTTTAGTAATGTCAATGTCTTTTAATTTTTCAAACTATGTATTATATTAATATTTTCATATCATTACCAGTGGAGGCTCCTTTCACATTATGCCGGCTAGATTATGGGTACCACAACGGCACCTATTTCTGCCGTGAAGCAGTAATGTGTAAGCATTATAGTGTTTCGGTCTGAAGGGCGCCGTAGGTAGTGAAATTACTGGGCAAATGAGACATAACATTTTATGTCTCAAAGTGACGAGCGCAATAGTAGTGCCGCTCAAAATTTTGGGGTTTTCAAGATTCCTGAGCTTCACTGCAATTGTAATGGGCAGGGCGTAACAATTACCACCAGCTGAACGTCCTGCTCGTTTCGTCCCTTATTTTCATAAAAAAAAATACCCTGATGTCATGAACTCTCCATAAATTATTACTTAGCTTGTTTTCATGACATGTTATGATCATGGCCCATCCAACAAACAGAGCAATAAGATTTACTAAATGAAACCTGTTTGTATTAAACAATATGGATGTGTGGCGGTCCTCCACAGTGCGGTTTTCAAGGAGCTTTCTCCCTCGTACTATAAAGCTGTGGAATGAGCTTCCTTGTGCGGTGTTTCCGGGACGATACGACATGGGTACCTTCAAAAAAAGCGCGTACACCTTCCTTAAAGGCCGGCAACGCTCTTGTGATTCCTCTGGTGTTGCAAGAGAATGTGGGCGGCGGTGATCACTTAACACCAGGTGACCCGTACGGTAGTTTTCCCTTCTATTCCATAAAAAAAAATCATGATGTACAACGGTTTAATAATGAAACATGTTTATTCCTTCTGTGGTATAAGTTTAATGCACAATATAACTACTAAACTAGCTTAATAATCTAATATCTTTAAACGAGCAATTCTTGTATATAATCTGAATCTCGGAAACTGCCCAACTATTTTCGTAAAATTTAGTATACAGGGGATTTCGGGGGCGATTAATCGGTCTAGCTAGGTTTCAATTGTAAAAAAATGTAGTTTTATCCGTTTTTTAATAAGAAACAGCTACAATAACATTAGAATATAAAGGTAAATTTCTCCACTATTTACAAGACTGTAATCAACTCTTGCAACACCAGAGGAATCACAGGAGCGTTGCCAGCCTTTAAGTAAGGAGTATGTGCTTAATAATATAATAATAATAAATCCTTTTATTTCAGGCTTCAAGGCCCATAAAATAAATACCTTATAGTCTAACATACATATTATATATAACTTAAATCTTAATTTAAGCTTTACTAGTAACTATTATATTACCATTTTCATATCATTACCAGTGGAGGCTACTTTCACATGATGCCGGCTAGATTATAGGTACCACAACGGCACCTATTTCTGCCGTGAAGCAGTAATGTGTAAGCATTATAGTTTTTCGGTCTGAAGGGCACCTGATGTTGTATACAATATAGAAAATGATACAATACTTAAACTATACACAAAATTTTCTTAATATTACTTACCAAATATTTATTATCCTGTGCTTATCCATTAGAGTTGTAAATGTGCCCTGTACCTACAAAAACATTTTTCATATATTAAATTTGTTAAACAAGTATCTATCCATGTAATATTCTAATAATATTCAAACTAAGGGACCATATGCTTCACTACGGCTCAGTATTGTATATATTAGCTTCGCTTATGTGTATCTATATATTACTAGCTTACAACTAGTTAATTACTTTAGTGTGTGTGACAAGCTATGCCGTACACTAGCATTTTGTTTGTGTTGTTGACGTTTTCACAGTGGTCACAGTCATCTAGATTCTAGACATATTAATGATCTAAGATTAAGTCAAAAAGATCAGTCATTATGGTGATTGATTGAACAATGATTTTGGTATGTAGGTACCTAAAAACTACATCTAGTGTTGACATTCTAATATGAAAGACCAACGAACATACACTAATTTTATTAATAACCTTAATTTTTAGATTCAAGTTTTATATTTAATGTTGGCATATTATCAAAATGTTAGTTTCCTGCCACTCATGGTTAAGCACAACAACAATTAATGATGAACAATTTAATGATTTGTATCAGCAAAATAATGTTAAACTCACATAGGCCTTCAGCTTAAATTTATTGTTTTTTTAATTAATATACTATACCCTAGATTCTATTGCAGTCCAAAAACTTTGAACAGCATTTACTCTAGCACCATGTATAACAATGAATAGTTATGGAGTTTTATTCAACTAGATTTTCAAAATATTCAAGTCTATGAATAGCTCATGTTAGTTGGTTCCAGTCTTGAATATGACAATCATATTAACCTTATCGTGCCGGGAAACTCTGATCATGTTCTGTCAATGTGTATTATTTACATGTAGCAATAGATTGCTTATAATTAGGATGATCTGAGTAAATGTATGTGAAAGCTATTGAAACAAGCTATAAGACCATGCAAAATAAGCCATCTTATAAACAAAATAAGGATCAGAACTTGGTGAGAGAGTAGGGAGCCATAACACTTGGTTTTGTTGTATGTGAATCTAGTGCCCTGAGGCACTGCCGATTTAGGAAGGTTAATTCTTAACTTTTTAAGGAAATACACAATAATATAATAATAAGGTACCTAATAAGATAAGAGTTAAAATAAAGTATGATTAATTTAAAATTTCTGTCAGTTTGTAACTGCTGTGGAATAATATATATACTAATGATAAATAAGTAATCTCCTGACTTAGCTTACAAATCTCTCTAGGCCAGAAATTCTTATCTGTTGGAGATATTTTACCAGTTTTACCTACTACTTCCACACAAAGATGTCTCACAAAGCTCTTACAGAAACTTGCCTTCTAGTTCATTGCCTATACATATATAAAGTTATAGTTATTATTTTATAATATAAAAATGAACTTACCTCTTCTTAATAAAGTGGGAGGGGGCCCCGACAGAGGTGGACTCAGGAAGTCCAACCATTGTCATCTGCCCCCGCCTGTAAAGAGAATTAAAAATTGAACTATTATTATGTTCAACTGACATTAAATGATAAATATGATTTACACAATGATGTTCTATACACATGGACATATCAGAAGTGTGCCTAGAGACAATGTAAGCACACTTTTCTCCTTAGTTGTGTGTCGACTGTCACTGTATGAATCAAATCTGAACTGAATAAATGTTTTACATTGCTGCCTATTGACCAAGAATATTTTAAAGAACTGGAGTAAATGTGGCAATGTATACATATGGCAGCTGAAGCATATTATGGTGAAATTTGTCGCATGTTACATTTCGGCTTTGTGTTTATACAATGTGCATTGTCTTTATATGAATAGAGTGTAATTGGATTTACACAATAAATATAAGCTATAATGATGTAGGTAAGTAATACAGTGTGGCAAATCTCTTGATAAAGCAATAACATTAAATTTTCACAAATCAACTACCTATGTAAACAACCATACATATTTTTAGTCATATGTTCTTACTGAAAGTAATGAGTATACATCTCAATTGATAACGATTTTGCAAACTGAATAATAACCCACATATTTTGTGTAAGATCCATGAGGTTTAATAATGAGTTAAGTATATATATACATATATATATTTGTGCTTTGTAGGTTTAAGTTGAGTAAGTATACAGTTTCAATAGGTCAATCCTGTAAAAAACCATCAAGCTTGCATGCATCTCTTCCAATTTTCTATAATGTCTATTGTGCATTATCCTTTGAAGTGTATTCAAAAATCATATTATCATGTTAAAATAAGTCGGATTGAAAGTCAACACCAATATCGAGGTTGAAAATGGAAAAATGCCGCAAATCTTGTAAGTGTTCTATTTAGCATGAAACTATTGTAATAATTGAAAATTAATGGTTACCATTTTAAATGTTTTAAAAATTAACTAAATTATTACACTTAAAACGAAGTTAATATTTTCACACCGTAAACATATCACTAGACATGAAACCGCAACAACGATGAACAAATCAAATTGACCGATAATTTTAAACTTTTTAATAACTTCATTTACAGCCCTGGACTAAAGCTTTTTGACTTTTGTATTAAAATGATATTTGTATATCCAATAAAGATATAATTTTTAATATATTAGATATTTAATAGATTCGCTACTAGGGAGGGTTTCAATAACATTTAATTTAAACCCATAATTGATTAGTGTTTATTATTGAGTTTATTATTACTGAAGGTGTGTACTTATCACACTTCTAATAATAATATATTGACTTTTAACTATGGGTACGTATACATTTATATTATATACAATCGGGGTCTGCATAGAAAACCAATGGCAAAAAAATCATTTTCTTATTTCCTTACATAATATTCCATATGAAGAACGTATAGAATACCTAGTTCTGATAAACCACGATCCCTTCTTATAGGGTTTACCCAAAATTTACAAGGATACATAAAATAGAAATACTCCTCACTCAGTACTTTTTACATTGGTGTTCCGAACCCTAAAAACACTTAAACTGGAACTGAAGAGCCTAGAATCCAAGGAGTGATAAGGAAAGCTCATTATCTTTGTGCGATTTATTATAGTTTATGATAGCAGCATGAAAATTATCACGTACTAACATGTTCGAAAATTAGAGGAAATAATTCCTCGGTCTCTTTGATTCCCGGTTAATTTTAGTAACCCTTTGGGTAAATAATATATACTACAGTGATGGAAAACTGAAACCAAACATGTAACACATTTGGAATCTTCTAAAACTTGGCGTTACTTCCTCGATTGTTCTAATTCGGAGGTCAGGACTTCTTGAATTCCAAATATAATTCTAAAAGTCCTGGCCTCCGAATTATATATGAAAGTTCCTTAAGAAAGCTTATTAGGTGGGATATGAGTATTCGAAGACATTGATGGTATATTTTGCAACATTGAGTTTGGTGAACAATTGAAACAAGTCCACTGAGATCTCGATCGTGAATTACCGCTATATCCAACACAATCCATGCCATGATAGTATGCTTTTTGATCCTTTCACATCATTATCGGTAGGTTTATGTGAATTTCATATGAATACAGTCAGACTCCCGAATCAAGAGCCCATTGAACCAACGCATGTTTCTTTAGTTCTTATATTCACACTTTATTGATTTATCGGTATTTCGTCGTTATTATAGTGGCAAGAACTATCTTACTGGAATAAAAAACGGTAGCATATGGATTGGAATTGAAGACGGTTGCTACTTGTCATCTCTTTCTATCAAACTACTAGGTTTATTTGCCGAAAGAGTGCCACTACTTAGAAAATTTTCAAATAAACGTGCGCTCAAGGCTTTACATAGTAGTGCAGGTAGTTTTCCAATTACAGAGCATAATGCGACTCAGTGCCACACAATGCCGAATAGTGCTGATATTTAATTGGAACGTAAATTAGTTTTCAAGACAACCTAAGTTTAGTTGGCAACCGAATAATAAAATAAGAAATGTTGTCTTCTTCATTTCGATAAGTGTGTTCTTTTCCACGAAAACATTTATGACTGCCTGTTTCATTAGATGATTCGATCAAGCAATTGCAATGTTGATAAAAGTATATTTCTCTATAATAAATTTCACATTAATTATATTCACATATTAAATGTGGAATATAAAAAAATAGTCAATGTTTGTACCTTCATCCATATTTATATTTATTTTTTAATCATATTAATAATTCATCAGTCAGTCTGAATTTATTTTTATTATTTTCAAAAAACTACGACGAAACGAAAGCAATAATTTTTTTTCCGCATATATACAATATTACAAGCGATAGTATATAAAATTTCGATCAATGCCAACCTAAATTGTTGTGATAAGCGTTGCTGTAGTTGCAACTTGGAACATTCAAGTTTGAGCAATAAGCCGTTAGACGCTTTAGTGCTGTAACTGGAAAACCACCAATTATTGCTCCGAGACCTTCGGTGCTATTCACGTAATTTCAAAATTTTATTTTAATTCTCATTCGAAGTTACTAACACTATTCTACCAAATCAAAAATGTTTGTACTACGATTAAAAACTGTTATCCATGCTATATATGATGTATTTCTAAACTCAACAAATCGTCAAAATTTTGCAGAGTAGGTACTCATCTGCCAACAATAAACAATTATTGACGTTGAAAATACGCATCATACGATTTCCCTAAATCGGAACGTAACTTCATCAGAATCGGATCCGTTAATTTTTGTTACGAGAATAAGAAAATTTTTTACTACTTATTCTCGTTTTTTTTTTACGAGAATAACACTCTTCATTCATCTAAATGTAGATTGTAGTTAGCACTGTGGTTACCACTTAACTATATGACATTGACAGTGACTGTTAACTAACTGATTGACAGGATAGGGATTTATCATATAATTTAATGGGTTATTTTCCGAATTGCCTACGGAATTCGGAAAATTATTAACAAAAAGAAATTTGAAAATTATTTTATAAATATAAGAGATTTAGACTAAGGTACAAATTACTGTTCTAATAATTATTTTAAATTATTATGTAAACTCAAGGTGTTATTAAAAATACGTGTTTTAACTATATTTGCTGTAGAAGATTAAAAACAATAATAAATCGTGATGTAATTACCATCCTGTATGGGGTCGTAATGAAGAACGTTTACTTTACGTAATTAAAGGTTGCATACTTTTAATTGTATGGTGTAACTGTATTAAGTTTTACATTTATCATTTACAGATGTTAAAGTTTAGTGGATTTGTTTATTGGAGGTTAGGCTCGAGGACTACTGGTATTAGAAGTTATGCCGGCCCAGGAGCCAATATGTTCAAGGCAGATAAAACGGACTCGTCTAAACTTATATCGGATCATCCCGAAGAAATAGAGTCAGACGATAAACCCAGTTCAGGTAATGTTTATGTATGAAACCTGGTTTCTTAAACTAGTCTATTCACAACGGAAAACACCAATAAGTAATTTATTTATCGTATTGTCCAATACCTTGACTAGAAAAGATGTTTGATTTAAGTAATACAACAACATGTGATGAGCATTTATTGTACAGAAATAAGTATTAGCTAAAATTATTTCTGTGATAAAGACTACATTTTGCATGAGGCACTTAATAAATCCTTCAATTTGTGTAGCAAGGTATTGGAAAGTATATGTGTTATCCTTAAATGAAAAGATGAATACAAAATTTGGCATTAATAATAATAAGGTTTATTATTATACCTCCAATTCGTTAATTATTACTTTTTATAAAATAATTTATGTTATTTAAACACAACTCATATGTTGGATGCAGCACCTTAGAAACTAATTTGTAAAATACCCTATTTGATTGGAAAAGGTGGCGGTTGATTTTTATGTTCTTCTCACAAGCTCAACTTTTTATAAAAATCTTTTCACAAAATTCAAAAGTGCTTAGTTTAAGTCTAATTGAAAAAAAATTATTTTACTTTAAAAATATCATTATTTGTTTATTATAAAATTAATTTTTATATTATTTATAACAGTTGTACAAAATTATTATGGATTTCCGCAAAGTAACACCTAATTCAATAAATTTTCTTATAACAGTTGTTGCAATTTAAAAGTGTAATTTTTTTTATTATATATTAATACTATTGTTACTAAAATCATCCTCATTAATTATTACCTATTTATATCCTACATTATATGGTTCAAATGAAATGGACTTGTAATGAAATGTGCCTGCATATTTATAGCTTTTTCACAAATTTGCAACAAAGAAGCCATTTACTAAAAGTAATACATAATCTATATATATGTAAGAGATTTCCACGTATATAGTCACTCATCACAATATCTCTGGAACCATTAGAGATTTGAAATTTGGTAGGAATATTCCTTTCGCCATGTAGAGGTCAGCTAAGATCGGGTTTTTTGAAATTCCACCTACAAGAGTTTTTTTTAATATGAATAGAACAACGTCTGGCTGGGCAGCTAGTAATCTTATATAATATATAAATTATGTGTCACATTGTTTGTCCATGAGGGACTCCTAAACAACTAATGAACAGATTTTAATGGGGATTATTTCATGGAGTGCAGTTTAGTCCAAATTGAGAGATAGGATAGTTTTTATTATTTATTATTTATTAAAAACTATTGTTAATTACTTTTATTTTCAATATTTGTTTTGTATGAACTTATTTTCTATGAGAGAATTTAGTGACACACAGTTTGACAGTTCCACTATGAAACAATTTCATTATAATAACAGGGAGCATTTTTTACAAAACAATTCTTGATGTTTTGAAATATTATTTCTTATTCTATTCTATTATTAAACAGTTTTTTTTTATCATCTACAGAACAACATCTCTTGGGTCATCTAGTATAATATGTAACACAGATTAATTATGTTAATTACTAACTTTTTAAATTTTTTATCAAAATATAAAGTGATAATTATTTATTACAATATTTACTTATTTTTTTAGGTCTTGTAGCAGCCGTTTTTGCATCATTAAATAACCCAGATAGTGAAATAAGAAAACCCAGTCCAAAATCTGTAAAGACCAGTCGAATCCAGCAACTTGACACTCAGATATCATCAGCAACAGATATCAACACTCTTCTTCATGTTGCTGAGAGTCCAGTTGTATCAAGACGTCATGCACTTAAGGTAAAGTTTTCTATTTACAAAATCATCAGCAGTAGTACTGGTAAGGGTCTCCTTTTTCCATTATTAGACCACTAAGTTGGGTCCATTTCGCATGCACTGTTGGTCAGTCTTTCCAACCCGCCAAGCTTCTTCCAGAAGTTCAGAACACTGAGGTGTTTGCAGACTTCCTGGAGTGACCTTGTATTTACTAAGGTTTTTGTCCGTTGGCTGGCCACCCCAGCACATTCCACAATTACATGAGTGACTGTCTCATCCTTGGCTAGACAGCCCCTGCACTTAGGACTGTTCGTTACGCCAATTGTAAATAGGTGCTTGTTTAGTGATGTGTGAACCGTTAGTTTGCAAGTGGGTTAACTAAAACAACAATGTAATTTTACGCAAAAATGTAAAAACAGTTACAATTACATGCGTTTTAATACTTTAAAAGTGTTGTATTTAAAGGAATCAACATACACGTGTCGAGCTGACTTGATGTAATAATAAAATAATAAATAAATAATAATGATCATTGCTATTTTTAACATAAATGTATTGTTAAAATTTCTATTTGAACTTTAAAGTACTTGAGAGCTTAACAACTGAAGGCAGAATTTTACAATTCATATTTAAACATTCATACTTCTAGGAATATATTTGAATAACTTATTTTTGTTGCTAAACTTGCAGATGGTGTCTGTACTTTCGGAATGGTCAAGTTCAAACAGAGTTAAGTTGTCAGAATTTGAGAAGGATCCGCGCTTTCTAAAGTTGTGTCGTATTCTTGCGCGGACACCCTCCAGCCAAGCCATGAGTTCTCTGACCATGGCGGAAGATCTGAGCACTGTTCTTGGAATCACTGGAGATGATGAAGCTGCTAGACTTATAGCTAACTTATCTTTAGCCCAAATGATAAAGGTATGTAGATTTTATTATACTAGTGGTCACCCAAAGGTCTAAATCGTAATAATTCTTTTATTTTTAGTTTCAACTTTACAAGGCTTTATTTGTCAAAGACCTCTATAATGTATGTGTGTCATTCAAGGAGTAGTGTGTGTAGTATTTATTTTAATTAATTTAATGTAAGTTATTTTTTTCACGTTCACCACAAACAAAGTGTTTGCTTTATGTAATAATATAATAATAATAATTATAAAGCCTTTTATTCTACTAAAAAAAACAATACAATTTCTTATGTCTAACTTATATCAAATTCAGGTAGTCTTCAGCTGTTTGCCAATTGGCATAGCCCTCCTCCAATCTTTTCCACTCCTTTCCGTTCTTGGCAACCCGGCTCCAGGTCACTTCTGCAAATTTGGCCAGGTCGTCCTTCTTCTTCCCCTGTTTCTTGTGTCATCCTATGAATGGGATACCATTCTGTGACCTTTTTTTTTTACAAAATACTTCATCATTTAATCTCTGAAGTGAAAGAATTATAATGATGTTTAACCTGTATATGATAAAATATAAGTATTTTAAATGAGGGTTTTAAGCAGCCTTTTTTTCCTGTAATTCGTCAGCCGGTTTACCAGCACTTCCACCTCAGATACAGTTCAATGTGTGCAGGTTATCGCACATACCTACGCTACCTTCCATGCTAGTCGCTTTTGATTTCTGTATACTGTAAGTCCCGCACTATTTGACACTGCCCTAGAGAGACTTGCTGCTGTCGTCACTGCTTGTGTGGCGCACTGTTGAGCTGTTTTCTAAATGTTAGTTTCAAGTTGATCATCACCCCGCTACTTTTTGATCCACAACAGCATGAAGAGGCCTCGGAAACTATTTTTGAGACCACCTTCGTATTGGCTATGTCTAACAACATACCATATTTTTTTGCTAGTATCTCGGTGATGCAACCTTATTGTCTGTCTTCAAAGATGGAGACACTCAACTCTAAGCCTTGACATCTAAGTCCACCAGTATATAAATGGATCAATTTATCCAAAACTGCCATTGCCATTTGAAAGGAACACTCATCCATTCCCGACACTCCATCCTATATGTGTCATTGGCCCTTTGGCACAACCTGCCATAATGATATCTGATATACTTCATCTTCATGAATCATGGTTCAGTAGAGTTCTGTGTTTTAGTGTGGTTAATATATTATAATTTTACTTAATATGTATCACAGGTAATGAAAGCTTTGCAGCAGAAAGGTCGCCGGAGCACGCCTCTCCTCCGAGCTCTCTCATACAACATCAGCAAACAGCCTGATAATATAGACCTCAAAAGATCCGCTGACTTACTCTTCTCAATGGCTGCCCTTAACTTCCCTGATCCTGTGTTACTCGATAGGATATGCAGGTATAAACATTTTCATGAGTATTTCCATAACATTTACATAGGTACTACAAGAGGTGTTAACATCATAACATGGGACAGTACCATTGCAATCTAAAGAAAGGATTTTGATATATTATGAGTCTCATGGCAAGTCCAATAATACTAAACACCGCTAGAATACATAGATATATTATGAAGTTACATATAACTGAAAAGTAATGGTGGCTGTTTATGGTATTCTTCATCACTTCCACTTCAGCAGTTAATGATACTTTCTGGACACAAATGCTTGATTTGTTGCAAAGAGTTTCCCAATTACCAATAGATACCATAATCCGATCTGAATTTTTACTATGGGATCATTATCATCACATAAGAAAAAGTGTGTGTGTCCTTATGTATGCACGTAAGAAGTGATACCTCTTTGGCGTAACAAAGCAAAACTCCTTAAAATTATTTATTCCTCCTGCTATTCTACGCTTGAAGAAAGAACAACATTTAGCTTTGACAATTAATTATTAAATAACGATTACAGCTGTATGGGCTTTAACCCTTTGCCTGTCCTAATAATGAACGAAGAAACCAAAAAAAAAAAATAACGAATGTCACAAACATCAGAAAATTTTAGGAACCAACTTCACCCTGTTACTATTGTGTTACAGTGATGCGCGCGCGATTTCTTTCTCATCATGTTTTCATAACGCGCCTAAAGAAGTATAACTTCAAAAAATTTTTTTTAAATTATGATCCTTTTTTGAAGTATGTTTGAAATTAAGATTGGTTGAGGACCGTCATTATTTTAAGAAACTCATGATGTCATCATTAAAATCAAAACTACTAATTAATAAGATATATACTTATTTATTTAATTAGGCTTACTAACTATAATAAGATGACAATAATTATTACAAGTATTACTATTTATATACAATATATATCTAACTTGCAAAGTAAGTTATAATTGCTAAACAATAAATGCTAATAACAATTTATGAAGATACAATGAATAATTAACTACTAATTACTTATTTACTAATGTATATTATTCCTTTTTAATTATGATACAATGATTTTTTTCTGTAAATTAAATTTAAAAAAATATCAATAATAATAAACATAACTATATTCGGAATTATATCCAATAGATAGATCTCACTAGACTTGAGAATTAAACAGTATTTTGAGTGACTAAATGGACCCAAAGTCTTGAGTGTTTAAAAAATAAAACGTAGCATTTTATGACACTTTAATGCAGTATTGTCGATGAGGTTGTTAAAACTATGTTCATTATATATTATAACGCCTAGATCTTTAATTTAATCAAAGCTAACTATAGTTTGTAATTTTTCAGTGACGTAATTTCAAACCTACCCTCAAACACAGACAAGCCGGCCGTTGTCAATTCCATCATGGTGTCGCTGGGACTGCTGCGGTACCGCCACGAGGACGTGCTGTCTGCACTGGTAGACTGGATGCAGAGGAATAAGGACGTGTGCAGACCAGGCGATATTGCTTCGGCTGTCACCACATTAGCCACCCTAAACTTCCTACCGCCAAATTCTGACAGTTTTATTGAGGTATATATTCTGTTTGTTTGTTGTTTTATGAGAGAACACTTAAACTAATCTTACTGACGCTTCATTACGTCCACCATAAACGTCACAGTTTTTTTCCCGGCTTGCATTGTATTTATTCCTTTTTTGTAATAAAAGGAGATTGAAACGCTTCCATACATTCCTGGGCCCAGGTGATAAGATGAAAGTAGCAACATTTAAATAATTCATAATTGAAAATTTTGCAAGATTTGTCAATCTAGGAGCTGAGTAATCGAAGATATAAAAATGAGGTTATGTCTTAAACTATATGTTGTCAGCTGATCTATAGGTAGGTTTATTAAATGCCTAGCTGCTAAGAATTTATCACATAGACTTATATTAGTTCGGTACCTACCTAAATAGTTCACGAGAGCACCTAACTACTTACCAACTTTACCAAAATATTAATAACTATTACTTCGTAAGCGTGAATTTAGTTTTTTATAATTTCCGTGAGAACTCTTGGTTTTTCAAGGGAGCCGTTTTTTTTTTGAGATATAAATATCTACATATACCTATCTACTACTGTAACGACATTTTTTTGCATTATAATATTAGACAATAATTGGTAAGTAGATATATTATACCTAAAATAAAAGATTGTTTTATTTGCTCAGATAAGAATAATATATACTCATTGGCTCATACATTAAACCTTGGAATTCAATTGGGTAGGTAGAACAAGCTGGTAACTCAATTACTCAACGAATACAATAAGAAACGAAGTGACAATGACGAAGAAATGAAATGATCTGTCAAACTGTCATTGTCAAAGTGTAGATTCCGTTGAGGAACAAAGATTTCCCTAGAATCGATTTTTTATGTCAATCGATTTATTGACTAAATAAAATAATTGCCCAGTACTGTTTTCTCGTAAGAAATTAATTTATTTTATTCATAATATTATCGTCATTCGAACGTAAACTATGCACCTAACTAATATTATTTAAATAAAAGAACTGGATGTTAATGTTATTTTTATCGATTAAATGTTTATTCGATTCCATTTTAATCAATTTTTATTGATTGATTTTTGGTTTGTCGATTACTAAATAAGCTAGTTTTTTGTTTTTACATCGAAAAATATACCTTTTTTAAAAAGTATATTTCAACTTGTTAACATCAGGCCCAAAAGTCCCATTCTCCTTTAAAATGTATCGAATTTCTTCATTAGATTCACTCATTTTGACAGAAAGAAAAATAAGTGAGAAATAGCTGGAATCAATATTTTACAAATTTGGATCTTTTTTTGGAATGCAAATTGTTTAGACTAGCAAGAGCGACATCTCAAGTAAATTTCCTAAAAAATTGTAAAAAAAACTGTTACGTAGATCCTGTTGATGAAGCCACAACCTGAGAGTTAAAAAAAAAGCATACAAGATTTTATGACGATACGTCACTCGAACTATTGGCTCAGTTGGAAAGAGCGCTCGCACGGAACGCGAGAGGTCTCTGATTCGAGTCTCGCATTGTTAATAAATTTTGGTTACAAGTTTCATCTAATTCATCCCAGTCCAATTGCTTAGGGTATACATTTGAAGTGTACATTTGTTTCCTGGACACCTAAATGAATTAAAAACAAAAGTTATTCATGCTTAAGAACTTTATTTATTTTTTTATAATATATTCCAGTCAGCAACAACTCTCAAAGAGGACGAGATGGCCAAGGTCCTATCATGGCTCGACCTGGTGTTCTCTCTGCTCATCTTGGAGAAAGCGGAACAGCATCATCTCACATCTACACTCAAACCAGACTTCATAGATAAATTATTGTCTACAGGAGGTGAGGATTTATTTCCACCTTTTATGATTAAAATCTAAGTTGTTATCATTATGATTAGAATTTAGCCTTGGTCAAAGAATATATAACAGTAGAAGTACAGAAGTAGGCAAAGAATATATTATAATAGTACAACTACGGCTGTCTTACTCCGCAAAATCAATTAAAGAAATAAAGACTCTTGCGGTCATACAATAAGGTGTGATTCAGATCACACAGTGCTACTAACCCATACTTATATTCACCTAGAAGTTGCCTCTCTTTCTATCGCGTGACTCTTACCTGTTCTGACGACATCAGGGTCGACTTCTTTACCTAAAACTGTACATACCTAGTATAAGGTCATCTTATAAAAATAGCTCAGTTTTTTCTATTATATAAATAGATATGTAATCGTAATTTTAAATCAATCTTCTTTCGTGATCAAACCTAAATTAGTTGCAGATAGTAATGTATGCGTTGGAAGACCACAACATAGTCAAACCTACACACATCTAATAGTTACCGTAATAAAAAAGCTAGCTAGTGCGGTATCTAGTTGGAGCGCTGCAGATACTTTGAACACTATAGATATAACTTGCTTTTCGTTTTATTAACTTTTTTTTTGTTTGTTAAGTTAAGAATTTTGTTTTTCTTTTGTCTTTTTAATGTACTTAGATTATAATGGGGCTGACATGTACATACCTATAAAAGCCCCTAAATCAATAAAGAAAAAAAAAATCCTTTATCTAAGGTTAATTATTAATTGCGAAGATTACAATGTATGCCACTTATAAACAGACTTTCGCTGACACGTTGCTCAGGCCAATAATGGCCATCTGACCTATATCTCATTCCAGCCAATGAACAACTTGTTACATGTGTAAAATAACATAATATTGTCATACAGAAATATCAATACCGTCTCGACGTAAGTTGATGGCGATAGACGCATACTTAGGGCTCAAATTCCCGTCCGCCGGGCCTCGACTTGCCGAAGACATTTCAGTGGGCGTCCCCATAGTGTACACAAAGGAAAAAGCGCTCTACGTGCAGAGCATTATGGATACGTTCAAGAATTTGGTTTCGGCTGAAACTTTCATGAGAAAGGAGTGTAATTCCGGGATGGGATTTTTATATGGTGAGTTGTATTATAATTTTGTGTTAAAGTGTTCATTTGTTGTTCGATAAAATTCTAGAAAGCTAGAGCTATCAGCGAGGAACATTTACCATATTTGATTTATTGATTGAAAAAACAAAATCGCTTAAGCAAGCGGAACTTCATTAGGGGTTGTTGATATAACGACATAGTCAAAATTAAAACAAGGAACACTGCAGATAATTAGGCTCAGGACTTTTTTTTTTGGTTATTGAATAAGGGGTATTGTTAGCTCTATAGTGGAGTAAGAGAGACTGGCTCGGTTGAGTCGGAGAAATTGTGTCATGTATTTTTAACCTCGACACAATGAAGTGTTCACATCTCTAGTATGGTCTTAACGGCAGCGCATATTTTTGCCGTGAAGCAGTAATGTGTAAACATTACTGTGTTTCGGTCTGAAGGGCGCCGTAGCTAGTGAAATTACTGGGCAAATGAGACAACATCTTATGTCTCAAGGTGACGAGCGCTATAATTGTAGTGCCGCTCAGATTTTTTGGGGTTTTCAAGAATTATGAGTGGCACTGCATTGTAATGGGCAGGGCGTATTAATTACCATCAGCTGAACGTCCGGCTCGTCTCGTCCCTTATTTTCATAAAAAAAAAAAATCTACCGTTTTTAGAAATTCGTTTCCTAAATTTAGACATAAACGAAAACAAATTAAAAGAGATTAGCTTCACAAAAATTATGTTAAATATTACTTTATTGATCAACTAGATCACATAATATGCGCTTAGTTATTATTCAATAACTGTGTGAATAAATTTAACTAGACTATTCCGATGTAGTAAGTTTGTGAATACAGCCCTCGTTGCATCTCACCAATTTCTATCGGTATTTATTATATTATGGTTCCTCTGGGTATGTGGATTACCCGTGGGTAATCGGGAAGTCCCAGGCCCAAGGGTGTCGTAAGAGGCGAATAAGGGCATTTATCTCCATCCATATTTATTTATCTCCAGGGGGAGAGGCATAGGATGCCGGCTTATTTGTACCACAACGGCGCCTATTTCTGCCGTGAAGCAGTAATGTGTAAGCATTATTGTGTTTCGGTCTGTTCTTGGCGCCGCGCCGTAGCTAGTGAAATTATTGGGGAAATGAGTCTTAACATGTTATTTCTCAAGGTGATGAGCGTAGTTGTAGTACCGCTCAGGATTATTGGGTTTTTCAAGAATCCTGAGCGGCATTGCATTGAAATGGGTAGGGCGTATCAATTACCATATCAGTACAGGAAAGAAATAAGAATATACATTGTTTGTTATTAAACAGATGCCGAATTCGCCGTAGATTCGAAATGCCACCCCGTACCGTTGAAGAAAGCCGAAAATGACAAAAGGTAATAATATTTTTAGATAGATTTTTGTACCTACCCAATTCTATACAGCATTACTCTTAACCAATTTTTGTTTTGGGGAGAACGTATAACGATTGTAATAATTTCGCTATTTGCACTACTGTGAATAAAATGTAAATAAGACTGAAGAAGACTGTAAGTTAGGCAGATTTTAGACGCAAATGCGCTTTCTTCAAACTTGATCTTCCATGGTCCCGTGAGAGCCAGGCGAGAGTTTTATTACCAATCAACACCCCATAACAACGCCGTCAGATCGGGTGACATCAGAATATTGAGCAATACAAAATCGACTGAAACCGCTCGAATCACATGCGAGCGAAAAGATCATATTACTACAACTGACACTGGACTGCTTATTCGTTTGAATATTCTGCAAAAAATACTTTGATACAATTTTTTTGTCCAGAAAGTATGTTCCAAACGGCAAAATTTGTTGCGGAGCGGAGTTTCAATTCGTTGGTTTCTGAAATTAATAAACGTCAACAGATGGCGCGTCTTCACATATGATTGTACTCGTACAGCTTTTCAATAGATACTCTAGAGGGCGCTGTATTTTAGCAGTGCTATTTACAACGCGCTATCTATATTTTTTCCGTATCGTGGACTACGGCCGTAGTACCGATTATAGGCATACTTACCTGGCGTAGGGGACACCGTGATCAGGAAGGCGGTTCCCCCAGAGCGAGGCCCCTCCATTGCACTGCGGTTGGGTTGACCTCTGTGATTATCCCTAATGCGGATAACTCGGACGCGTAATTTTTGTTAGTGGGGACTGCGTACGCGCCGTCCCCCCATGATTATAGAAAATTGTATATCTATTAAAATTTTTGATAGATATTAATATCATTTATTTAATAAATTAATTATTATATTTTGGGCTTTGGCAAAAGATTTCAAAGTTTAAACATCAGGAGCTTATGTGTTTGACAGTTGACACACACCACATAACAAATTTTTTAAATTATTTATTTCTTTCTTTATAAATAATCTTTTTTAATATTTAAAATTTAATAAATTATAATAAAATATATATATTAAAATAATAAATTAGTTCTTAACTAATGTTTATGTGTTTGTATGTAATGAATTATTAACTACTCAACCGATGAAAAAGTTGTTTCAAACAATTTTTTTCACAAAGAACATGGGCTGTATTTTGCTTAAAAATGATATGATGAAAATTGCAATGGAACTAACTTCTTCCGGGGTTGTTTCTAAGACAGCTGTCTGACAATATGACATCAGGGGTGCAATTAAAAAACTTCTTTATTCCAAATTATGAGCTATAGAGAGCAATGTCGAATTTAAGAATATGTACTGATTTTATAATAAAGTCCCAACCACTGCTCAGGCATTATCTATAAATAAATTTAAATGTTTTATAAAAAAATGGCTCTGTAGTAAATCCTATTATACCACAGCTGAATATCTAAGTGATCGGACAGCCTGGGACTAGATTATGATTATTTTATAGCGATAGAAATGACTGTACAATATTGTATATTTTTATTGAAAAGAGCGCAAAAACAAGAATGCTGGGAGAGTTTCTTGCGCCGCTTCTTCTCTCTCAGAGCGCCATTTGTTTCCGAAGCGGTAGTAGTATATTAGAAATGACATCAAAAAGAATTCTAAAGGAGTCAATTTTGAGAAAATAAATGCCTTTACAATATGCTATCGTTGGGGCCTGTTTATGACGATATCATCAAAGAAAAATATGAAACCAAATTTAATATGAATATTTATTGGTGGAGGGAATCTCTTACTTGGAATTCATATTTTTTTTATCTCAAGGCGGAATGAGCAGGGCGCAAAGAGCACACCTTATCTTTTACCATCTGTTCAATATCACTTTATTATTTATATCTTAGTTTATGTAATGTTTGTTTCCAGTGTACACAGGATAGCAGTGCTAGCCCTGGATTACCATGACATGACACGCAAGGTACCCGCCCATTGCGGTCTCTACGCCTTGTATACTAACCTCTTGCAACTCAAGGTACGTGGGCTTGTTGAAAATATTGATTAAACTTATATTGTTCACATTTTATAATTAATTGGATTAATTAATTCAGAATTGACACTTCTATAGTCAAAGTTACATATTTTACCCATCAGTTGTAATACGAAAAGTTTTTTTTTTATTTAGGAATTTTTCTTTTCGTGGAAATAGTAAGTTAAATCATCATGTGTACTCCCTAATAAATGGTCAGCCTAATACGGCCGTTTGAGCTAATGGGGTAAATAAATGATTATGCATTCCTAACACTTTGGTGTATGGACTAATAATTAAAAAAATTAAACAGTTAACTGACATAGATACGACGCAACTAGTATACTTCAGTTATTTTCATAGTATTATGTCCTATGGTGTATTGTTATGGGACAGTGCGACCGATATTAATACCATCTTTGTGCTGCGGAAGAGGGCTATTCGCGCTTTTTATAACCTAGGTCCTAAAGAATCATTAAGAGAAAAATTTTATGGAATAAACATTTTGACTGTTGGTTCTCAATATATTCCTGATAATGTTCTATGTGTTCATAAGCACATTCAGGAGTTTGCTAGAAACTGTGACAATCATAATTTTAACACGAGGAACAAACATTAACTTGTTATGCCTACGACTCGGTTAAGTCGAGTTTGTAAGGTTTTTATTGGGCGATGTATGATCCCAGAAAATGTACAAAACGAAATTTAAAAGGATTGTTAATAAACGTTTGTGTGGGAAAGATTAGTATAGCATAAACGATTTTCTTAATGATACCACAGACTGGGAATTAAGCGAACACTCTCTTAATTATAAATGTTTATTGTACGATATTACATTGTAATCCATATTTTTATATAAAAAAAGCCCGCTGAGTTTCTTGCGTTCGTTCTTCTCAGGTCTGAGGCAGTCTATTTTGAATGGGTGATAGTTTTTGACGTTCAATAGGTGATTTTGAATCCTATTTTGAATAAAAATATTTGAATTTCAATTGGATAGGGTAAATTATCATCCATTCCTAACACCCGGGTGTTTGGGCAAATAGGGTAAATGATCATCCATTCCTAACACTTGGATGTTCGGACTAACTTTTGAAAATATACTCTCTGACACTAATATTTAATATCTATTAAGTTAAATTTCAATTGTTTCAGGGTTTCAAAGTATTACATATTCCGTACACGGAGTACAATCCCAAAGACAAGCTGGTGTCGCGAGTGCAGTACGTTGAGAAGCGGCTGAAGGAGACCATCGCTCGCGCCACCGCCTAGATAGCTTAGTGTACTTAGATAATGTTGAGATTGAGAGTGACACGATCCAGAATTATTTGTATGATTTATTTATTAAAACGGCTTTACTCACGTTTTATCGGTGTGGGTACCGACTAGTTTCGGACCATTCGGAGGTCCTTCATCAGGGTGCGTGTGGTGGGTTCGCGACAGCGTCCCGTCTCATACTGGGCTGGTGGTGATGACGAGCACGGTATCACTGACACTGTGTCACTATTGGTGTCTTCGGGTGCACAGAATGTACTGACAATGTCCACTACGTGATCATCGGCACAATGGGTCTTATTGCGAGACGCGTTTAATAGCACGGGTTTCCAAGTTGGTGGCAGAGCCCAACCCTTGTCTCTATTAAAATTAAATCGGCGACAGTAGGTTTCTAAATATAGATAAAACGTGAGTAAAGCCGTATTAATAAATAATTTAATAATGACTCACGAAAGTTAATAATTGTATGATATTTTTGAAAGTTGTCAAAAGATGTCAGTCGGTATTAAATATTGCCTATAGCAGGGTTAACCAGTGGCGACGCTGTGAAATGTCTAATGAAATGTTTTTAAACTGAATTCACATACCTAATTTACAATAACAATACTTTTTCCCAGTGGGAGGCTCCTTTGCACAGGATGCCGGCTAGATTATCGGTACAGTAAGTGTAAGGTGTAAGCGTTACTGTGTTTCGGTCTGAAGGGCACCGTAGGTAGTGAAATTACTGGGCAAATGAGACTTAACATCTTATGTCTCAAGGTGACGAGCGCAATTGTATTACCGCTCAGAAATTGTTGGTTTATCAAGAAACCTGAGCGACAATACAATTGCGCTCCTGATGAAAATCCGGCTCGCCTCGTCCCCTACTTTCATACATAGAAAAAACAATTTTTTTTGATGAACAGTGACGAGGCGAGAATAAATTTCACTTTTGACGTTATATGTCCTTTAGTAACAGGGCAGTGCCGCTCGGAATCCCTAGAAAACTTAAAACTAACAGTCTGCATTTTGGTTGCACTAGTCACCTGAGAGTTGAGACATAAGATGTTAAGTCTCGGTAGCCCAATTAGCAGAATGGTTAATTAATTATTTTCATGACAAACTTCATTAACATTAATAGTCATATATATAACTGTTGTGTAATAAAGGGTATTAAAAACGAATGTGGGTTGTGGTGGTCACATGAGGCGAAGCTGATTGTGATAATAGTATCACATGGGTATTTTAATACCTAATTATCAACAGTTGCATACAAGACTTTATCTAAACACCTAATATGAATCCTCTATAACAGATTCTGAAACAGCTTACTGCTAACATTAAAAAGCCAGTCCTAGTAACCATAATATCATCCAAAGGAGTGTTATTATGAAAACGGATTATATAATGTTGCACTGAATTTCATTACAACACTCGTTTGGATGATGTAATGGTTATTAGGACATTGGGTGTCTTAATGTTGGCAATAAGCTAACTGTTTTAGAACCATAAAATGAAACTATTACGCAAGTCTAAGGTAAAAAAACACAATTACACGCGTTTTAATACTTTTATGTACACCCATGCTTTAAATCCTCTATTAAAGATTCAGAAACAGTTAGCTTATTGCCAACATTAAAACGACCAATGTCCTAATAACCATTACATCATCCAAACGAGTGTTGTAATGTTGTACTGGATTTCATAACAACACTCCTTTGTTTTTTTTTTTCGATCCCTTCATGCGCAAAGAGACAACAGACATTCTTATTGCACCATGTGTGGTATCTGTATGAATTTAAAAAAAAGAACTTTTTATTTTACGCGCGTTCCACACTAGAACCAAGAACGTCGCGTGCCGTAAAAAATGTAGGTTATTCGAATCCCCGTCATTTTTCTTCGATATTTTTATTGTTTTGTTGACAAAAAAAGGGCGATTCAAGTTTTGACTTTAAACGATGCATAAGAACATAATATTCAAGTGAATTTTAAATAATTGCACCATACAAAATGTAAATTAGTTCTAAAATAAATAATTCTTTCTTTAATACTAAGATTTGTATATCATCAGTAATGGATGATGATAGGTTACTACTAGGCTTGGCTGTTTTAATGTTGGCAGTGAGCTGTTTCAGAATCTTTTAGAGGATTCAAATTCTGGGTGTAGATAAAGTCTTGTATGCAACTGTTGATAATTAGGTATTAAAACACTCATTTGATACTATTAACACACGAGGCTTCGCCTCGTGTCATAAACCCACATTCGTGTTTTAATACCCCTTATTACACAACAGTTGCATAAATAACTATAAAAGTGTTTTATTTAAATGTGTGTAAGTGTGTGTAAGTGTTTGCGTTAATCAAAGAAAATACTAAGTATCTACTATAAAAATTGACGTACAATAAACAACTAGACTAACAATCACCCTCTGAAAATTTTTTGTTCAGTTGAGTTTAGACCGCGCATTGAATACAACGCCACGCAACAATAAAATGTTCAGTGAAAATCTGTTCAAATATAAGCATATCTAAACATACGAACGGTAGCTGCACCTTAAAATAAGCAAAATTATCATATATAAATAAATAATTACAATTCAATTGCTAAAACAAAATATGTGGCCGATGAGTGTGGAGGACAAACGAGCGTACGGGTTACCTGGTGTTAAGTAATCACCGCCGCCCACATTCTCTTGCAACACCAGAGGAATCACAAGAGCGTTCACCGCACAGGGAAGCTCATTCCACAACTTTGTACTACGAGGAAGAAAGCTCCTTGAAAACCGCACTGCGGAAGATCGCCACACATCCAGATGGTGGGGATGAATATCCTAACTTGTGGCGTGTCGTCCGAAGATGGAATTCGGCGGCAGGACTCAGATTAAACAGCTCTTCGGAACACTCCCCGTGATAAATGCGGTAGAAGGCACACAGTGAAGCGACGTCTTTACGCAACGCCAAGTGATCCAGCCGTTCACAGAGCACCGGGTCCCCGACAATTCGAGCTGCTCTGCGTTGCACGCGGTCAAATGGATCGAGCTGATACTGGGGTGCGCCAGTCCAGAGATGACAGAAATACTCCATGTGTGGCCGGACCTGCGCTTTGTAGAGCGCTAGAATGTGGGCCGGCTTGAAGTATTGCCGTGCTCTATTAATGACCCCCAGCTTCTTCGAAGCCAATTTGGCTTTGCCCTCCAGATGGCCATGGAATTGGCAATCGCTCGAGATTTCGAGACCCAGTATTCCGATACTAGGCGAGGCTTTAAGGGAAGTGTAGCCGAAGAGCGGTGCTACGACAAATGGGGTTTTTTTTAGTGGTAAACGCGCAAACTTGAGTCTTCTGGGGGTTAAATTGGAGGTTAAAGGTTCAATTTACCCCATTCCGCGACCTTCTCGAGAGAGGACTCGATAGAAGGTCACGGAATGACACAAGATTCTCCCGGCACTGGTCGACGATTTCCCGAGGGAGACGTGCATGGCCCGTGTATACGGCATCACCAGTGATGGCGTCTGCATAGCAATGTATGTTGGAGATGTCCAACATATCATTGATATGCAGAAGAAACAGCGTGGGAGATAGCACACAGCCTTGGGGCACTCCAGCGTTCACGGGCTTGGGATTCGAAAAAATAACCGTCGAAAACGACCTGTATGCTGCGCCCAGTGAGGAAGCTGGAGGTCCACTTGCATAAGCTCTCGGGAAGCCCAAATGATGGAAGTTTTGACAGGAGCGCCGGTCGTTGAGGTATACCAAGAGCTGGCGGTTAGTTATGCTCTCCATGATCTTGGAGTGCATAATAGAGGTAATAGCAATAGGCCTGTAGTTTGCCGGATCCGAAGTGTCTCTTTTTTTTTGGATCGGATGGACAAGGGCTTACTTCCATCAGTCAAGGACTACGCCTTTTGAATAAGAGTGCCAATAAACGCGTTAGCACCGGCGTCAACTCAGGGGCACACGTTCTAAGCACGATTGGAGAAATGCCATCCGGCCCGCTCGACTTCCTGACGTCCAACGAAAACAGAGCTCGCATAACAGTTTTCTGTCGGAACTGTACTTCAGGCATGGAGCTCTGACACCGCGGGATGATTGGCGGTGTTTTTCCGTTGTTGTCAAGAGTCGAGTTGGAGGCAAAAAGAGTGCACAGGAGATCGGCTTTCTCTTTTGCCGTATGGGCCAGGGTGTCATTCCTCATGTGCAACGGCGCCATGGACGGCTGGTTGAAGTTACCAAGAGCAGATCAATTCAATCAAAAGCTTCTTATGAGGGTATACAATAGCCTTTTGAGAGTCTAGCTATTTATTATAGGGTCAATGATTATAAATCACTTATTTAATATGTACTAAAACATTGAGGAATAATTGTTAAGGATTAAAATATTGCTTGGTGTAAAGAATCACTTGAAATAATAAAACGAAAATAGTGAAATTACCCCGATTTTGTACCGGCTGTGAACTGCGTCGGCCTTGGTATTGTATTAATTTACTATATATATATCTTTCTGTAGTTATTGTAATATCGAGTTACGTGTGATTGTGTATATTTTGTGAGTGTATATTTAATAGAGTATTTGAAAGTCCCTGTTTTGCTGTATTTATTATTTACGATATGTAATTTTTTTTTAAAGAAAAAAAAAATTATCTTAAAGCGCTGCTTAACTTACAGTAGTTCGCTTCACGACACACGTCACAGACTTAAATATTCACATAATCTGGATATACGACGTTGCACAGTTGCACATACACAGTTTTCAAGAATCTTTCTACCATTTACAACCAAACATATTGTAATATTGACACACTTTTTACACAAATTATCTTGCCCCAAGTTAAGCATATATAGCCTGTGTTTTGGGTTACAAGACAACGATATATTTAATACAATATACTTACTTAAACATACATAAATTCATATAAACATACATAAATACATTTAAACATCCATGACTCGGAAACAAACATCCATATTCATCATATAAATGCTTGCACCTACCGGGATTCGAACCCGGGACCTCTAGCTTAGTAGGTAGGATCGCTAACCACTCGGCTATACAGGTCGTCAAAGGTTCTTCGCACTGTCATGTAATTCTGTAGTAACGACGGTAATATAAAGAAAAAAAACATTTAAACTTGGAATAACTTTACTTCGCATTTATTACTAACACAATGACACCCCTGCGCTGGTTTGTTCCCCTATTTTATAAAATTTCATACGAAACTTTCTACCACACGAGACCATACTAAAATATGATCTTCCTTCATTGGTTATTAAAGGTACTAAAGCCCCTTCTTCATTCAACGTCTTTTTTGTTACCGTGCTGTTAGTTTCATGGGATCCTTGTATTACAAAGTACCTTAAAGAGACCCACGATAGATATTGGATTTAATATACCTAATACTTTGGCGCGCTTTGAAAACGAGACCAGTGTATATATAAAGTTGTATGCTTCGATGAAACAGATAATATTAATAATAACTGTTAATTAAATTAAAATTACATTTCGATTCTATCCGTTCCTTGCATATAGACCTTCTTGTTAACTATTTAATCGTAAATAAACACGAATATTTTAACTGTAAATAATCAGGAAATATTTCACTATAATTACCATGCAACTTAGAGAGACTTCGTAGCAAAGAAAGATACTATCATAAAGTCGAAATATCGTAACATTATGTACCTACAAAGTAGTGCTTAGGTACTTACCTAGCTATGCCCTATGGGCTTTGGATGGAATTGTATTTGAATGCTAATAAACATATTGGCGGACATTTTCTTATGCATATTATGACGCCATCGACTTATTAAATCAAGATCCATCATGAGAAGAATCCATCGCAATGTTCTGTCGATTTTCGGTAAATTTAAAATGACGTTTGATATGAAGGGACAAGACAGTCGTACATTAAAGTACGGCTTAGGTTGTTTTGTGATGCGTTAAGGCTTGATTACTTCTATAAAAACACTTCTCGAAGTGATTCACTGCGGGCATGTAAGAAAATAAACCGTCAATAGAAACCTCTGCAGGCGAGTTTTATTTTTACTCATGTGACTTTTAGTGGATTTTGTAAAAACAGGTTATTTTAAAAACATTTCAAAGCGACGAAAAAAGGCGACGAGACGAATTTAAAAATTGAGTTTTAATAGGCTGTTAAACTATACAGTAATTTTATAATGAATGAAATCAAATCAAAATCACTTTATTTATGTAGATCACGGAAAAGACACTTATGAATGTCAAAAAAGAATTAATTTTTTCTTATTGAATCTACTGCTTCTTCGTAAAGGGTTGAGCTAATGACAAGAAGTAGCAAGAAACTCATTGCCACAAATCATTTCGATTACTGTATAATATGTAAAGTGATGCAACAAACATACTCAAATGTCAAATAGTCAATGTCTTACACGAGTAATCTTGACTTAGGTCTCTGTCTTTATATTCCCTCATTCCCTAATTCACTCTTCCATTCCATTAAAAAATCTAAGCACACAACATGGAAGTGACTTCTGTGTTTTGCAATGATGACCAAGCCAGTACATAGTTCAGAAAATACTGAGTCACGGGCGAAAGCTGACCACACTTACTTCCCAACACTTACTAGAACAGTTATGATCGTGAGTTGTAATAAAAATTGTACCTACCCTCAATTTATATTTATTTGCAATGTACGATTTTTATTTCGACTGTAATTGTATATTTGTTAATAAATGATAGTTATTACAACAAATTGTTTTATTTATATATTAATAACTTATAATTATTAACTAGATGTCTTAACTATCTGAACTTGAGAAGCCGTTGGACATGAATCTGAAAAAGATAATTATGTTAGAACAGATGTATTCTTTTCTCTCATCATGTGGATGGAGGTGTTCATTGGCGGCAAAAATATGTGGCTGTACCGATCAAACCGACGTTCAACTTGCGCAGCTTCATCTCTCTCAGAGCGCCAATTGTTTCCGAAGCGGTGGTAGTGTTAGAAATCAAAAAGAATTCTAAAGGAATCAATTTAGAGAAAATAAATGCCTTTTTATCATTGTAGAGGAGCCTCCCTCAGGTATAGTATTTTTTGGATTGAAGTTATGATTCGAGTAACTTTTTATCAGATGAGTACCAAGGTAATGCCGTAGTCCAATGATGGCTTGCATAGAAACATTTTTAAGGATATCTTCATCATTTATATGCTCCAAAATTAAAAACTATTCTCTATAAAAAAAAATAATGTCAATATAAAAAACTGCTCAAGTTCTTCTATATGGGCCTACTCCCATTGAAAAATAGAAATAAAATAATTTTTGCGCAAAATTCAAATTTGTGGAATATCTACGCTGTGAGCTCATGTTACCTCGTAACGTTTTGAAAGAAACTCTTGACCACTTTGACAGCGTCTCCCATCATCAGGACGGCGGTGGGGGTTTTGATGAACGACGGCGGGGGTTGGTACACCAGGTGATGATTCAACTTCTGCAAGCTTCTGAAGTTATGACGACCTACTCCCACCTTGCTGAAGAAACGGTACTGTAATCGAATAAAGATACAAATTATTAAAATGCATTTGTTTTGAAATATACACATCAAATAAGTCTAAGCAACAACACAATTTAAATTTTAGGATGGTTTTTCACATTATAACGTTGTATTTTATTTTTAAAATAATATTTTTAAGGTCCTACGATGTAAAAATAGCAGCTGTTGTCTTTATAAGTTATTTTAATAACAGAAATTAACAATATTAGAATATACTGCAGAAACTAAGGTACATAAGCAACAAAACATTTTTTAACAAAATGAAATTTCTAATGAAAATGAATTTATTGTGAAAGAATAGGATAATTTAATACAAAGTATGGCCTCCTCTACTATTCAGTACTTGTCGGTAACGATTATTCATTGAATTAATGATACTGTTTATGTCATCTTGTGGTATTCGCTCCCAATGGCATTGTAGCAAATCCTTCAGCTGTTGGGTTGTTGTCACTCCGTCCAAGTCCTTCAAAACACGTCTCTGGAGCATGTCCCATGCGTGCTGCATGGGGTTGATGTCTGGCGATTGTGCAGGCCAGGGCAATACCCGGACGTTCTCCGTTGCCAAGTATTGACTGGTTCGCCGAGCTGTATGTGAACGCGCATTGTCATGCAGTAAAATCGGAGCCAAAGGTTTGTGCAAATGATGGATGTGCAAATGAGTGATGGACATAAGGTCTGAGAATATCCTCAACGTAATTTTCAGCGTTCATGTTTCCATTTACATACCATACATACCATAACTGTTGAGCCGCTATATGGATGAACTTCCTGCATGCACCTGAGTCTTTCAGTATTTCCGAGCCGACGATACACTCGCACCCTTCTTGTATCAGACCTAAACCCTAATCGTGACTCATCAGAAAAAATAATTTTATCCCATTGTTCCTGGGTCCATGTTCTGCGTTCTCTACACCATTTCGACGAGCGCGATTCCCGTGACGTATCGGTGGGCACCTTATTGGGCGTCGAGCTCGTAGGCCGTACTCAGTCGATTTCGCACAGTTTGGGGACTTACATCAGCACCACTTGAATTTTGCAGCCTCAAACTTATCTCTCGAGCGGTTAACATAGGCTGGCGTCTTGCAGTCATTTGTATGTACCGGTCTTGCCGAGTGGCTGTACTCCTTTTACGGCCTGAATGCTGTTCAGCGGGTTCTCTTGTATTATTGTAGCTCTGCCAAAGACGACAAATAACACTTCTATGAATGCCAAAATGCCGAGATACCTGAGATTGGTTACTTCCCGCTTGCAACATCCCTACAGCTCTTTGCATTTCATTTGCCGTCAAATGACGTCGCTCCATGACGTAAAGAATATCTAACAATTCAATTTTGTCGCTAACTTTATTTAAATGGTTGGTAAAATCAAAATTATAAAATCAAGACTAAACCTTTCATTTAATTTTATGAAAAAAACAAAACATAATCGATTTTTTTTACAACCAGCCAGTATGTCATCAATAACAAAAAAAAGTTTACATACCTCTGCACTTTGAGTGAATAAAGATTTAGAAATTAATTAATATAATTGGTAAAATGGTAATATCATGCATGTTGCTTAGACTTTTTTGATGTGTGTATTAAACCTACAACAATTACAAAAGTTTGTGTGGTAAAGATTATGATAACATAAATAATTTTGTAAACGACTGCACTAGTGTCAGTCCCAGTTTCAGCTTGATTGGATTGCTTCGTTTGGATTGTTGTTATTGCAGAGCTGCTTAAATTCTCGAGGTTCCAGTAAGGTACTCGTGCGTTCTGTGCTTACAACTACACTCATCATTGGGAATTTTCAAATGAGCAATAGTTCTGTCACCTGTAGCAGGTATCATGTCATATATGACCCACTATTGGTCCGCACACTCATTAGTCCAACTCTTCAGAATCATGCCCTGGGAATGGGATCATATCATGGCGGCTTGTATTTGCGCCGAAATATCGGTAACGGCCTTCTACTTTAATTACCTGATCATCACTGATGTAGATTGGCTTGCTGAATACAATCCACACCACAACTTCATTACATTCTGGTGACGTCAATGAGCCCAGGTACGTGAAGTACGAACGCCTGTCTGGACTTAGAAGTCTCCTGTAATTAAACCCTTAAATAATTTACACGTGTATACTTATGGCAGTACGAAACGAAATTTTAGCATTCCAATGGATTCACAAGTGCCAGTTCAATGTTCCCGAGACTTGTGACTGGGGTGAAAGATAATGGCGCCTGCGATCAGCACCTGCCTGCTTCTCTAGTATCTATACCCCTAAGCGTTATCCTTGAATGACGAATCAATGATATTGAACAATGTAGTAAATAATAAACAAGAAAACATGTTGTTTATGTAACAGCAAGTTAGGTCACTCGACCTTAAGATTCAAAACATAAGGTCGAGTTTTCCTTACGCTGATCCTACCTTCGTAACAGTAGCGTACGTTGATCATATGGCAAAGCCCCGTCACTGGCTCTTGAATAGTTCGCTTTAGGTTTTATGTGAAACAAGTAGGTATGTGTTATTTTTGCAAAGTTCCGTTCTCAACGATCTGTCTTACTCTGTCCTTTACCTTACTCTACATAAAAGTAATACCATCAAAAATTCCTTATTGGACTGTTTCCTTATTAGGCTAAATTAGTTTCTTAATTTATAATCCTTTCTTAGATGCTACCGTCTTCAATTTTCGTAATTACCTCCGGCCGCATTCACATATACGAACAATATGGCTAAAGAAACGAAAATGAACGAGTGTGTGTGGCGAGGTGTGTGAGTGAGATGGGAGATCTTTCGTTGACCTTGGTTTGCTGTATATGGACAAGCCCTCAAAAAAAAAATATAATTTATTAATTTTTTTATCAGGCCGATCCCAATATGTGTAAACTGTATTATATTTAATATGAATGTCTTATTTCAGATATTAGATAATTATAAATGTATTTATGAACATAATATATTTGTTTATTATATATTATATTTTAAATGTTATATTGTACTAAACATAATATCCTACTCGTTGTCTGTCCTGTATTGGGCCGGGTTAGTGGTGGGTTATCCGAGCTCTTGTAGACTGGACTTGGTAAGAATATGCGCCACAAACAGACACGGATACTGCATACCTACCTTAAACTTTTAAAATACCTACCATACTTACCCCTAAAGTCTAACCGTTTTTTATTATTACAAGTAATTTTCCTCACTTTTGGCAATGAATCCAAATTAACTGGAGATGTCACTCTTTCAAATCTAAACGGTTTGTATTTTTTAATTGATTTCCTCAGATTTCCCTAAATCTTCTAACATATTTTTAATTAAGTATTCTGAGTATAACTGATTCACTCTATTTGACTTATAATCTTTTGACAATTAGGAAACTTTATGTTCTTAACATCATTTCAGCCGTCCACAGGTGCTAGATCACGCCAAATTGATCAGTAGAAGAAATGATAAAGTAGCAGAAACCATTACTGTTCGCACTACTTTTGCTGAACGACAGTTTAGCTATCAATCAGTGTTCTTATATAATAAAATAAATCGCGTCCTAAATATATATCCTATGATATTACAATTATGCAGAAAAGCTTTAAATAATTGGCTAACTTGTCTTGCTTATGATGAAGTGGAAAATCTTCTGATCAGACTAACATGATAAACACACGCATTGTATAGATGGACCCAATCAAAGGACCAATTCAAACCCACATCCACACACTCACTCACTCACACACACACACACACAATTAATTGTAAATTGTAAAATTTGGTTTTCAATCATTTCTGTTTATTTCTATATTGTTTACTAAATAAAATGTATCTGCTAAGGCAGTTGCGAGATATTCCCAATACAAGTGTCCTAAGACAACTTACTGGGAAGTCTCAACCACTAAAAAATGTATATGTAATCTTTGAAATAAACGAAATTTATTTAAAAAAAAAATCTAAAATTAACATTAATTTGTTTGACGGGATTTACTCACGTCAGATCCAGAATGACGCCGTTATGCCTGCTGCCGGTCTTCATCAAATGAGGAATATGCTGCAACAGCTCTTCCGTTGTTTCCAGCTGGTGTTCGTTTAACTCAGATTTCACCTTTAATGAATAATGGACCATTGAGGTTTAGCGTACCGTACAACTTTAACGAAAAATAAAAAGGCTCGTAACATCAGATACACCCGAAAACTGTGAAGTGACATTTTTATAAAAACAACTAGCCGGCAAACAATTTTTAATTTTTTTTTGGGTATAAAAAATAAATGCAACCGATTCTCAGACCTACCAAATTTATCATACCGGATTTGTGAATGAATAGAATAATATAAATATAGATACAAATGTAGCTGTAGATCGTAGAAGGACGAAAATTTGAAGTTCAGCCGTTTCGGAGGGGTTTGGTAACAAACACCGGGACACGAGAATTTTATAAATTAGATTTGTAATTCTTAAAATGATATCCTTATATTCTCTTCTGGGATTAATTATACAAATTAAATTTTTAATCAAAAGAGCCCCAACCTGAGAGTTGGCTCAGTACGAAAGAGCGCTCGGACGGAATCCGAGAGGGCACGAGTTCGAGTCCGGCATCGTTCATAAATTTTGTATTTTTATAAGACATTTTTGATATGAGGTAGGTGTGTGATCATGGATTACGTATGGAAACACGTCCTGGTATCTTAATAAAACTGGTCGTGCTTTTGTGCTGCCATGTTTCATGGTACATGGTACATTTACAGCTCTTGGATCATCCTCATCATCATGAAGACGTCCACTGCTGGCCTGCCTAAAAATGCCTCGCCTAAAGATCTCCACGACGATCGGTCATGCGCTGTCCTCATCCAACGTATTCCAGCGATCTTGACAAGATCGTCGGTCCATCTTGTGGGGGCCATTCGAGGACTTTACTGCCACACCGGCCATCTGTCCGTCGAACTATGCCCTGCCCAATACCACACGCTATGATTGCGAAACTAAAGCTTTTGGATATCGGTGCTCAAATAAAACCCCACAAATATGTCCCAAAATCCCTGATAAAACTTACATTACAAAAGACTGACACGATAGCGAGACCGTCCTTTCTATTCAGCGCCTCGGATACTTTAAGATCAGCTCTAATGTGCACGAAGTGTATCTCCATAGGAAATCTGAGAAGAAAAACATTGGATTAATAAATGTACCAAATAATTTCTGACCTCGTTGTTGCGTGAAATATTTTTGGATTAGATTTAGCGAGAGTTATTTTCCGGTTGATTCAGCAGTATGGAAAGTAATCACCATTAGGTGATCCGCAGGGTTAGTCATCTTAACTCATAATATAAAGAGAAACATTTGTGTTTCTGTATGTATGTTTTGTAATGTTCACACACACACAAACACAAAAACTACTCGACCAATTACAAAAATTCTTTCACTATTAGAAAATTGCATCTTCACTGAGTGACATAGCCTATATTACATCGAAAAAAATAGCGATCCCTAATAAAAAAGAATTTATATAACCCAAGGTGTGAAAAAATTTGTCATCAAAAATCTGTCATCGCGTGCACTGTGGAAACTATTGATGATAAAACAAAAAAAAATGTTCTACAGTATTATAGAACGTATAAATATCTACAAAAAAGTCCGTGATACCCTTTGTCCAACTACTGTAGTTATGCAACTTTTCTTACATTTTAAAAGTTGATAAAAGTACCGACAATTGATTAATCAAACCATATCTCTGTATTAATCCTTATCCCATTAAAAAAACAAATATAAATCTATAGTCCGACTTAGTAGACTTTCCTCTACCACGAGATCGGTATTTACGCGAGGGAAACCGCGGGACATTGCTAGTATCAAAATAAATAAATGTTATTCAGAATGGTTCATAAACTGTTACTATTAAATGTGCACTTCTTGTAGATAGTCTCGAAAATTTCTATTTTATGAAATAACTTTATTTGCATTATATTGTTACGGAGAGTTTTAGTATCAAAATATTGAACTAGCCAGGCGACATCTCCGGGAAAACGCATTTTGTCAAATGTTCACGCCATTCGTCTTCCAGGTATGAAGAAGCTTCATCTATTTCACTCTTTCAGTTCAACCATGTTTTTGTAGCAGCAATCCCATGAACACTTTTCATGTACCCAGCAGAACTGAGTTAAGAAGAATCCGCAAGAATTTTTATTTATATTGTATTCTATGTTAATATTTTCTCTCAACCCATGCTAAAATACATACTTACTTTGCACCGTTGATGGCATGTTCGGAGAGCCAATGAAAATGCAGTTGTTCTAGCCGGTAGGAGTGCTTCAGCGGTCCTCCTGTCAGGGTTGGGTGCATGGACTCGTCGCCCTCTGTACTGAACTGGACTGTGGATTAACATGTTTATGCATTTCAAAGAGCTCATAAACCTGATTTTGATTATTTTTGGATTCTGTCTTACCAAAATATTACAAATTTATCGAAAGAATTAAATAATCAGTTATTAACTTAATTAATCACTTAAATTAATTTAATTATATTAAAACATTATTTCTATCAAATTTTCCGAACTTTCCGACTAAATGAATTTAAAAAACAGAGTCTTCTATAGAAAATATTGAAAATTTGGAAGAGTTACAATTACTTATTAAGGAACTCATAACAGTAATGTATATATTTTTACCAGGTTCGATCACGGGTTGCGAAACTTTTCTTGATAGGGAGATCATCTCAAGTCCTTGGGTTTACTTACTCGTATGTCCATTATTGATGCCATTCATCAGCACGACCTGGTACCCAACAAACTTGAGCGGTCCGTTCGTGATGAAATCCTTCTTGAAGTCAGTGATCACTTCTTCTGTTCGTATGTCTATGGGAGACTGTCGCCGCCCGCCCTGCTTACAAAACCCTCCCGGCCACGAATTCTCGTCTGCATAAATATCAATTAATTTGTAAACCTTAATTACTTTAAGAATTTTGTACCTCACAATGAAAATGAATCCCTTAATATTGTTTCTAATAACTCCTTCCGTCCATCTACCGAGACTCTACTTTTTTCTTTTATCGCGCAGTTAGATCAAATCAAATCCTATTTTCCAGTGTACATTAAAACCTAGAAATACATTGTTTTTAGGGTTCTGAAAAAAACGAAACCCTTATGGATTCATCATGTCTGTCTGTCTATCCGTCCGTATGTCACATCCACTATTTTCCGAATCTATAAGAACTATACTGTTAAAACTTGGTAAGTAGGTGTATTCTGTGAACCGCATTAAGATTTTCATACAAAAATAGAAAATAGAAAAATTTCGGGAGTTCCCCAATACTTAGAACTGAAACCCAAAAATTTCAAACCCTAACCTATCTATGGATAAGTCTTCAAAAAATGATATTGAAGTTTCTATCATTTTTTTCTAAGCTGAATAGTTTGCGCGCGAGGCACTTCTAAAGTGGTAAAATGTGTGTCCCCACTTCCTGTAACTTCTAAAATAAGAGAATGATAAAATTAAATAAAATATATGATGTAGGTACATTACCATGCAAAATTTCCACCGAAAATCGGTTTGAACGAGTTCTAGTAAGTAGTTTTTTTAATACGTCATAAATCATATACCGCAATTTACCTTTCCTTCAATCAACTCAAATATAAAAAAGCATTTAATTTCACAATTTACAGCTCCCTTCATGGGCGAGTTCGACTCCCACTTAGCCGCTTTTTTGACAGATATCGCCTGTATTACAAAAACTTTTTACTGGAATTTAATAGTACAAATACCTAATTTATGTATACTTCATTATAGGTAACAAACAGGTTACTTATACATAGGTCACACTAAAAGTTTTGCGTAACTTAAAAAAAAACATGTTATAACCAAAATATTATGTTTATTGCTTTTCAAAATACTCTCCTTTACATTTTAAACATTTATCATGCGATCTGTTATATATGCACATATGTATGCTTTAATGCAGACATAACATTAGCGTCAGCACTTTAAGACCAAGGCGTCACTTAATAAAATATAAAGGCAGTCAGTCTCCTTCCGAATCCTGAGCCACTCATACATTTCAATTATATTTTCTAGTTCCAAATAAATTTCTTTTTTAAAAGTTCGTTTTTAATACTCCGTCTAACAAATGGTGGCAGCGGTGGGATTAAAATTTTATAAATCCGCGGTAAACGCCTCAAGTGAAAAGTTATAGTGATACCAAAAGTGTAAAAGTGAAAATAATATCTGTGTTGGTTGGTTTTAATAAGTGGTTAACAAAACAGTACTAATCCAGAGTACTATACAAATCTTAGTGACCGCCTGAATCCAATGGTTGTGAACTGCTAACAAGCTTCGACCTGCTATACCGGAAAGAAATAACTATCTACGTGGTGCTCTCCAACATCGCTGAATCTTCTTCTCTTCATCAACGCCGAGTCCTCTAGTACCTAACGATTTACCATAAATTGAGACAATTATGACTCGATTTGAATTCGCCGTGAATATCTCCGTGGTCCTGTAAGTCTTCAAATTTTAAATATTTCAAGTGTGAAAGTGCAAAACCCATAATAACTGAGATATTAAATAGACATATTTCTAAAACTACAGTAAAAGTGAAAATGATCACTATTTTTTTTACTATGAATTCCGCTTTGTACTTGTTTGCTAAAATCTTACGTAATGTGAGCCCGAGAGACACGAACACAATACCTTCCTTGACAGTGGTCACGGGCGTACTGCTTGTATGAGCGTGAATGCAACCAAGGCGTCGCGTTTGGTTTATTACAAAAAAAAATAATATAAAATAATTCACAAAGCGTATTGATAAAACCCACAAGGAAAATTTATAAATACTAATAAACTATCGAATAAAATAAGTTTTGTGTTTATAGCTATCATAGTTTTATGATAATATAAACAATTCAAATAAAAAAGACTATTTTTCAAAAAATAAATCTATCGAGATTTTTTTTCGTAATCGTGTTTTCGAAGCTGAGATAATTTAGATAAAGAAATGAAGATAAACATGTCAAAAAATTGGAACCGTAGTATTTGTAGAAGTATTTTAAGTAGATTTTCAAAAAAGTTACTTTTTAGGACTATAGCGCCTTAAGCATATATTCGGCACCCTTGATGAAGACGATGCGATAAATTACAATAGAGCAATAGAAACATTGTATGATAATGATAAACGGTTAGAGAATTCGATAAACAACTATTCTAGTTTCGAAATCTGCTATTTCTAATATTAACCAATCTGTCAATGAAATATTGGAGAATCAATTTAAACTCAATGATGCCATTAATAATTTATCTACAAATGTGAGAAATATATCGAATTTAGTTACTATAGATAGTTTCAAAGGAAAACTAATAAACATTTTAAATTGTCTTCAATCACATTTGTTTACTCTTGCGTTTAAAATTGAAGACTTATTGAATTCTATTTTATTCATAAAAAGCAATACTTTACATCCATCTGTCTTAACACCCAAGCAATTATATAACGATTTATTAAATGTCTATAAAAATATACCTAAGTATAGGGACTTACCTATTAATTTAGATTTAAGTAATATTCATGTTTTGATTAATGTAGCAGATTTAATTTCATATTATTATAATGGTAAACTGATTTTTATTAAGATTCCATTAGTTAATGCCTTAGATTATAATGTTTATGGTACTGTTCCTTTACCTATTCCGCATGAAGTTAATTCATCTTATTCATATGTTTGCATTATACCTACAGAACGATATCTGGCAATAAATACTGATAAGTCTACATTTACATATTTAAAGGATTTTAATGAGTGTAAAGTTATTTCTCTCAAAGTACACATATGTCAAATAACTAACATATTCTCTGTTCCTGGTAATCCCTCTTGTGAAATAGAAATTATGACAAAAGCTGTATCCAGTATTCCAAATACCTGCCAAACTAAATTTATACATGGTGATATAGATATTTGACATAAACTAAATAATGCTGATTGGATATTTGTAGAATCGAATTTAAATAAAATAACAATAGAATGTAATCAGGATGTATTATTTGAAACAACCATTTCAGGAACAGGAAAACTTACCATTCCATATAATTGTACAGCTTATTTTAAGAATATTAAATTTAATAAGGTATCCAATCCAGAAATTAATATTCGACTCATAAAACCTACTTATAATATAATATCTGATAAATGTTGTAATCTTAACCGCTTCAATATGTCCAAAATTAACTTTTCTGAAATTAGTAATATTAATCTACATCAGTTAAATGATCTTAAATTTAACATAAAAGATATCAGTGATGACCTATATATTGCAAATCCTGTTGATACCTTTAGTGATAATTCAAATAATTCTGTTATAAGTATAATTTCACTATTTCTAGCTGTATGTTTTATCGTAGTTTTTATATAGAAATTATGTATCCTACTTTCAAAATATTTTGTAAAGGCTAAGGATTCTGAAGAAATAGATATTGTGTTTCAATCATCACCACCTCCACCGCAACTTAGAATTGGTTAAAATATTCTGAAAACTTATCTTTATTATTTCCGATAAGTTTCCTCTTAAAGGGGGGGTTGTTATATATGCACATATGTATGCTTTAATGCAGACATAACATTAGCGTCAGCACTTTAAGACCAAGGCGTCACTTAATAAAATATAAAGGCAGTCAGTCTCCTTCCGAATCCTGAGCCACTCATACATTTCAATTATATTTTCTAGTTCCAAATAAATTTCTTTTTTAAAAGTTCGTTTTTAATACTCCGTCTAACAGATCGCACCATTTTTTTAAAACAGGAGGACCACAGATCTTAAGGCATGTTTTCTACGTGCTGATTGAACGCTATCAATGCCTCTTCGGAATTGGTAAAAGTGAAACCTCTCATCAAATCTATGATTTTGGGGAAAATACATCAAAAAGAATTCTAAAGGAATCAATTTTGAGAAAATAAATGCCTTTTATGCCTTTATGCCTTTACAGAAATCACAGGGTGCTAGGTCGGGGCTATGTTGCTCACTTTTGTTGGCCTGTTCTCATTTTCAAACACTTCACAAGTTTATTGTTTTATTTTTCGGGTTCAAAACAATAAATCCACGTTTCGTCTCCTGTGACAATGTCATGCCTGCCATTTCTAATGCTGTTTGCATTAGAATGTCCGTGGTCGTACTTCATTAGCATCTGTGAACACGATTCCACGCGAGCCCGCTTCTGCTCCGCTGCTGTGTCAAATTTTCTGAATTTGGCTCATACCAATCCCCAATAGTCCTCGAATTGTCTCATAGGTAATCCGCGGGTTTTCTTCAATTAGCCGACAGTAGCCACATTATTTTCATTGACGGCAGTTGAAGGCCGCCCTTCACGAAATTCGTCATGTAAAGAAACCCGACCACTCTCAAATTCAGCAAACCATCGCCTCACGGTGCTCAAGCAAGGTGTTTCTCTCCCAATATAATTTTGAAGACGAGCGCCAGTCTTGCGGAGAGAGAGAACTTTTAAAATCATAAATAATCATCGCTCCAAAATATTTTCGACTTAATTCCATTTTCATGTGATAAAAAAAATTGACAAATGATTTCCCAAAAAAAAAAAAAATTATTGAAGTAGGCGTTACTTTGGGGAAATCCATAATTATATAAATGATTTGAGTTTTCTTTAGTGTTAATTCCGCCAATATTTGTCTCGTGACTGAGGATGCCTCATGTAGAGGCGAAACACGTGAATTGATTTTTTTATTACTAAGAAGGTTGCAACGTTTCAAAAAATATAACATTCAAAATTTAAATACTCGTAGTTCCGATTAGCTAGAAGTGCAAAACTTTTAGTGTGCCCCATGTATCTTCCGTACCCATCATAATAATAATCCAAATTATACAAATGATTGAAACAGTACTTACCATCATATGTCCAAAGTGGGCCGTATTTTGTAGAACCGGCAAAATCTAAAATAAAATATTTTTGTTTTTAATTTTTATACTACTTGTTGAAAGATAATTTCTTTAAAATCTTTTCAGTGGATTCTGAGTAGATAAAATATTTATCATAACCAATAACTTACAACAACTAACTATAATGTCTGTACGTCTGGCGACGACGTGGGGCGGGTCGTTCCCTTCCCTAAAATATGGTCGAGGGAGGCGATGGCTGGTCCATGCGTCGTGCTCGTGAACGGGTGCTACTCGTGGTGGCTGGATGATCTTGTTACTGGGAGGTCTGCTTGATGTGTTTTTTATTATTATTATTTCCTTTAAAGTAAAAGTTATTATATATTTTATTTTATGAAATGCTCACATAATGCCTCTATTTATTTACGGCATGTGTGGATTGATGCATCTACTATACTCAATAACTCTTGTGTTTATAAGTATTAATTTACTTTTTTTCTTTTTTTGACTTACTCGTGTAAGCCTTTCAGTTTTTGACATTTGAGTATTTTTGTTGCGTCACTTTGCATATATTGTAATTGAAATGATTTGTAAAACAATTAAAATATAAATCTTGACTTAAAAGAGTGGCAATGAGTTTCTTGCTACTTCTTCTCATTAGCTCAACCCTTTACGAAGTAGCGGTAAATTTAATAAGAAACAATATTTTTATTTTTTTTGACATTCATAAGTGTCATTTCCGTGACCTACATGAATAAAGTGTTTTTGAATTTGAATTTGTAATCACAATATAAATTTGACAACACAGTTAGTTATAAATTATTAGTATTATGCTGTTTTTATTAATTAAAAAAAAAATATTTTTGAAGTTATACTTCTTTAGGCGCGTTATGAAAATTAATTTGACTTTGAGTATGTTTGTTGCATCAGTTTAGATATTATATTGTAATTGAAATGATTTGTAAAACAATGAAAATGTAAATCTTGATTTAAAACATATTTTTGTTATTTAAATTATAGTTTGTTTATTTATTTGTTATCAATAAATTAAGGACTAACAATGAAGGACCAAATTTAACACGATTACTATATATACTAAAACGTTTAGAAATAAGCCAGCATACTTACTTAAACACAATATAGTTATAATGATGAATATATTCATATTTAACCACTGCAACGACAAGTCTATCGATCAAATGATGACTTACGCAAGATCCACGAAAGTTGACACAATGTTTATAAAATATCGGTGGTTGTTTTTTCCGATTGAATAATTTATAACGTAACAATAACACGTAAATATGGCAAGTCACTATACGAATTGGAACAAAGTTGCCGGCTAGATTATGGATACCACAACGGCGCCTATTTCTGCCGTGAAGCAGTAATGTGTAAGCATTATTGTATTTCGGTAAGAAGGGCGCCGTAGCTAGTTAAATTACTGGTCAACTGGGACGTCACATCTTATGTATCAAGGTGACGAGCGCAATTGTTGTGCCGCTCAGAATTTTTGGGTTTTTCAAGAATCCTGAGCGGCACTGCATTGTAAGTCAGGGCAGGGCGTATCAATTACCATCAGCTGAACGTCCTGCTAGTCTTTCGTCACACGTTTTCACGTCAAAAATACTGATATTTTAGGGATTACTATATTTGAAGTGTGTTGATTAACTCGCCTGCACAGCTGCTGGTAATAAATTTGTTACGGTGTAGCATGAGGGAATCCAGATGACCTATATTCCATTGGAGAAGAAGTGATGAAATCACATGAATCTAATCTAGTTTTCATAGTATCGAAACTGCGAGATCTATAATTTATAATAATATGTAAATAGATTTAAAGACTCGTCAAAAATGCGTTGTCGTAAACAGTAACGACAATGCATTCAGAAAAATTTCAAACAATTCAGGTTTACGACAAAATAATATCTTTAAGTACGTTATAAAATATTATCTAAACTATTGCATATTACGGCGGAAACAATATAATTTTATAACAATTATTTGAGCAAGAGATATACGTTGATTTATGAGACCTTAGATATAATAACATTTTTATGATATTTTGCAGCACGTAATACCTAGGTAACATTGAAAATATTTAGAAAATGAAAAACGGCTTAATGTAGAAAGTTGCCAATACTTTTATTGTTTTTCGAAGTAATCTCCGTTCCTCTCTACACATCGTCGCATTCGATGGAACCACTGAGAAAAGTAGTGGGCCCATTTTCCTTAGGGGTCTCTTCTATGCCATTTTTGTACGCTTTCACTCGCTTCAGGGCTCGAAAAGCGAATACCTCGAATTTTATCTATTGTTCTTGGGAATAAATAAAAGACGCAGAGCGCCAGGTCAGGACTGTATGGCGGATGACTCATTATCTTAACACCTGCCATAGTCAAATATTCAACAGTCCGTTTTGCGGAGTTCCCTGAAGCACTGAAGCTGTCGAGCTGAAGGAGGATCCTGCTTCGAGGGCGCTGCTGTCGAATTTTTTCCAAGGTAAACAGCGATTGATATACCAGTCTGCAGTAACTGTCCTTCCATCTTCTAGCACAACTGTCGCGAAATGACCTTTCCGACCAAAGAGTGAGGCAATTATCTTTTTTCCCTGACTTCTTCCTTTCTTTACCTTATTTGGCCGATCCTCGAAAGGAAACACCCACAGAGGTGATTATCTTTTGGTTTCGGGTTCGAATCCTAAAATTGAAATTCAAAAAAAGTTTTCGTTAGCAATGTTTCTAACTGGCCAGTTTTAAACATTTTCAGTGTTACCCACGCATACATACGAAATATTTCACGTTAAAATATATTAACTGGTAGTATAATTTCATTGTAATGGGTACAGCGTATCAATTACCATCAGCTGAACGATGTGCTCGTCTCGTCCCTTATTTTCATAAAAAAAAAAACAAAAAGATATTGGAAACTTATTTTGTAAAGAACTCTACATTGATGATTAAAATGTTTATTCAGTACTTTTGTCGAGGATCTAAAAGAATCTATCTCTGAAATTACACAAATTAAATTTGAAAACAAAATTTTATGAACGATGCGGGACTCGAACCCGCGACGAAACAACAAATTGTTTAGATTTGCAAAAGTGACATCTCAAGTCAATTTCCTAATATGCAATTTATACAAAGCATAGCAATAAAAAGCATACAATCCTTAAATTAAGGATTAGTGACCGCTGTACTCCAACTAGATACCGCACCACCTAAGAACAACAGGTTTTTTTATCACGGCAACTATTTGATGCTTGTGTGCGTGGAATTTTGACACTTAATGGCATCTCTCAAATTTTGTAACATACGCTTCGTGTTATTTTACATTGAAATGAAATAAATACAAAATACTCAGTTTATGGATGATATGTGCTCCCGGTGTCTTTCTTATTTCTTGTAGTATTATTTCTAGAAAGATCTACTACGCAACCTGGCATTTTACTTTCAATTATTAGCAAAGTTTAACAGAACATGTGGCACGTCAACGTCACACATTGTTCGAGACTGGCTCGAGTACGCCCACTTGGGCGTACTATTAGTTACCGCACTTTGCGACTACGCCTGCGGTATCTCTATTTGGAGCGCAGCTCAGACCAATACTTAATGTAAGCTACAATCATTTCAATTTTGTCTACTATAATAATTTTGTACATTTTAATGTGTGGCTTGGTAAATTATCTGCAATTTTAAGCATTGTGATGTACCTAAAATAAAAACTCTTTTTGTAATTAATAAATTTATTCAAAACAATAAATTTGCGACTATTCTTATTATTATTTTATTATATATTACACAATAAAATAACCTGGTAAGAGAACACATAAACACAACCAAAATAACACAATATCAAATTAATTTAATAACATAATATCAATATGGCGCGCTAATTAACAGAAAAATGCATAAATACGACAAGTTACCTCACAAGTCACAGCCATTATAACTTAAGCTAAATTAAATGCCTCAAACAACTTTAATTTAAAATCACTATAAGGAAAATAAATAATACTGAATACTATACAGCTAATGACATGACGTTGAAGCGTGTGGCTAACCCTTAGATAAATTGTGCGTCGAAAAAAATAGAGGTGAACTGTTGACCTCTATTTTCAGCTACGCACGCCCACTAAAACAAAGTGACATACAAATCGTGAGTGTATCATGCATTGCCTAACATCAAGAGGCTTTATCTAGACGTAGAAATTATTTAAGGGCCCACCCTTTATGTCTTATCTTAAATTAACAAATAATGAAAATGGAACATGTACCAACATTAATGCCCTGATGCGAATAACTTTCACGACCAAACGATGAACATTATTAATAAAAAATAACGGGCTGCACTCCGGGAGTGCCGGCAGAAGTGAAAACTTGAACATTAACGTTGTGCATTTTTGAATATTTTGGAATGGTTAGGGAATAATTTGGCACGAATTGCATTATTTATCATTATAAAAGTACTAGCATTTATGTGGTTAAATAATATATTCATTTATTACACTATCATACACAAAAACGACAATAAATGTTACATAAAAAATAAACACTTCAGAACTATTACAATTATTTTACAATAAAATGCTTATCTCTCAGAAAAATCAATATTTATCCATAATTTCAACGACTGTCTTACGAATTTTCGATCAGGTCACGTGTCCTAACCTGAGTTTTACATTTTATACCCATCATAAGAAAAGTGCTCAATGCCGCTAAAGAAGTTTTCAATTCAAAAAAATAAAAGGACTCCATTTCATACCGTGTTTGTCATACTCCTCCCATTTATGGGGGGCATGAGGTCAAACATTGCAATATATATAAAATCAGTTGTTGAGTTTCGAATATTCACAACAATTCACAAAATACATTCCATTGCGAAAAATATGATTTAAATTTGAATATTTGACAATTATTATATTAAAGAGTCTAACCAGAATCCTAAAGAGGCCTTATATGTAAGTATATTGCTTTTAATTATATTATATATTACATCAATATGTATAAATATTTTAACAATATTTTATAAGAGGTATAATAATAAAAAAGATTTATATTTTATTTTAACATTGACATATAAACATATTATATACATTATTGAGTTCAAAGCAAACCAATTCTTTTTTTTTGGGATTTTATGACCTGGTAACTAAGACCTGTAAGTCAACAAACCAATAATTTCTATTTACATCATCACAAAGAGGATGTAAATACTACGTGATAATAGGCGGGACTGCCTAAGTAAAAATTGAAATTTAGTTTAGTATGAAACGTCCAGTGATTTGACATAAGTTTGAAATAGTAGTACATAATTACAGTATGGTGATTGGCGACGAAGTATAATCCGGCTCAGTTTGAAAGCAACCAGTTGCGTAAAACGTAATGGATTTCGGCTATCACTTTTTTTTACTAGATTATAGCCGTCACCTGTCAATCTGTCATTGACTGCACGTTTCATGTAATCGAGTTGATCGCTTTTTTTCTTAGAGAGTTTTGCTAGGCTGCATAACCATCGCATGCAAGTTAACCTAATCTGGTTTGCTGATGAGTCTGTTTCTTTGACATTATTATTCAACTTCTTCATTTCTAAATATTACATATGCTGAAACACGCTCAAATAAAAAAAAAATCGATTAGAAACCTTTGAAAAGTTTTTCTACATTTAACTAAGCAATATTTACATTAAAAGTTAGATTCGTTGAAATGAACTGAATAATTATTGCTTTATTAATATGACAAATTAAAAAGATACTGCAGAATCTGTTCAATTTTGTTTTACCTGGTATTTAAGTTATTAGTAGTTAAGCCATGCTTAAACATGCTTAAACATGATTCAATCTATTCTATATTAATCATAAATGTCACACGTCATTCTAACTAGTAATCCGATTCATAAATTATATAATAACAATTTTATATTTTAGTGATTCATTATGCAATATAACAATAAAATATCATTTAAATATCAAATTATTTATCGTCGGTTTCATAAAACATTGTAATATCTTATCTGTTATAACTACGTCAGACAGAGTGCAATGATCTATCTGTTTATGTCTACTAAACTTTTTCCTATTATTTTATAGCCGAAGAAACATTGAATGAAGCTCCTAAATTATTATGGAGTGTTGAGGCAAGGAGAATAATCTCATAAGGGAGAAAAGTTGAAAAAGTGCCCAGCTTATGTTGTAAATAATAGTTCAAAAAGCTTCCACAATGGCGCTAGTGTAAGCACAGGGTATGGTATGAAGAATGGTGAATATATCAAGCGAATTGAAGTATGCCGAGTTAAATAAATTAATATTAATGTCAACTTAATGTAGTTAATTATTGAAAAATTCAACAACTTACGTTGTACAAAATAATGTAGTAAATATAACCTTAAAGAGTTATTACAGGGAAACGTGCACCTAGAGTGATTAGTATTATTTTTATATTTGGCGCTTCTTTTCAGATTTACCCTGAGATGCTACTGTTGTGCCACCCAAATTTAGTGCATTTTGGATTTTTTCTTATACACAGATGATTCTCCTTACCTCTACACTCCATAAAAATTATGAAAGCTGATTGAAATACCTCAACATCTTTAAATCTATCACTAATGTACACACATTCAATTCCTCAGTTCACAAAAGGAAACCACAACTACATATATCAACCTATCAATTCTTTTTAATTAGTTCTTTCTGTACTTGAATCAGCTAAATAAAAATAAAAAATATTACCCTGACGTTGGCTGAATCGTCGACATCCAGTCGACGGAGCCATTTAAAAACAAAGCTGAAAAATATAGGCATGAGTACGTTAAGCATACAGCCTTAAGTTTTTTTGGATTACTTCAAGTCTGTAGGATTTTGTAATTTTTTTCTCATCTATGCGATCTCAAGAATAAATTACTTCAAAATACTTTTACATTTGTAAATAAATACATAAGTATTTATTATCAGTGTTTTAATAATATCTATCGTCCAGCTAAACACGTGCATCAATATTAAAATGAAAGAATCGCTTATAATACCGATAATCTGAAGATAATGTCTATTTTTAGCAATTACAGAAATAAATATTATGTTACGCAACGTTTTCAATAATGATACTGTTTTATCGTTTAATTGCGATAGGTTTCCATTGTGTTGGTTTGAAAGGAGTAATTAATAGAATAAGATAATAGGTGAATAGTATTGATATAAAACTCATTCCTACATATTTTTTAAAGAATTATATACACTATGGTTAGTGACCCTGACTACTAAGTTAGAGGTCCCGGGTTTCGAATCCTGGTAGGTGAAATCATTTATATGATGAGTATTGATGTTTGTTTCCGAGTCATGGATGTTTACATGTATTTATGTATGTTTATGTAAGTATTGTGTATTAAATATATTATAGACGTCTTGTACCCATAGGACAGGCTATGCCTAGTTTGGGGCAAGATAATTTGTGTAAAAGTGTGTCAATGTTAAAAGTATTATTAATTTCACTTAATAAATTCATTTGAGACCAGTTTAATATACATTTACACGCAAACTCTACCGAGATAATGTTTGATTCTAATTCTTAACATTACATTCTCTAACCTTACTTCCTAAGAATTTTCTCTTTACATTAACTAGAGTGCAGACTCCTTTACTGATGATACCGGTAAGAGATGAAGAGAGGTGGATGAGGGAGGTGAGGAAACACAGTAAAGTCGGTAAAGAGAGCGTTCCACATGATGGAACTGAACGGTATATCTCCCTGTTCACGGGTTGCAGGCTCCGGTAATTGTCTATCCTGCCCACATCAACTCTGCTTATCTCTTTGTACTGAAACAAAAATAGAGTTTTTCATACGTGCTGTATGTTCACGAAAAGTCTAAAATTAGCTCATGTTCTTATAAATATTTAATTTAAATTGTAAAATGGCTCAGTCTGGCGCCTTTTTATTTTGTCACATAGTGGCGTGCATTTTATTTTTGTATGGAAAAGGAGGACAAACGAGTGTACCTGGTGTTAAGTGATCACTGCCGCCTACATTCTCTTGCAAAACCAGAGGAATCACAGGAGCGTTGCCGGCCTTTAAGAAAGGTGTACGCGCTATTTTTGAAGGTACGCATGTCTTATCATTTTGGAAATACCGCACAAGGAAGCTCATTCCACAGCTATGTAGTAAGTGGAAGAAAGCTCCTTGAAAACTGCACTCCACCGCCACACATCCAGATGGTGGGGATGATATCCTAACTTGTGGCTTGTCATGTGAAGGTGGAATTCGGCGGCAGGAATTTAGGATTCAAAGTCAAAATAAACTATATTCAATTAGGTTTAAACTAAGCGCTTTTGAACCGCCACTATAAATATTTCTTTTATATTACCGGTTCTACCATAAGTTCAGAAAAAGTAGAGCTCGTGAGAAGAACATAATATTAGCAGCTCAACAGCCACTCTTTTCAATCAATAGAGTATTTTACAATGGCTGTTATTTACATAACAAATTAGTTTGTAAGGTGCTGCAACCAATATATAAATTATTTCATAAAAAGTAAAAATAATAAACTGTATTGATATAAATTATCGTATATTGGATGCATCAACCTTTAGAGCTTGAACTCATTATTTATCAGGTCGATACAACATATATCTGTATGATACCTTCAATAAGGCATATCTTCCTAAAAGACCGACTGGTTTTCCAAGTGATGGGCGACGGTGATCACTTACAGTATTATTACTACTTACAGTAGTGCTGCTCAGAATATTTGGGTTTTTCAAGAATCCTGAGTGGCTTTGCATTGTACTGGGCAGGGCATATCAATTATCAACAGCTGAAGTCCTGCTGGTCTCGTCCCTTATTTTCTTTATAAAAAATTGTGAACTATCGTGTCAGATGAATTTTGTCATAATAATTTACCTGAGTGTCAGATATGATGAGTGGCTGGTCCATCACGATCCAGGTGACCACCTCCTGGCACATGGGGGTTGTCAGTGACCCGTGGTACGTGTAGAACGACTGCGGCTCCGGGCTCATGAGGCGGCTGAGCAAAACCATAGACTATTTACTACGCGTCCGTTGGTCTAGAGTGTATTTGGAAAGAAAGAGCTTTATGCTCATGTAATGCTTATGGTAAATAACACGGGGATAGTTATAACAAACGAAACGATCAAATAACAAACTGCAAGCTAATAATAGCACTAAAGATATCTTTCGATATAATAAAGGGTCTTAGTTTATATGTGAACTTAAAAAAAATATGTCATAAACAAGCTTAAAGTTTTTTTTATTTAATTTTCAATGTTTTTGTTTTTACAAACCTGTTGTTGTTTTTGTTTTGTGAATGCTGTATACAATTTAATAGATGTTACACTTCGAAACATAGTTATAAGTTATGAATAATTATTATTAGATATTTATAATATTTAATAGTTTATAATTTAAATAGTTATTAATGCTTAGTATAAGATCAATAGTGTAATGGTATGAAGGCGTGGTTCAGTTAAATAATGACAGTACAATTATTAAAAAGAGCACAAAAAAATGCTGGCAGAGTTTCTTGCGCCGCGGCTTCACTCTCAGAGCGCCATTTGTTTCCGAAGCGGTAGCAGAAGTAATGTTAGAAGTGACATCAAAAAGGATTCTAAGGAATCAGTTTTGAGAAAATAAATGCCTTTTAATACCACAAGCTACATTTCATATATAGACATTGTGTCAAAATGTTGGTAGGCCCCCACAAGATGGACCGACGATTTAGTCAAGATCCGGAATACGTTGAATGAGGGCAGCGCAGGATCGATCGCCGTGGAGATCTTTGGGGGACGCCTTTGTCCAGCAGTGGACGTCTTCCGGCTGATGATGATGTCAAAGTACACAATTTGTAGAATCATATTCTGCTGTATTTCTGAACCGATTCTACTTCGTACGATTGATAGTGAAGAATTTTCCCACGGAAAGAGTGCGTGTTTCTATTGATAACTGCCCTCAATGTTTAACGGAAGGTATTGCAGACAATTGAGAACACTTCGAATGAGCTTTTTATATTTTAAATTATTTTATATTTATGTTTTAAACTAACACACTGCAAAATTAATAAATGTTATTTAATAGAATGTTTTTTTCTTTGCTTCAGTTTTAATTGCAAGACTAGGTATATTATGTAATAACTAATTGAATAACTAACATGACAAAGTAATCTTTCACACTCATGACTGGCTGACTGATATTGCGTATCTTGATTTTTTATAAATAAAATAAGACCCATATAGCTGAATGGTTAGTGACCCTGACTACTAAGCTAGAGGTCCCGGGTTCGAATCCCGGTAGGTGCAAACATTATGTATTTATGTATGTTTAAGTAAGCATATTGTATTAAATATATCGTTGTCTTATTGTACCCATAGTACAGGCTATTTATTTACAAGATAATTTGTGTAAAAGTGTGTAATTCAAGTAAACTTACAATACATCGATGACAGCAGGGTTCGGGTATTTGGAGTTGCGGTCCACCAGCTGCGGGAAGAATGCCGCGATCTCCCCGAGAGCAAATTCACTGGCTCCCTCACTGCTCACCTGCATTTAATATTTATTCAACTTTAATGCTCAGTCCAAACGTTGTTATTAAAAATATTAAATAAGTCTAATGACCTAGTCTAAGTCTAAGTCCCTGATAGAGATAAAACTAATCTCTATATTATGTAGAGAAAACAAATTGGAATTAATATAAATTCACCTTCTACAAGTAATATTTTTTCCTGAATCATCATCATCAGCTGGAAGGCGTCCACTGCTGGACAAACGCCTCTCCCGAAGATCCAACGTGTTCCGGCGATCTTGACCAGATTGTCGGTCCATCTTGTGGCCTACCAACACTGCGTCTTCCTGTACGTGGTCGCCATTCGAGGACTTTACTACTCGAACGGCCAGATAACTATTTGCCCCTCCAACTGCCACTTCAGTTTCCAATCGTTTGGGCTATGATGGTTAACTTTGGTTCTCCTACGGATCTCCTCATTTCTGATTCGATCTCGAAGGGTAACTCCGAGCATAGCCCTCTCCATTGCCCGCTGAGCGACAATAAGCCTTCTCATCAGGCCCATAGCTAGCGACCACGTCTGCGTACCCTAAGTCATCACTGGCAACACTCACTGGTTGAAAACCTTCGTCTTCAGACACTGTGGTATTTGGGACGAGAAGATTTTACGGAGCTTCTCGAACGCTGCACATCCTAGTTGGATTCGACGAGTACCCTCTTTACTTGAATAACGGCATCATATTTCCCAGGTCGCTAGTGGATGCGGTATACACTTACTATGAGATAAGTTGCTCGCTCATTTCCTCTCACAAATTGATTAAAGACATAATTACCCAACAACATTTATGTCAACCGTGTCGAGTTGCCGCTCCTAATATTCCAGCCATTTTATGACGCTGACTGTTTGTGCAATGGTAAGGGTTTTGGATTTAGAACGCGAGTTTTTTTTATGATACAAAAGCACGAGATGAGTTGGACGTTCAGCTTATGGTAATTGATACGTCCTGCCCATTACAATACAGTCCTGCTCAGAATTCTTGGAAAACCCAAAAATTCTGAGCGGCACTACAATTGCGCTCGTCGCCTTGAGACATAAGATGTTAAGTCTCATCTGCCCAGTAATTCGAATAATTACGGCGCCCTTCAGACCAAAACACAATAATGCTTACACATTATTGCTTCACGGCAGAAATAGGCGCCGTTGTGGTACCCATAATCTACCATTTACATTCTGACTCCTTATGTGCAGTCAACTTCAGTTAGTGTTGGGGTGCTGCATTCAATGCCAAAGACAGCAAAGGTTTTATCTAAATATCTGGGTGAGTCTTATAGGATCATAGATTTTTGTCCTGTTTTGTGTCGAGACACGTCATGTACCTTAGGCCCAAGAGGCGCATAGATTATTATACAAATTAAGTTAAGAATATTTCAGTTTGAGAGATGGATAGCTTTAATTTCCATTCGAAACCCTAAATTATTTATAATTGATATATTATTTTTGTACCAATTTATCCACGAGATTGAGTACGACTTAGATACTACTAATTCTAAGACATTCAGAATACGTCTAGATTGTCACGGTGGCTTTTGATATATTAATAAAAAACAACTTTTTTTAAAGAATAGAACAACGTCTGTCGGGTTAACTAGCTTATATCCTACTAATATCTTCACTTTCCCTTTCTTGGCATGCGTCCGTCCAGAATGGGATGTCGCTATGCCATCTTAATGTTTGTTAGTTAATGTAGATAAAACAGTTAGTTGCGAATGCATTGGGCAACTACTAGTTATAACAAAGATATATGTTCAATAACGCACGAACTAAATTGCTGTTGATGTATCCCATTATGTTGTAACCTTGATTGAATTACTCTTTGTAATGTGATCTACCTGACAAAGAACAGCGAGGACCGCAAGTCCGTCAGGTCTCTCCAGCGCTTCGTCCACCGTCAGACCAGTCTTAATATGCACCATGTGGATTTCCATCGGATATCTACAACAAAGATTTCTCTTTATTCAACGTTTTAGTGTTCTTGAAGCGTTGATGTCATAAATAACTCAAAAATAACAATTATGAATATGACTCACACTCTTTCGGGAAAGACATTAGATTCAAGATGAAGCGAATCATAGCGGGATTTTATCGTGCGTATTTTTGATGTTTGTCAGAACTCGTCAGTTTGTGGACCAATTTACATTTTTTTATGACTTTACTTTCATACTTACGATCCTAGATTAAGGATTAGTCTTCGCTGCGCTCCAGCTAGATACCATACTACCTAAGAACATAGGTTTTTTACTACGGCACCTATTAGATGCTTGTGTGCGTGGCATCTTGACACTCAATGGCATCTTTCAAATTTTATAACGTACGCTACGTGTTGTTTTATATTGAAATTAATAAGAAAATACAAAATACTTACTGATGATATGTGTTACCAGTGTCTTTCTTATATCTTGTAGTTATATTTTTACTACGCAACCCGGCATTTTAGTTTTAATTACTAGCAAAGTTTAACAGATCATGTGGCACGTCAACGTCACACATTGTTCGAGAGTGGCTGGAGTACACCCAGTTGGACATAGTATTAGTTGCCCCATTTAGCGACTTTGTCTGCGGTATCTAGTTGGAGCGCAGTGGAGATCAATCCTTAATCTAAGTTTACGATATACAGTTAAAAGTTTAGATTAATAGTCGTAGGGCTTAGGTTAAAATCGGCACCTACTTCAAAGTTGTATTACAATAAAATTTCTTTGATGAAATAATGAAATTATATAATATGAATAACAAGTTTAGGACTGAATGAAAGTATTAATTCGTCCTTTTTTCATTTCATTTCATTATCAAGGATGTAGTCTAAAATTTACATTTTAATTATTTTTTTCATCATTAGCGTGAAGACGTCCCTGCTCGACAAAGACCTCCCCCAAAAATTTTTTCACCCGATGGTAACTAATTAGCGCTGCACGGTGTTTGCAACACCTGACTTTGATAATTTCGACAGCTCCGTCAACAATACCCGTAGCTCAGCAGAAAAGTATTTACTAAAATTTCTAGTACAATTTAAATGTAAAGATGGAAGAGAATAATTTTGAAAGTAGAACAGACCCGGGGGTATATAGCCATACTAACCGTAGCCTACGGCAGTTCTAGTTCAGACTCGAAAGTTAAAAGGAAAAGAAGGAAGAGAAGAAGAAGTAGTGAAAAGAGGAAAGTGATTCAGTGAGGAGTAGATAGAAGAAAACAAGTGTTCAGTGCAGTGTGATCTGCTGAAAGCACCGCCATCTGAAGAAGAATAGCGACAGACCGGCGAAGTGCAAGTTCATGGAAGTGAACGCAAATAAAGGCTTGTTCCTTTAAACCATAGGTTCTCGACGTGGGCGATAACGCACCCTTGTGGGCGTTTGAGACTTTCGGGGGGGGCAGTAGAAGACCCAGAGAAAATTAGGGGATATTAAGATGGCGCAGATGGGGCGTGGGTAGATTAAAATATATAGTCTAAAAAGGCAAAAAAATACACGAAAATACTCCAGAAAAAAACATATTCTCAAAGTGGGCGGTGAGCAAAATAAGGTTGAGAAACTATGCTTTAAACTGTGTATTACTTTCCAATCCCTGACCCCCTCGTGACACTATACAAGTTTGTGGCGAGTGGGCCTAAGGTGGGATTCAATCGCAGGGATCAGGTCCAACAGCTCTTTAAATCAATCCCCTTATACGATCAACGTAAGCAACGTTTGCAGCGCCCTGGATCCCTAATTCAAGCATCCACGCAGTGAGATGAGACTCCATATGTGTCCAGACTTTCGCCTCATACAGCGGTAAGATGTGGGCCGTTAATATGTAAATCTATTACCTATCCTTCCCCTACCTATTTCTTTAGTTTTTTTTTTAATTGAATTGTTTAAAGTAGAGTTTTACGTTGCCCATTAATTCAGTTGTTTGGTCGGGGGTTTCGCGTGGGCCGATGTTTCGGTGATGGACGCCCCTAACTATAAGGCTGAGGCCTGTAGGGCGTATTTAAACTTTGCTCAGGCTTTGCTAACGTAAGACTTAGCTAAGTGTAAGCTTAGTATAATCTTTGATTTCGGTTTTATCTTATATCTTTAAACGAGCAATTCTTATATATATATATATATAATTTGAATCTCGGAAACGGCTCAAACGATTTTAATGAAATTTAGTATACAGGTAGTTTCGGGGGCGAGAAATCCATCTAGCTAGATTTAAATTTAAGGATTAGTTTTATCTGTATTTTAATGAGAAACAACTACAATAACATTAGAATACAAAGGTAAATTTCGCCATTATATACAAGACCATAAAAGCTCATATTCCTAAAAATCCGAGCAATGCTCGGTCGTCCGGATATTAATCATTTAACAGCTGAAAGACAGCCTAATGCAAAAGTCAACTTCGCGTTTCATTACACTCAGCTAAGTTTTACGTAAATAAAGTCTGAGCAAAGTCTAAGTACGATCTGTAGATCTCAGCCTAGTCTAAATATTGGCGGAATTAACACCAAAGATAACTTACAACATTTAGATAACTAATTTTTTTTATAAAAATATTATTCTTAATTAATTTGAAGATATTAAACTCTCAACTTACTTCATCCCATCAATAGCATGTTCAGACAGCCAATGTAGATGGAACTGCAGGAAGCTGTAATTGCCTCTGAGAGGTCCTCCTGACACCAGGGGCGTTGGGAAGTCTTCCACTATCGTCCATTTTACTATTGATATACAAATATATTTTATTGATACAAAACAAATCTTATAAATGTACTTGCAATATAATATTCCACCTTCGCACGACATGCCACAAATTAGGATATCATTCCCACGAACTGGATGTGTGACCTCCACAGTGCGGTTTTCAAGGAGATTTCTTCCACGTACTACAAAGCTGTGGAATGAGCTTCCTTGTGTGGTGTTTCCGGGACCATATGACATAGGTACCTTCAAAAAAAAGCGCGTGCCTACAACGCTCCTGTGATTCCTCTGGTGTTGCAAGAGAATGTGGGCTCCTCCTTTTCCACATAATAATAAAAATATTATAATAACATTAAATTAAGACTATCGTTACGGGGAAGTGTACCAAGAATACTGGCAACGTTTCCACGTTGGATAGTAAGGTTGACCGAAATATCTGCCAGCGCTTGGGTTACCAATAGCCCTTTTGAGGCGAGAAGATACTTCTCTGTACATTTTCACATCTATCGGCCCCATGGGCCAAGTGTATCGACACAAAACGGCATAAGATGATATTTACATATTTGCGAAGTTTGCCATCTTCGTTTACACAAATATGTTTAAGTTCTGCAAATTCTTTGTTAGATATGAGGTAGATCAAATTCTAGAAGGTGTCTCCAAAGGAGACGAGCAAGACGTTCCTCATGGTTACGCCCTGCCCATTACAATGCAGTGCCGCTCAGGATTCTTGAAAAACACAAAATTCTGAGCGAAACACAATTGAGTTCGATCGACACTATTATCATTTTCAAATTCATTTATTTTTATTCAAAATGGAATGGTACGCGTTCGTTTTGTTTACATTCGGTTAAAAAACATCGGAAGTTTTCGTACGAATTAAAAAAAACGAATCGATCCCTCCGATATTTGGTATTTACCGTCGCATACGTTTATCTACTTTCGACAACGTAAATTAAATTTGATTCATACGACATACCTATTCGATTTAGCAGTTCGGAAAATCAAATCTAGAAATGTTTGTGAGCGTTGGCAAGTTAATACTCACGGGTGTGTCCGTTGTTGACAGCTGTCACGTTGACCCTGTCATAGCCGCGGAAGAACAGCGGGCCCCTGATGTGAAGGCCGTGTTTGTCAACGATGGCGCTGCGAGTCATTATGTTGATTGGGGATTGGTACTTCCCTTCGGTGCACTCGCCTGGCCATCTTGTCTCATCTGCATTTCAATTGAGTTAAAATGACTATGTAATTCGGGACTATTGTGGAAGTTATGCTTCTTTAGGCGCGTTATGAAAAATGATGAGAGTGAAATATTAAGATGCGCGGGCATCACTGTAAAACAAAAGTAACGGTTGAAGTTGGTAGAATTTTTCTGACGTTTGCGTCATTAATTATTTCTTCGTCCATTATTAGGACAGGCAAGGGGTTCAAGCCCATACAGCCGTATTCATTATTTAATAATTAATTTTCAAAGCCATTTTATTTTTACAAAATTGTTCTTTCTTAAAACGTAGAATAGCAGGAGGAATAAATGATTTTAGCCTCGTAAGGCCAAAGAAGTGTAACTTCTTGCGTGCAAACACAAGTACAAACACACATTTTTTTATCAAAAACAACTGACAACATGATAGTTACATTAAATTTCTTTGGTTTTTGTGATAAGACGGTAAACCCCTACAGTGCGGTTTTCAAGGAACACTCTTCCACGTACTACAAAGGTGTGGAATGGGCTTCCTTGTGAGGAGTTTCCGGGACGATACAACATGGGTACTTTCAAAAAAGTGCGTACACCTTTCTTAAAGGCCGGCAACGCTTCTGTTATTCCTCTGGTGTTGGAAGAGAATGTGGGCGGCTGTGATCACTTAACACCAGGTGACCCGTACGCTCGTTTGTCCACCTTTTCAATAAAAAAAGTGAAGATAATGATTGATTTTTCGATACAAATTGAACCCTATGTTGTACTTATTGTAGGCCTATTATACGAGCACTCAATGATGGTTGGTTGCCCAGCCAGGGTTTTTTTTTCCCACCCAGAATAACTAAGCCAGTTAAATGAAAGAGCTTCTCGTCTATTATCATTGCGTTACAGTTGGCCCATTCGGACATTGAGCTATTCGAAAAAGAACCTCCCAATGTTCCTACATTTCACTAATTTCTTCCAATCCTGGTTCTTAAGGCTTGGAGGTGTTGCTCAATGCCGTACAACCACTGAAATTTGAGCCTTCCTTGCTAGTTATTAAAAGGTTCTGTCCCTGCTGCAAGACCTATGAACTCCCGCGGTTATCAAATTCGTGATTCCAGGCTTCTCAGAAAGTTTTGTAAAAAAATAGCAGGCCTATTATAATTAAAAAAAAAACATAATTTGTATTTCTTTTCCTTATGTTCGTAATATCAGTTAAAATTATCTTTTATATATAAATTACTAGGCACAGTTAAAGTAGGATCTCTTTCCCCATTGGTACTTACAATCATAGGACCAGTGTTCTGATTGAAGTGAGTCTGCAACAAAATAAACATATTGTTAAATTTATTTTCTTCAAAAAAGACTATTAGAATTATATATTTAGGATTAGATTAAAGATTGTCTCCGCTGCGCTCCAACTAGATACCGCACTACCTAAGAACAATAGCTTTTTTATTGCGGCAACTCAATGGAATCTATCAAATCTTGTAACTTATATTATACGCTTCGTGATATTTTACATTGAAATTAATAAAATACAAAATACTTACTGATGATATGTGAACCCAGTGTCTTTCTTATTTCTTGTAGTATTATTTTTACAAAGTTTTACTTCGGAACCCGGGATTTTAGTTTCGATTATAAGCAAAGTTTAACCATACATATGGCACGTCAACGTCACACATTGTACGAGATTGGCTCGAGTACGCCCACTTGGGCTTAGTATTAGTTGTAGCACTTTGCGACTACGCTTGCGGTATCTAGTTAGAGCGCAGCGGAGACCGATCCTTAATCTAAGACACAAACAATGTTTTGTTTTAAAAGTCAGTTCTGAGGTAGACGAGGCTTAGTCTTTAGTTGTTGTAAAGCCCCAGTGTACTGCGAGTACGTCCACGGTACATGATAAATTGTATTGTAGATAGTTTTTTTTAAATAATTGGAACTCAATGTAGTAAAGTAATAAATATTTATTTAAAATAATGTTTTTCAATAAGATACTGAACGTCAAAATCTACCCATTCAAAAATACATGTCTCAGATCTGAGAAGAACGGATATTTTTAATGACAATTTTATGTTACAATAAAATTTTTTTCATTAAAAAGGCTGGGGTTGAATGCTCCATTCCAAATTTGTGTGCTAAAATAACATTTTTTAACAATTCTTTGAAATTTTGCACCATAACATATAAATTTGCATATATAATAGAAACTCCCATGAATGTAAAATTGCATTGATCGCCTGGATACTACCACAAAAATATGATAATATTGAGCTGCTCTTACGACACATACGCTAAAACACATTTTTTACATTAGATTTTAACCGACACATACAAAAAAAGAAGAGTGTACTGTCAGTAAATTTTGCCAAAAACCATCTGTCTACAGCAAATACCACCTCCGAGGCAAACAATGGCGCTAAACTTCATAATGACAACTATGACAAATCTTTGACTCATCTTATCTGCAGTCCCCCTCAGTGTTTAAATTCTCTTTGGTCTGCAAAACGAGATCAGAGGGCCTACCATCAACTTGATAAGCGATGTGAATCCGATGCAGTTCAGTTTAGGTACCCAACTTGAATAACTAAAATTTGTACCATGAATTGCCTTTTACTGAATGGCGTTTGGATCGCTTATGAAGAATGACGAAATAAAATTGCGTTTCGAAACCTAAAATGATATGATTTTAGCGGTTTTTTTTGCGTAGAAAATACTAAAAATACATTTTAAAATTGCGGAATTGCGTCAAATTATAAACCATTAAGCCCTTTTTTACACTTATTAAATAATAGTAATATAAATAAATATAGTTCTTTGAATTACAAATTAAATGTTTGCTTATGTGTTTTCGTAAAAATAACGAGTTATGAACGCACCTCCATTGATGTTTGATTTGACAGGACCACAGAGTACATTTTTTTAAATTCGTTTTTGCGAACAGGCTATAGCCCGGGCCTTTACTGCCTCGTCTTTAGTATTTTAATTTTTGGTTTTATTTTCAGTATTTTGTTTTACAAAAAAGTCCAATAAAGTATTCTCATCTCATCTTTAATCAATAAAATTTTTCTTTTCTAAGTTTTCACTATTTTTAAAAGTTATTAACAAGACGATTCACTTTCCTCTAAGGAAGTAGCAACTTTTTTCGAATCGGTCACTTTGATAAATAAGCTATCCAGTTTAGGATGGATTATATTTCTTACACGCTCTCGGTTGAGTTTTTGGAACAGCGAGGTTTAGTTTCGGTATAAGATGAGGAGAATCAATAATATTATTTAGTAATTTAAAGAGGAACATTCTGTCGAGCAAAGTTCTACGGGACTTAAGTGAGTTAAGGTGGAAATACTGCAGTCTACGTGTATAAGAAGGATTTTTTTTCGATAGATTACAGCTATATGCCAGAGAAACCTCTTCTGAACTGATTCTAAGTGTTATATACATCGTAATGCGGGTTCCAAATGATCGTACAATATTCTAAAGTGCTCCGCACTAGAGCAGTATAAATGGTGATTTTTGTTGTGGGCCCTTTAAAGGGATTGGAGTTGCGTAACACAAAGCCTAAAATCTGAAAGCTTTTTTTAGTAATTGCATCAATATGGGAATTAAACCTTAACCTGTTGTCGATGATGACCCCTAGATCCCTAACGAGGTTCACTTCAGCCAAAGCAATAGCATTAACATAATATGTTCTCGTGGGTAAATTATTTTTTTGTCTACTAAAGTGGATTACGTGACATTTATCAGTGTTTAATCTCATTCCATTTTCCTGACACCAGTTTACTAGATTATCTAAGTCATTTTGGAGAAGAAGAGCTTCATCGGCCGAATTAACTTGTCTGAAAAATTAAAGATCGTCAGCGAATAAATAAAACCTAGAATTTTCGAAGCAATTGTATATGTCATTAATAAATAAGTTAAAAAATAATGGTCCCAAATGGGAGCCTTGTGGGACACCTGACAGAGTAGTAAAAGGCTTAGAAGAATAGTCTCCAATGACAACAGAAGATTTACGGTTAGTTAAGTAAGACTTGCACCATTTTAAGAACATACCATCGATTCCAGAAGAATAAAGCTTGTAAATAACTAGTTCATGGTTAACTTTGTCAAAAGCCTTGCTGAAATCGGTATAAATAGTGTCAATTGAATGACCATGATCCATTTCCTCAGACAGATCACCGACAAAGGACATACTGTAGATCTCTTTTTCATAAACCCAAGTTGTTGAGTTATAATAATTTGTCTTAAATGGAATAACAGAATTGGATACACCAGAACCTCAAAAACTTTAGCAAATACGGAAATTATTGTTATAGGCCTATAATTTATGACGTGCTTAGGGTTGCCGCTCTTAAACAATGGCAAAACAAGAGACTCTTTCCAAGTAGATGGAAATACACCAGTACCGAGAGATTTATTTATGATAATAGTTAGAGGCAGTGCTAAAGCACTAGCACATTTGACTGCAAAGACTGACGGAATTCTATCTGCACCGGCTCCCTTTGTAGTGTCAAGTCTTTTTAACACTGAATACTTGAGATGTTGTGACGGAAAGGGCCATTAAGGTACTGGTTGCAGTCGGCTCATGAGACCCAGTTGGAACAGAAATGGTATCCATGTTATAAATAGAAGAAAACTGTGAGGCAAATAATTCACACATATCGGGGCCATTTGTTGCATTTTTGTTGTCTGAAAAAATTTCAGCTGGAAAAGTACTGCTATTACCTCTTTTTTGTTTAATGTAAGTCCAGAATAATTTAGGATTACACTTTAAACATGATTCTAAGCTTTCCAAATATTTTGCATAATTTAAATCCTGTAATAAATTCCAAATTAATTCAATCCTTCACAGCTGTTGTATTATTAATTTATTATAATATAATATTTTATACAAAAACAAAATTATTTCCGGCTGAGATTCGATCCCGGATCAGGCACGGAGCATCACAAGTAATCGCTCTAGGTATCCACAACGCCACGAGGATCGTGACGATTAAATTAAAATATTTGTTCAGTACTTGAATAAAGAGTGTGTGAATGAACGCTGGACTGCTACGACAAACCAAAGACAGAGTTTTTTCACACTACCCACAATTTTTCTCACTAAAAACCACAAAAACAATTTTGTAATCTTAAAAATAACTGTAAATTTAACTTTTTAAGGACCACTTTTCCACCACTGTTTACTTTAGTTGTCATATATTAATATATTCAATTTCTAAGTTCTTATATCAGGATTTGACTATTTTAAAATTTAAAACAACACGGGGCTTTCACAAACGCGGTATATGCCCGTTCGGTATATGAGTTCATGGTAGGCCCGCTGGAAAGGTCTTGAAACGTCGGGTTAACTAAAATAAAAATCTAATGTAAAAACAGTTACAATAACACGTGTTTTAATCCTTTAAAAGAGTTTTACTTAAACAAAAAAGAATTTTTATTAGTATTATCACATGTATTTCCCATTTTAATTAATTAAATGTGTTCCTGTTACGAGTTAAAACAGTTGCATGTTTATTTTGTGAAACAATATGTTTGTCTCCTACTCTACCCACGGACTAGTAAAAAAATAAGAACTCCGTGTCACCTTACATAACAGTGTAGCACCAAAACAAGCCGATTAACGTGTAAATACATAGCCCCACGCACACACTTATACTACTACAGGCCGATAGGCGGACATTATGAGAATTGTCATCTTCTGCGACACATCAGTTTGCGTCTCAATAAAATATTTTAAAAATGCCGTCATGCGTTGTGAAAAAGTGTAAAAACGATACTATATAAGTATTTGTGCCATATATGATTATTTAAGGGAGAAAAAATTGTGTAATTAGTATTCCCCGTAACCGCACACACACTAGCATAACGGTGCTTCACTCGCTAATATCACGCGCAGAGTCCTTCATTTTTACTCGTCTGTACCTCTACCTAGTATAACTTCTTACATTATAGGGAACAATTCTTAGCTGAGCAAGCTCTTCGTTAACAAGAAATGGATACTAAGTTATTCACGAACCTCAGTTGCCTTCGGGAAATGAATACAGAAACCTTACAAGAAACCTCTGTCTGACTGATTTGAATTTCCAATACAATATTTGAGTAGGATAATATATACAGTTAGTTGTTAAGACTATATTATAGTTTTACCTATACATATATCTTAGATCATTTATACGTCTAGATAGACTATGAAAGCTGTGAAAATGTAGAAAAAATAGACTTTTGAACTAACCTATATTTTGAGCAATTCACACACATTAACACAAAGTTTCATTCAAATCGCGAGTGTAAGACGTAGCTTGTCACGCACACTGAACTAATAGTGGTTGCCTAGGCTGCCCCGCATATTCAGGAGGGGGCAAATCTGCGCTGACTCGGGGCAAACAGAGCAGGAGGCTCAAACCACCCTCCTCCATACTCGCTGTGGACTTTTGCAACATCAGGGGGCTTCGCTCAAATTTAAATGCCGTCCACTTTCACCTGGAGACGGCGAAGCCAGCCCTGCTCTTTTTAACCGAGACACAGATATCCTCCCTGGCTGATTCATCTTACCTTTCATACCCGGGGTATAATTTGGAACACTCCTTTATACCACGAGCTGGCGTGTGCGTTTACGGCAGGGAGGATGTCTGTTCTCGACGCCTGAGTTTTCCTGAAGGACAGGACCTATCCATCATCTGGCTGCGTGTAGACTGCGATGACCATCCGCAAATCTACGCATGCCTGTATAGGTCCCATAGCGGTAACGCAGAGACTGACCGACTCCTCGAACACATCCAAATGGCTACAGATTCCGTGTTGGAGCAGTTCCCCACTTCAGAGATCGTGTTTCTTGGCGATTTTAATGCCCACCACGCCGAATGGCTAGGCTCACGTACCACCGATCATGCAGGGAGATCTGTCCACGACTTCGCCTTAGCATATGGTCTGATGCAACTGGTTATTGCGCCAACGCGAATCCCAGATGTGCAAGATCGTACACCTTCACTGTTGGACCTTCTGTTGACCTCACATCCGGACAGCTACCTAGTTTCCGTTGACCCTCCTCTGGGATCGTTGGACCACTGCCTCATCCGGAGCACCGTGCCGATCACGCACCTAACACAGCCCCGATTCGTAGGCTGTCGCCGCGTGTGGCACTATAGGTCAGCAGGGTGGGACGAGATGCGGTGCTTTTTTGCATCCTACCCGTGGAGGCAGATCTGTTTTTCGCTGGGAGATCCAGATGCCGCTGCTGACGCTGTTGCTGATGTGGTACTGCAAGGTATGGAACTCTTCATTCCATCCTCCTCTGTGCCCATCAGTGGCAGGTCCCAACCATGGTTTGACCGCTCCTGCAAAATGACCTCTCGCCGAAAGCAGGAGTGCTATCAGGCTTGAGTCAATGCGGTGGTATCTAATGATGTGAATTCCAGCGAACTTAAAAAACACTTCAATCATGCCTCCAGGTCCTTCAAAAGAGTTATTGCTTGCGACGCGAAGTCGAAGCACATTGGCAGAATTGGCGAAAGACTTGCACACCTTCCCTCGGGAACTCGTGCGTTCTGGTCGCTTACCAAGGCTGTCCAAGGAAACTTCTGCCAGCCAGCCATTCCACCACTGCACAGGGATGATGACTCGCTGGTCCATGACGCGAAAGAGAAAGCTGATCTCCTGGGCTCCCTTTTCGCGTCCAATTCGACTCTGGATGACCAAGGTGCACCACCACCGCATTTTCCGCGGAGCGACTCATACATGCCGGAGGTAAAAATCCGGCAAGAAGCGCCTTAAGCACGGCGCCATGCCGGATGTTTACCTCCGGCATGGCGCCGTGCTTAAGGCGCTTCTCACCTTGGACATTCACAAATCGAGCTGGCCCGATGGCATTCCCCCGATAGTGCTGCGGACATGTGCTCCGGAACTGGCGCCGGTCCTAACCCGTCTTTTCCGGCTCTCCTACTCATCAGGCGTAGTCCCGAAATTATGGAAGGCGGCTTTAGTGCACCCGATCCCTAAGAAAGGTGTACGCTGAGATCCGTCCAACTACCGCCCCATTGCCATTACCTCCATTTTCTCCAAAGTAATGGAGTTGATCATCAACCGCCAGCTCTTGGGATACCTAGAGGGGCACCAGCTGATCAGCGACTGCCAGTACGGTTTCCGTCAGGGTCGCTCAGCTGGTGATCTTCTTGCATAGCTCACCCATAAATGGGCGCAAGCGGAGTCGAAGGGACAGGCGTTGGCGGTGAGTTTTGATATAGCGAAGGCCTTCGATCGGGTGTGGCATAAAGCGTTTATATATATTAAGCATAAAGTATATAAACTGCCATCCTATGGGCTTCCCGAGAAGTCGACGAGAACCGGAATAAACTTGTGTCTGAAATCGAGACTATGCTTTGCAGTCTCGGAATGGGGCCGAAAAAATTTAGTCCAATTCAACCCCAAGAAGACACAAGTTTGTGCGTTCACTACTAAAAAGTCTCCCTTTGTCGTATCCCCTCGATTCGAGAACACTCCTCTAACGGCCACAGCCTGTATTGGCATACTTGGCGTCGATATATCGAGCGCCGTTCAGTTCCGTGGAAAGAAGTCGCTTGGAAGAGAAGGCCAAACTGGCCTCAAAAAAGCTTGGTGTACTAAGTAAGGCGAGACATTACGTCACTAAAAGCCACCGCCTGCAACTTTATGAGGCGCAAATTCGGCCTCACATGGAGTACTGTTCTCACCTCTGGGCGGGTGCTCCCCAGTACCAGCTTCTACCATTTGACTGCATACAACGAAGAGCGGCTCGAATCATCGACGGTCAAGTCATCTCCGATCGGCTTGATTCTCTAGCATTGCGTAGAGATGTGGGTTCTGTCTGCATCTTCTACCGCATTTATCACGGGGAGTGCTCAGAGGAGCTGTTCGGGTTGATTCCAGCGGCCGAACTCCACCACCGGACATTACATGCAAAGTACCAACTGCATCACGTAGACGTCTGGCATTCCACAACCGCGCGTTTTGTCCGAAATTTATTGCCTCGCACAGCCACTTTGTGGAATCAACTACCGGCAGCGGTCTTCCCGAACAGATACGACTTAGGGACCTTCAAGAAAAAAGCATACTCCCACCTTAAAGGCTGGCAACGCATTTCTTGACACACCTGTTGTTGCGGATGTCCATGGGCGGTTGCGGGCATAGGCTCATCTCTCACCCATCCCGTGAGCCTCTTGCCCGTTTGCCCCCTCTCATATAAAAAAAACGACAATTTTTGAGTTCCATATAGACATAAAATACTATCGTAAATATGCGAGATGCGTTACATATCCGAGCGTGACAGCTCATTCTCAATTAATAACACACAGCAGGATCATGTTTGACGGGATTACCCGGCCAACTAAGAAGCGCCCGTTCGCGAGAATGACGCATACATTAGCCATCACTTCCCTCGACCATTTCTTTTTTATGGAAGGGAACGGCCCACGTCGAAGCCACAAGCAATGACATTCAAGCGAGCTTGACGAAACATGCCTGTATTGTTTTTACAATAAATCATATCAATGACGTACTATACATATGGACATATCATTCGCAGTCTGATAGCGGAACAGAAAAAGTGTGCTTAAAGACAATGTAAGTACACTTTTCTCCTTAGTCGTGTGTCAACTGTGACTGTTCGAATCGAACCTAAACTGAATAAATGTTTTACATTGCTGCATATTGACCAAACATATTTGAAACAAGTGGAGTAAATGCGGCAATGTATAGATATAGCAGTCGAAGTTTATTATGTTGTAATTTGTGGCATGTTCCATATTTCGGTTTTGTATTTATATGACGCACATTGTCTATATGTATACAATATTATTTTATTAAACGCTTAATTCGTTACATATTTGAATCAATTTAAAAAAAAAAGTGTGAGTGTACTAATTTGTGCACACAAGAAGTTATACTTCTTTGGCCTAACAAAGCAAAAATCCTTAAAATTATTTATTCCTCGTACTATTCTACGTTTGTAGAAAGAACAATTTTGTTGAAATCTTGCAAAGATGGCTTTGACAATTAATTTTTAAGTAATGAATACGGCTGTATTGGTTTGAAACCTTTGCCTCTACTAATAATGGACGAAGAACCCCAAAAAAAAAACGAATAACGCAAACGTCAGAAAATTTTAGGAACCAATATCATTCTGTTTCTTTTGTGTTATAGTGATGCGTGCGCGTCTTAAAATTTCACTCTCATCATTTTTTCATAACACCCCCACGGACTAGTCAATAAAGAATGACTCCGCGCCGTGATATTAGCAAGTGAAGTACCTTCATGCTAGTGTGTGTGCGGTTACGGGGTATACCAGATACACAATTTTTTCTCCCTTAAATAATCATATATCCACAAATACTTTTATAGGATTGTTTTAACACTTTTTCTCAACGCACGACGGCATCTTTAAAATATTTTAAATTGCGACGCAAACTGATCTGTCACAGACGATGGCAGATCTCATAATGGCGGCCGATCGGCTTGTATTAGTGTAAGTGTATGCGTGGGGCTATGTATTTACATGTTTACCGGCTTGTTTTGGTGCCTCATTGTTATGTAAGGTGACACGGAGTCCTTCTTATTGTACTCGCCCGTGAACGCGCCTAAGGAAGTATAACTTCAACAAAATCTGTATGAAATATTATGTACAACATACATCTTAAACATTCGTGTTTTATCAGTAAGAAGTCGTGTTCAGAAGCGTTTTGTGATAACACAAAATGAACTCATAAATATTTTTTATCATTAACTATTTACATATTGCTATGGTAAGTATATTATTCACCGTGTCAGGTGTAAATATGATTTATTTATTTTTATCATTCGGAGTAGTAATAAAAATAAATGCAGTTTATGTTAAAAAAATTTGTAAAATGGAGTGAACAATTTAGCTAAAGTGTATCAAGAGACTGTCTAAGATCTTGTTGCGAACCTCTTAGCAATGCACTTTCTAAATGTATCTGCTGCTGGTCAGAAACACAATATACCCTGAGCTTAGCAGGAGTCAACGTACCGGACTATAAAAGAACTGAATACTCTCTCTCTCGTCTAGCCTAAATCTGAACGCCCTTATACATATAATACACACTAGCCGTTCCCGCCCACTTCGCTGGACCAGTTTTAAAAGGAAATGACAATAAAATAATAAGTAGCAATAAACCACCAAGTAGGATAAATTTCGCATCGAATGGTGGTACTTACATGTCGATACGATCAGTGGTTTAGGCGTGTTTGCCTCAAACAAAGACCATTTTCATCATATCTTTACATATACATTTCTAGAGTGCGTGTGAACTGAACTCCTCCTGGACCGATTTTGATGAAATTTTTTGTGTGAGTTCAAGGGGATTCGAGGATGGTTTAGATTCACAATTGAACTACCTCCTAAACGGCTGGACCGATATTGATGATATTTTTGTGTGTTCCAGAGATTTGAGATTGGTTTAGATTCTCAATTCCGTCCATATAATATAATTCTCCTGCTCATGTGTATGTTAGAGAACTCCTCCTAACGGCTGGACCGAGTTTTCAAATTTAAGACGTGTGTACAGGACAACGTCTGTTGGGTCCACTAGTATATATATATATATATATTGAGACGTGTACACGCTCATTGAAACTTGTAAATCCAATGATACGTGGCCAGACAGACTAAAATCTGCATAAAAGCCAGAGGTAGTCTTCTCAATATCGTCCTTATTGTATAATATATCGTTGTATCTAATGTGTCCCTGAGGACTGGCGTTACATTGCTTCTCTCGCCAGTTGCAATCGCTCTAATCGCACAATCGCACATGTAAGGACGCTCGGGTGAAACTATTTTCGTTTCGGTTGGTACCCGCTCTTAAGGTAGCTATCCCAAGAAATCGGTTTATATAAAGCTTATATTTGTACAAGAAATAAACATATATCTACACAATATGAGAAGAAAATTAAAAATGCTTCTAATTCTGAATGATTAAAACTATGGCGATCTTGAGCGAGAGAAGTAACCTAGCTCCGCTCAATTCCTCAAAGCCATTGGCTCGGTCTCCAGCCTTTTAGAATGACAAAAGTAGTGGAACCCAAAATAATGGTTGCCCTAGACTTTCTATACGGGAAGTTCATTGATATTCCTCCCTTCTGGGATTAAATATACAAATATAATTTGTACTAAAATTCATGGGATGATGCGGGACTCGAACCCGCGGCTTTGGGTTCAGTCGGAGCACTCTTACCAACTGCGCATACCGTCCGAGTAGCGCATCGACCGAAATTTTTGTATGTCTTCTTCAACTCTCAGGTTTGTTGGTGAGAGCGCTCGGACGGCACGCGAAAGGCACGGCTTCGAGTCCCGCATCGTCCCATGAATTTTGGTACAAATTAAATTTGTATATTTCTATACAGGACTCAAAATAACATTTTACCATTTTGGAAGTGTTTCTCGCGCAAACTATTCAGTTTAGAAAAAAATGATATTAGAAACCATAATATCATTTTTGAAGACCTATCTATATACGTATGGGTTCGAGTTTCAGTTACAAGTATGGAGAACCCCCAAAATTTATTGTTCACAGAATATATCTTATCAAGTTTCAACAGTATCATTCTTATAGTTTTGTCATTCGGCTACGGAACCCTAAAAATATATCCATTCAGCTGAGAATTTTATCGCCTACAGGTGTAAGACATATTTTCGGTCAGTGGTATATTTTGACTATCAAAAGGTAGGTAATACAAAATTCACTATTCAAACAAAAATATTCGAAAAAGAACAAACAAGGCATGAATGGAAATATTTCGTATCAAGTCAACACAGATAACTACATATAAAACACGTCCATCTGTCCGTATGTCCTCGATGTTTACAGGAGTTTTGTAATGTTATAGTAAGTTGACATAGCCGAAATATTATGCTCGCTTTATTTGCGATTACATTCACAGAGATAAGGAGTTGTAGTAAATATTGAGATAATGTAATATGATATAGACCTTGGTCGTAGAAATAACTCACGAAATATTTTATATATATATAAGATATCATCCAAACCATCTGGATGTTTGGCGGTACTCCACAGTGCGGTTTTCAAGGAGCTTTCTTCCACGTACTACAAAGCTGTGGAATAAACTTCCTTGTGCGGTGTTTCCGGGACTATACGACAATATACCTTCAAAAAAAGCGCGTACACTTTCCTTAAAAGACGGCAACGCTCCTGTGATTTCTCTGGTGTTGCAAGAGAATGTGAGCGGCGGTGATCACTTAACACCAGGTGACTAATACTTATTATGTTAAAGGGGGCACCGAACTTTAAATCGGGTAGGGCGGAAATTAGATATTTCAAAATAATTAATATTTTGAAAATGTTTATTTAGTGTATACGTTATCCCTTAGATTAAGGATTGGTCTCCGCTCCGTTCCAACTAGATACCGCAGGCGTAGACACAAAGTTACGCAAAAAACCGATAAAATCATAAATCTTTAGGTTTCGAAACGCAACGCGTATGGTTCGAGTAAGAGAGACAAACTTATGCAGAGACTGTAGAGCGTCATCTCTTTCTCACACCGAGGACCATAGACAATTTTATTTCGTTCATTCTTCCTAAGCGATCCAAACGCCATTCAGGAAAAGGCACTTCATGGTACGAATTTCAGCAACTCAGTTTAGGTACGTAAACTGAACTGCATCAGAATCGCATCGCTTATTAAAGGTTGATAAGTATAAAATTGTAAGTAATGATGAAAGTAGGCCTTCTGGCCTTAGATTAGCCTCTCAGATGACAATGCGTCTGTTGTCTATGGTATCTCTCTATGTTTTTAAGGCGGTTTTTAAGGAGGTAACTAATAACTACGGCCATAAATGGACGTACTCGAGCCAGTCTCGAAAAATGTGTGACGTTGACGTACCACATGTTCTGTTGACCTTGCTAATAATATTAATTTTAATGTAAAATAACACGAAGTGTATGTTACAAAATTTGAAAGATGCCATAGTCAAGATGCCACGCACACATGCATTTTTATAAATAGCCAATACATACTACAATATAAAGTTGCCGTAAAAAGCTGTTGTTCTTAGGTAGTACGGTATCTTAGACCAATCCTTAATCTAAGGTGTATACGTTATTCATTATATGTAATTCAGTTTAAGTTCGTAAATCACACGTCATAAATACCTTATAAATTCATTATATGAGTAGAATGAGCGCTCAATGAGCCACCTTATATGTTTATAAGTATTAAAATTTAACACGCTTGTGATATAGTCCAGAAGTTTATTTTCATTTCTCATACTCGGAAAGTAATGTTGTTCTGATCTGATTATTGGGTGGAAAATGCTGCTTCCCTCCAAAGAGAGGGAAAAACTAATACAAATTACTTCCCACCTAAGGACCTTATAAAAATGAATGAACTTTAAAAATAAAACTGCTGTCAGCTGTGAAGAGTTTTATGTAAAAAAACAACTAATTAAAAAAGTGCTGCGGCCATGTGGCTTTCTAAACAGCCAGGGTGAACTTAGCGCAAACTTCTTTGAGCGTATAAAGCCGCAACAATTACGCGGTGAGTACCATATTTAAAATTCAAAAGTCGACATAAATTGTCCAAATTTGACAATTAATTTTAAATAGGTATTAATAATATTATTACATATTATCTATGAATAGTTTAGATAAACAAATAGATTTATATTCCTCATATTCGAAATGAAAAGTAGAATGTTTAACACGGGTAAAAAAATCAATTCCTACTCGGACTATAGCCGCCCTCGCTGCCCTCGGGCATCTAAATACCTCGGGAATTGATTCTTTCGACCCTCGGTTTTTTTTTTACATAAAACTCTTCACAGCTGACAGCAGTTCTATTTTTAAAGTTGATTCCGGCCCCTAGGTGGGATGTAATTTGTATGAGTTCTTCCCACTCATTGGAGGGAAAGCAGCATTTTCTACCCAATAATCAGATCAAAACAACATTACTTTCCGACTATGAGAAATGAAAAAGTTTTATATTTTCAACGAGTATTTGGTCTCAAGATTTGTATAAAATAAATAATGAAGAGAGATGAGTATTAAAATGAATTCCAAGATGATGCGACATTCTTGGGAATAAAATTATTCCAGGGATCGTCGGAGAGCGCGTTCTTGCAAGAGTAATTTATAAGTTAGTTTAAATTGGACATAACAGGTTAGTGACCTCAATAAGTACTAAGCATTTCTTATGATTTTGAACGTGTACTTTTAAGTGTCAGATATTAAAGGACATTCTGGTGAGTTAAGTTATTTTAATAATGATGGAATTGGATGCGCCGCAACTATCTCTTCTCTTTTCTTGTAATTTTGTTATGGCAAACTATAGTGCAGACATTTCCTGTATAAAAAAACATAAAGAGATACCATAGACAACAGACGCATTGTCATCTGAGAGGCTAATCTAAGGCCAGATGTCTCTTGTGGCGGTTGTGCAATTCGCATAACGCAATATACGCACTGTAGAAAAATTCGTTCTTTTGTGGACTGCCAGTATACTGCCGCAGTACCCTAGGGAAATATATGACGTCATAAATCGCCGCCATATTCTACTGTGAGCACTGGTGTTTTCGAGGTAAGGTACTCGCAGTTCTTTGATTACGTGATCAGTCAAAACCACTCGAGTGCCTAACGTTTTATAAACAATATCTACAGTTTAATCCCAATTTTTTTTTATTTGACAGTACTCCAACAACAGTTTTTTTTTGTGAACTAGAAAACTTTAATAAACTCATTTGAATGCTGCGTCAAAAATGCTACTGACAGTATACGGGATTGCGTTCCGTTTTAAATAGTAACCAGTATAACTGGCTATAAAGGAACGGCATCACAGTATACTCAATTGACGTTACACTGTATGGTGGTCGCAGTGAATATCGGAACGGGTATAATACGTAATATTTTAATACTTCTCAGGAGTTCCTAAAGGATTAGCGGGGGCCCCCAGCTGCAGACCATCTCTCCTCGGAATCTCAGGTATGTCTGTCTATATTTCGCAATAACCGATTAGCATTTTTATATTATACTAGCTGACCCAGCAAACGTTGTATTGCCGATATTAAAATCGCGATACAAAAGTAGCTGTTGATCGTAGATGGGTGAAAATTTGAAGTTGTATGTATTTTTTAATACTGTTTATAATCAAACAAATTTAAAAATGAAATGTCAAAAAATTAAAAAAAAATTGGCGTGGACCACCCTTAACATTTAGGGGGATGAAAAATAGATGTTGTCCGATTCTCAGACCTACCCAATATGCACTTAAAAAAAACACTGGAAAAAAATAAAGTGCTACCTATTTGTTGTATCGTCTCACATAAAATTCAGAATTATAAAACACAAGGCCTAAAATTAACGTGAGAAACTGAACCAGGAGGAGGTTCTCAATTCGTCGGATATTTTTTTTAACTTTCGAATGGGTGAACCGATTTTGATAATTCTTTTTTTATTTAAAAGCTGGTGCTTCCTGTGTGGTTCCATTGTGATTTAGTCCAGATCTGACAGTGGCATCCAGGAGAAAACCATAAAAGTCTTAAAATTGCTATTGTATAGCAAAGTGGATGATAAATTTACGAATAACTCAATATCGCGCCAACCTATTTCGATGATTCTTTTTTTATTGGAAGGGATTATACTTCAAAGATAGTTTGGTGAGAGTTTGGATAGGTTCTGATTACGGAATCCATGACAAAGTAACGGAACTCTTCAATTATTAGGAGCAAATTAACGATACTCGGCCGAATCTTTTTTATGCTATCCGGATATTTAAGTCATCTACCATAACATAGTTATTGTCAAGTATTTTTTGTTGTCAATTATGATGATCAATGGGACTCCTTAACGACTTACAGTAAAGGTGCGATCTGTGGTAGAATTTCTTACTGTTTGTAATCAAATTGCAAAACGCTTACGTTCATTGCTGCATTGAAAAACTCAGTATATCTACACATATTTAAACAAATTGTTAGTTAGTGTACTTCAAATTCACTTACACTCAAAAAATAAAAAACATTTTAACAAAAACACAACCGACTTAAAAAACACTATTCCAAAAGTATAAAAATAATTGCGTATTTTTATACAATCTTATTAATTAATCCAATTCTAGTTACGATTATTGTAATTTATGGAGTCGGTGTCATCCAAGATAGGTTTGTAACTACATACATAGTTATAGGTGAGATGCGCTTGAGTCGTGAGGAGTGCGAGAGGCGAGAGCGGGTCGCGGCGGAAGTACACCGATTCCAAAAATAACAATAATCATAACTAGAATTAGATTAATTAATTAGATTGCGCGAATTAGATAGAATTAAATACGCAATTATTGTTTTACTTTTTCATGCATATTATATCTATTCTTTTACAATAGTGTTTTTGAAGTCGGTTGTGTTTTTGTTAAAATGCTTTTTTTTTTTATAGTGCGGTTTTCGAGAAGAATAGAAAATTCAAAGTGTGTCTTCCAAGTGGGCGTCATTTTAATCTCGTACGATATTTGTTTTTCTAAAACTTCATCTTTGAGAAAGATGTTACACATACCTACATATGTCGAGCCAAACATAGTGGCTAAATTGATAGTTTGTTTTTGCAATTTTCATATTTTTCTTTATCATAATTAAAATATTATTTCAATAAGTAGAGGTATAATATACCTTATCTGTTTATTAATTTCTACTATTTTACAATATTTGGCAGTCCTAATTTCGATCTATCTATCGCGGTTCGCCTGTTGCCGACTTTTTTTTTTATAAAAATAAGGGACAAGACGAGCAGGACGGTCAGCTGATGGTTATTGATACGCCCTGCCCATTACATTTGTACAGTGCCGCTCAGGATTCTAGAAACCACCAAAAATTCTGAGCGGCACTACAACTGCGCTCGTCACCTTGAGACAAGATGTTAAGTCTCATTTGCCCAGTAATTTCACTAGCTACGGCGCCCTTCAGACCGAAACACAGTAATGCTTACACATTACTGCTTCATGGCAGAAAAAGGCGTAAAATTAACGCTGTCTCGATACCTCGATGATGGATGATCTCGTGAGTTCTTCATGGATGTCGGTGCGAACATTCTTTTTTTTATTTCTATATTTCTATTTTTTATAGACAGAGCGAAAAAAATCACCAAAATATTCCTAACTTTTACAGTTGGAGCCATGCTAATCATTCAATCTAGAACAAAAATTGTCCGAAAATTAATTAATTGTACGCCAATACTCTTTAACATGTCATAGTTTTGGTAGTTTTGTAAAGAAAATTGTATTATGTTTGTAATAAATTAAAAAGGCTTAAAACAAGATCACCATTGTTTTAATTCTGAATTAAAACAATGGTGATCTTGTTCGGGAGAGGTAACCTAGCTCTGCTCGATTTCTCAAGGCCATTGGCTCGGTCCCCAGCCTTAAGAAGGAAGAAGGTTCTCTCTCAATTGCCTATAGCTATTCATACCTTCAAGAATGTGCATGTCAAGAACAATGCCAAGTGAAATTATGACCAACATATTCATTAATACTCCGTGATAATTATAGACAATTCTCGCTCGTTGTCGTAGGTCAGTCACACAGCCTATTGCCGTAATTATAACGGCTCTTAACTCAACATGAACTCTAAGAGTTGATCTTGTAATTAACTCTTCTCCTCCATGTGAGACATGAAACATATGAAAATGTAATGAAAATGTGATTTTATTATTTCAAAAAATATTATATTAAATCGCATTGACAAAGGTAGTAAACTAATATTATACTGTACCCAATCCGAATTATGCATGATCCTTAAGGCGTTTGTCGCCGTTGGTCGTTTAGATCTGCAAGGCTCCATACATCTTGTCTTATATACTCTTATACATACATCTTGCCATATATATGCTTTTATTTTCTCAAAATTGATGCCCTTAGAATTCTTTTTGATATCACCTATAACACTATCACTGCTCAGTGATAGTGTTATAAGTACATAAGTTACATTAGGTGCTCACACAGCATTCTTTTTGCGCTCTTTTTAATAAAATAATATACAATATTAAAGTGTCATTGTTATTGCTTTGAAATAATCATAATCTAGTCCCAGGCTGTCAGATCACTTAGATATTCAGCTGTGGAATAGTAGGATTTACGACAGAGCCATTTTTAATAAATTAAATTTATATTTATAGATAATGCCTGAACAGTGGCAGTGGGACTTTAGTATAAAAGTATATATGTCGTAGGTATATTGCCAAAGCCGAGATATTGTAATATCACTAGTGATATTATTATGAAACGATAGATTGTCAATCGACTTAATTTCTTACAATTTAACGGTCTGGTTTAAGGGACATTGTAATTTCACGTACCTATAGTGATAATGTGAGGCAATGATATTTTGACAATTCTACTTTTAATTTATTTTAGTTTAAATTTAGCTTATGAAGCCGTCTCTGTTTGGTATGTTTCTTGTATTTATTGTATAGCCATTATTTTTTAGGTTTTGCATTAGTGGAATCAACTGTTGTTGTATTACTGTATTCCATCTAATCTATATATGTTGACGAACTGTATAGGCGAGTGGTTAGCGATCCTACCTACAAGGCTAGAGGTCCCGGGTTCGAATCCCGGTAGGTGCAAGCATTTATATGATGAAAATTGATGTTTGTTTCCGAGTCATGGATGTTTATATGTATTTATGTACGTTTAAATGTATATTTATGTATTTACTTAAACAGGAAGTATATTGTATTAAATATATCGTTGTCTTGCAACCCATGACACAGGCTATATGCTTAATTTGGGGCAAGATGATTTGTGTAAAAGTGTGTCAATAATATATAGTCACTCATCACGATATCTCTGGAACCATAAGAGGTCAGCTAAGAACGGATTTTACGAAATAACACTCGCAGGAGTTTTTTTTTTATTATTAACAGAACAACGTCTGTCGGGTCAGCTATTTAAATATAAAATTTGTACAAGTTAAAGAGCCGGACAAAATCCGGACTAGAGTCTAAAAGTCCGGACATATCCGGATTAATCCGTTACAGTCCATAACGGATGGTAACAATATGTGCAAGCAATGTATGTCTTTCGGTTTGAAGTGCGTCGTAGCTAGTGAAATACTGGGCTAATGAGATCTTATGTCTCAATGTGACAAGTACAGTTGCAACGCCGCAGAATTAATTGTGAGTATTTCAAGAATCCGGGCTCTGTATTGCTCACACTAATCACACAGGCATCACGTGTACTAATTTTGCATCAGTCATAAAAGTTAATTTTTTATTTTCTTAAAATTATTTATTTTTCAATTGTTTTTGGCGTTAACTGACACTATGACCGTCTGAATCAAAAAGAAATAATCAAATACTTTTTACGCTCTTTTATGTTTCACATCCCTACTGATATTATAAATGTGAACCGATTTTGATGAAATTCGGTACAGCGATAGACTAGAGCTTGGGAAACGACATGGGCTTCATTTTATCCCGAAAAAATCCATGGCTCCACCGGGATTTGTGAAAAACAGAAATTCACGTCGATGAGCTACAACTATACCAATAGTAGGTTTAGTAATAAGATTCATATAATATGTTAGGAACGGGAGCGAAAACGGGAACCGGAACCGGAACCGGAATAGGACATGATTATCTCGTCACCATCTGCAATTCCAAACTTGCGTCTTAATATAATTTCTTAAGAAAGAAATAACAATGCAAGTATTGTAAAAGTTTTATATTATACAATTCTAGTCAATATCTTAATGTTAGTTAAATGTAGTCTTTTTTTTTCAATAAACGACAATCAATATACCGGTAACAGGTAATATTATATCTATTAATTATGTCTTAATACATTAATTTAAATTCAAATATTTTTATTCAGAATAGGATTCAAAATCACTTATTAACGTTAAAAACTACCACCCATTCAAAATAGACTGCCTCAGACCTGAGAAGAACGGGCGCAAGAAACACAGCGGGCTTTAATTAAATAAAAATCCAGAAATAATCTTATATTAGTGACTAATTTCGCTACAAATAAAAAAGACAATGTTAGAATATAAACTTAATTCAATATTTTCATCTTGGACACAAATAGCCCAGTGGTTTGTGACCCTGACTACTAAGGTATAGGGTCCCGGGTTCGAATCCGGTAGGCGCAAGTGTTTGGATGATAAATATTATATAACACTAGCTGACCCGACAGACGCTGTTCTGTACATAATAAGTAAATTACTATTTTTTATTAATCTGTCAATAATATTTCATAACATCAAGAATTATTTCGTAAAATATGCTCCCTGTTGTTATAATGAAATTGTTTCACAGCAGAACTGTCAAACCGTGCGTCAATAAATTCTCTCAAAGAAAATATGTCCATACAAAACAAATATTGAAAATAAAAATAATTATGAGTCCCAAATCGAAATAAAAACTATCCTATCTCTCAAGTTGGAGCAAACTGCACTCCATGAAGTAATCCCCATTTAAATCCGTTCATTAGTTTAGGAGTCCATCGCAGACAAACAACGTGTCACGTAATTTATATATTATATTAAGATTTGTTGTAGAATTAAATAATAGCTTTTACCCGCGACTTCAACTTATTAATCTTTTAGGATACTTTACAAATAATACACATATAAACTGCTATTTCCACTGCTGGCAGCGCTCTTCTATGATACAGCGGATATTCCTTGTCATGTTGGACAGTCTCTTTAATAGTATTTCATTGTGAACTTTAATCTTCCATTTTATCCCCATGTAGGTCAAAATTTCAAAAATGCTCTAACAAATATTTATAAATTATTTCTTATCAAGTGCCTAAATACAAAGTTTCATGCTTTTATCTTTGAAAATGACGAATTTCCATTCAAACTGCCATCCACTATTTCAACCCCTCTATTTATTTATTTTTTAATAAAAGGTAGCCTATGTCAAGCTCTAGTCTATCTCTGTACTAAATTTTATCAAAATCGGTTCGGTGGTTTAGGCATGGCAACGTAACAAACAAACTTACATTCAAGTTTATAATATTAGTAGGGATTTGCACTTACACCCGATACATACAGGCTACGCTTAATATTATGCCTGATTTGGGGACAGATAAAATGTGTGAAATGTATCAATCATTAATATTAGAGAAAATAATAGCGGTCAATTGTTAAAATTATTTAATTTAATGTATTTGAGGAGATATCTAAATTTCTATTCGTAACCGTTATTTAAAAGGTGCAAGTTGCAATTTAAATTAATATTTAATATCCGGACGACCGAACTTTGCTCGGATTTTTAAGAATGTACAAAACGTGAATAAAAAAAACTAATAGGACATTTGGATTCGAACTAAGGTCTTCTGCTTTCCGGATCACCCAATAACCCATCTGAGCTATTACAGTCTTGTATATAGTTGCGAAATTTACCTTTGTATTCTTGATGATGATAAGATTTTTTTTTAAATAATAACCTAGATAGATCGATCTATTGCCCCCGAAATCGCCTGTATACTAAATTTTAGGAAAATCGTTGGAGCCGTTTCCGAGATTCAAATTAAATAAATATATATACAAGAATTGCTCGTTTAAAGATATAAGATTATATTCACGTTCCATCAGAATTGTATACTCGTATGAATTGAAAAAGTTCCAAATTCGATAACTTTCAATCAGATAGATTTTATAATTTTTTCGTCACTCAATGCTGGTTGCATTGTTGCCCAAGTGAAAAGATATGCCAGTTCTAAGAGGAAAGGGCGCATTAAACTCTGTATTACTTATGTAATAAAATTGTATTGTTGTATCGTTTATAATATCATTTATGTTATAGTAAACTTAAATAAATAAATATATCTGACACACAGAAAAGTTCTTAATTTACTTAATATTTTGTACGATATCTGTGAACCTATAGAGGCACATACTTCGCCAAACTTGAGCAAATTGAGGATTTGGTATTTATATATTTTTATTTATGAAAATAAGGGACGAGATGAGTAAAACCCAAAAATTCAGAGCAGCACTACAATTGCGCTCATCACCTTGAGACATAAGATGCTACGTCTCATATGCCCAGTAATTTCACTAGCTTCGGCGCCCTTCAGACCGAAACATAATAATGCCTACATATTACTGCTTCACGGCAGAAATAGGCGCCGTTGTGGTACCCATAATCTATCCAGCATCCTGAAAAAAGGAGCCTCACACTGCTAAATTATATATATATATTTACAAGAAACGATCTCATACAAGTCTTTCATCAATGAGCCTATATAGGATAAAGTACAATATTAACATGACAATTGGACTAATATATTATTCTTTCATAGTAGCACAATAGTCCCTGTTCGTACGTTCGAAGCACAGCTCATTGATGGCCGGTAGAATGAACAATATATAACACTAGCTGACCCGGCAAACGTTGTTTTGCCATATAAAGTATAATTCACGCGATAGTTTCATAAGTAATAAAATATTGCCTATATTATAGCCTGTACATCATTTTGTTCTATTGTCAATAGTTTTTGCAGCGCACGCAAAAATAGGTTTTCGATTTTACACCTTGTGTTACAAAATAGCAATTTTATTCCGGATTTGAAAAAAAAAGAAGCCTATAGCCTTCCTTGATAAATGGACTACCCAACACTGAAAGAATCATTCAAATCGGACCAGTAGTACCAGAGATTAGCGCGTTCAAACAAACAAACTAACACTGCAGCTTTATAATATTAGTATAGATTTAGAATACAAGCCATTTTTTGCATGGCTTACTTGATTTTTAAATCACAGTTTCATTTTAAATATATTGAGAAAATCTACTTCACTATTATGTTTAGGTATCAAAAATATTAATTATTATTGATATTTGAATATAATAATCATAAATAATAGATTGCTTGTTAGTTGTATATTTTAAATACTTACTTTTTACTCCGACCAACAATATTATCACAATTGCCTCAAACATTTCTACTTCTAATCACTAAAAGTCCTTTCTCTCGCAAACACACAAAACAAATGATTCAAAAAGTTTACGCTTTGTTTATATACTGATATACTATGTTGATATATGTATGTGCTGTATCACCTGGCGTATAGAACGAAGTGCAATGACTAGGTATAGCTATGTATGAGACACACGGTTGCGATACGCCGGCAGCTATTTATCAGCTAATACCGACACTATGTATGTCATAGACAATGATATTACTGTCAGAAACTTTTGAAGTTATATCAAATCAAAATCACCTTATTCATGTAGATCAAGGAAATGACACTTATGAATGTTAATAGTTTTGTTTTCTTTTTATATCCACCGCCTTTGAGGGTTGAGCTTTAATAAGAAGAAGGCAAGAAACTCATTGTCACTCTTTTAAATCGACATTTACAGCTTCATCTTTTTACAAATCATTTCAGTTACAATATATGTAAAGTGCTGCAACAAAAATACTCAAACGTCAAATACTCAACGCCATCCAAATGCAAGTCAATCATATAAATAAATAAATGTAAATTATTACGTAAAAACAAGAGTTATTGAGTTACAGTTGATGCTTCAATCCACACACACCGTATAAAAATAAAGGTATGTATCATTTAAACTTATGATTTTTATAAACTAATTTAACATGAAACGGTAAGATACATAAGATACAGTTTTATACGTAATATTCATATTTCATTATGTCACGTTTAAGATACATTCATTTTGTCCTGAGTAACAGATAACATTTATCAAAAATTCGTTAGTTATTCCAAGATAATTAATCAATGAGTATATTGATATAAATTAAAATTTCTTTGATCATTCGTCGTTGATAGTATTTCAAGTATCACTGTCAATATCATTAAGGTATCAATATAATTAGGGTTATTTATACAACGCGGCAGTTTCAGCATAGCTATTAAAAAAAGAGCATATTCATGCAGGTGCCGTACTTATGAAATAATAACGCAACGAGTTGGAATGACATAAGTAAAGATATTTGTAGTGTATGTGATTTCACGATATCCACAAATAAACGTCAGCTAAAAGCTAGTTGTCAAAGTCATGAGATGATGATAGATGATGGATGAGCGATGCGCGATCCGGACTCACGATAAACATTTATTCAACGAACTTCAAATGAAGAGGGAAATTTTAAGAGGTGCATTAGTCTGAATTATAAAGTAGGAAGTGCGAGAATTCCTCCAATTTAAAAGGAATAGCTATTTTGATATTTTCAAAAACAAATCCATCATTTGAAGTCTATCGAGTGAGGAAGTGGACCTGCTACAAAAGGCCAAAGCTAATCGAAATTTCTCAAAGTAGTAGTGGATTTTAATAAAAGTCATTCTATCGAATTAATCTGGATATCAAGCCGGCATATAATTATGTATCTTGGGTTTCTTTATCTTACAATAATAATATCATAAGACCCACTCTTTCTATTACAACTTAATTATCTATAAGCAATAGTTTTCTTAGAAGGCCGACATACATATGTTTTAACTCACTGTAAAGCTATAAAAGTTAAATACATAAATTACTGGGCTGAGTTAACATCTCCAAGTTCAAGTTGATGAGCACAATCGCAATGCTATCCAGAATGTTGTGTTTTTCAAGTATTCTGAGTGGTACAGTATAGTATACAAGGGCGTATCACATATCCTCAGGTAAAGGCTCGTCTCCTGACTAAGTATAAGCCATATACCATAAACCAATACCATTGGCTCTCGCAACATGCAATGTCAAGACACTGCGGACCGACGAGAAGTTGGAGGAACTGGAGGAAGCTGTGAGCAGATTATTATAGAGTTATCTGAGATCCGAAGACAGGGTGAGGAATCGATAATCCTAAATTCCGGACACATGCTCTACTTCCAGGAGGGCGACCAACTGTCCCAGGGTGGTATCGGGTTCCTTAAGTTTGCTGCTACATTTATATATCAAACATCAAAATTCAAAACTGTTGTACATATTTTTTTAATTTTCAGTTCTTTGTTTTCTAAAGTATGTTTTATTAATTCACATATTAACATTTTTAAAATACTATCTTAAAACCTTGTGCCTTCGCCTTATATTTTAGTCGTAACTCGTGATCAATGTTGTTCACACTATAGCGCCGTGTGTAGTCTGATGCGAGCGGCCGCGCCGTGCGCAGGTCAGCTAATTTTCTAATAAAATCTGACAAGGGGAAGCTGCCTACATAGTCTGGAGCACGGGAGACTATGTCACTAGATACGGGACACAGGATACATTTAACTAAGTTTATATTTAATATTTTATGTTTATTAATTTACTACTGGGCAAATGAGACTTAACATCTTATGTCCAAAGGTGGCGAGCGCAAGAGTTGTAGTGCCGTTCAGAATGTTCAGGTTTTTCAAGAATCCTGAGCGGCACTGCATTGTAATGGGCAGGGCGTATCAATTACCATCAGCTGAACGTCCTGTTCGTGTCATCCCTTATTTTCAGAAAAAAATCTCTTAAATGAACATAATATGATTTTAACGGGCGTTATTACAATGTACACTCATTTGACAGAAAAAATGGAATAATACGATCGAGACAATATTTTACTATTTTTTTTTTCTTTTAAATAAAATACTGTTCTTGTAACTGTATTTGTTACATAAGAAAATTGCGTACAAGTAAATTTTTTTATAATTTATTTATTGAGCCCGATGTTTCGTGACCTTTGCAGACAGGAGTATATTGTATTTGATGGAGAGATATTGTATTTGTCATAGTTGTCATTGTAAAGTTTAGCACCATTTGTTGCCTCGGAGGTGATATTTGCTGTAGACAGATTTTTTTTCAGAGCGGTGTGAAGTGTGAGGCGAGTACCAGTTGAGGAGAGCAGGTAAGGAGAGGAGAGAGAGAGAGAGAGAGTGGCAAAGGGTATATAATGTTTTGCTCGGAATTAAATTAATTTATCTGCAGTATTAAAGTGTTGTTAAATAATTACGGGAGTAGGCTATACTTGTATTTAAAAGGTAAAAGTTGTAATTGTAAAATTTGTAAATAATGGTTTGTGATAGAATACTGTTTTTATTTTCCCTGACTGCTTTACAATATAGTATATGCGAAAAGGCTTCTTAAGAAAATTTATTGAATTAGGCGTTACTTTGCGGAAATCCATAATTATACAAATGATTTGAGTTTTGTTTAGTGTTAATTCCGCCAATATTTGACATTGAGTGAGTCTCGTGCCAGATTTTGGCGAGACAACACGTCCTGGGGATGCCTCGTGTAGAGGCGAAGCACGTGTCGAATTGTTTAAAGACAAATGTTGGCGGAATTAACACTAAACAAAACTCAAATGATTTGTATAAAAGACTTCTTCCTCGAGCTAAGTACAAAGGCCTTGACAGCATATTTTCGATCGTAATCGGAAGCTGTTTCCTGATTTTGATCTGGACGATTTGGCGCATAAAGTATGTATAATTTTGTATTAAAATAAATTGTAAAGAACCCAAGAATTGTATTCTATCTATTTTATATAAATGCGTTTTATTTGTGCAAGTCGTATTGCAATATTTTATACTTGTTATTGATAACTGAGATATCCGGCTTAGTGCTAATTATTTTCGTAACATGATTCTTATCATGAATACTGTTCTAAAAGGTCCGCCACGTGTTCAACTCGTGGGATAGCCTTACTGATGAAAAACAGAAATTCAGGGATTTTAAGTGACAAAGGCCTTCCCCAAAGTTCTCCACGACGATCGGTGCTGCGCTGCACTCATCCAACGTATTCCGGCAATCTTGACCAGATCGTCGGTCCATCTTGTTGGGGGCCTACTAACACTGCGTCTTCCTGTAGCCCAAATGTTTGCGAAACTGAAGTGGCAGTGGGCAGGGCACATAGTTCGACGGATAGATGGCCGGTGCGGCAGAAAAGTCCTCGAATAGCGACCACGTACTGGAAGACGCAAGATTTTTGTCAATCAAAATCAAATCAAATGAATCAATTTCGTTTAGGTCAAAGAAAATACACCAATTAATGCCAAAAGTAATTGGTACATATTTTAACATTTCACTAACACTTAGGTAAAGGTTGGGCGTTTAGAAGAAGTTGCAAGAAACTCATAGGTATTCTTTTGGATCAACATTTACAGGTTCAAAGTTTTCAATTATTTTAATTACAATCTATGTAAGGTGATGCAGCAAAACTACTCAAACGTCTTGAAAAGAAAATGTTAACTGTGTAGTTTATTAAGACATGTATTTAAAATAAGTTCTCTTATGTAAATAAATAACGAATAACTTTAATTGCCAAGTATGCCATTGTATTATACTAAACATTATACAGGTTAATCTATTATATAAAATTCTCGTGTCGCGGTGTTTGTTACCAAACACATCCGAAACGGCTAAATCGATTTGTATGAAATATTGTAGGTCTGAGAATCGGCAATCATCTATTTTTCATATTCCTATATGATATTTTCCTCTACTCCTCCTCCTCTACATATTTTTTTTATTTTTTTGACAATTTTTTTATTTTATTATGATTTAGCATTGAAAAATACATACAACATCAAAATTTCACCTCTCTACGATCAACACCTATGATTGTATCACGATTTTTTTATTATACTCATAGAATAATAACGCTTCGAACGTGAGTAGGCCCAAGCGAAATGAAGCAGTTTCAATGTGGACATTTATGACTACATACGTTTCCCGCCGCGTCAGTGTCATTCTGTCAACTTCCAGGACAATCAGTGCGCGAAATTTAATTGATAAAAATTCTAACTGTGCAGTGAAAGGGTGTCACAAAGCGTCTTATAATAAAAATTATGATAAGAAAATCACATTTCACACCTAAATACTATTTCACAACTTTTAATTTAAGCTAATACATTCTTCAAAACAGCAAAATATTTTGTAAACAAAACAGACGCCATTAAATAATATGTTGCCAGCTATGAAAGTACTATATACCCCGAGTTCCTCCGCTGGGATTTTTTTTTGTGTTTATTGGTAGATATTGAAAGGAGGCTATAATGTCCTACGCCACATGTTATAAGTATTCAAAGTCAAAGTCAAATAATCTTAATTCAATTTGGCTTAAACTAAGCGCTTTGAATAGTCACATAATAAATATTTCTTTTAAATTACTGAATTTACCATATGTTTGGAAAAAGTTGAGATCGTGAGGACATTAACTCTTTTTAACCGATTTCAAAAAAGGAGGAGGTTCTCAATACGTCGCTATGTTTTTGAAGTGAATATTCTTTATCGCCGTATGAGAGATTTTTTTTTAAATCCAAGATGGCCGCCGCGCGAATTTATGATTTCAACAATATTGATATCGAATCCGAGGTTCTCGAGGGTGCAGAGTATGAATTTGGCATCATTTTTTAAATCCAAGATGGACGCCGTTCAAAATTATGATTACAACAATATGGATATCGTATTCGAGGTTCTCGAGGGTGCAGAGAATGAATTAGGGATCATTTTTGAAATCCAATATGGCCGCCGCGCAAAATTATGATTTCAACAATATGGATATCGTATCCGAGGTTCTCGAGGATGTAGAGAACGAATTTGGGATCATTTTTTAAATCCAAGATGATTGCGGTGAAAAATTCTTTTGGGGCCTTACGTATGTGTGGTGGTTATAATGATAACCCAAATGCCAAACAATTTATAGGCATCTTTCAGAAATTGTTGTGCCACATGGAACTATAATCGTTGAAATCATAAATTTGCACGGCGGCCACCTTGGATACAGCAAGGAATGCGAATCTATTGCTTCTGTAACCTATTTTGATTGGCAAGTCGTAAACAGTCAGCAACGCTTCGCATTAGCTCCTTATGATTTTGAATATTAAACTAGCTATCGCACACATTGATATATCATAGCTTCCTTGTGCAGTGTTTCCAGGACTTTACAACATGGGTACCTTTTTGATTGAACTAGTCTGAAGACTTCACAAAGTGTGTCAAGAGACTGCCTAAGATCTTATTGTGAAATCTCTTACGCTTAAAAACGCTTTACGTAAGATTCGTTTAGCCTAGATCTGAACCCCGGACCTGAAAATTCTAGTCAGTTTTGGAAGACATGACCAGCTCGAAGCTACAAGCAGTGACTAAATTTCCCATGGATTCGTGACCAGACAGATTAAAAACCTACAGTAAAGCCAGAGCTGTTTAAATTCATTGAATAGATTACAGAAAAAAAGTCTCCTTCCATGGCTGGTCCATGCGTCAAATCGTGAACGATTGCTGCTTGTGGTGCCAGGTCGACCTGTTATAGTTAATAATTTGTTGGATACAATTACTAATTATTGTGACTGTAATAACGACCATCATGTTCACGAAGCATCCTTACACAAACTTCGAAGTAACCACGACACACATCTAGATACGGTGGATACAATTTGTGGCGTATGTCAGGTGTTGCAATACTGCCCGTGATAGATACATTTTTTTTTATGGAATAGGAGGACAAACGAGCGTACCTGGTATGAAATGATTACCGCCGCCCACATTCTATTGCAACACCAGAGGAATCACAAGAGCGTTGCCGGCCTTTAAGGAAGGTGTACGCATACGCGTACAAGGAAGATCATGCCACAGCTATGTAGTATGCGAAGGTGGAATTCGGCGGCAGGAATCAGGTTAAACAGCTCTTCGGAACACTCCCCGTGACAAATGCGGTAGAAGACACACAATGAAGCGACGTCTCTACGCAATGCCAAGTGATCCAGCCGTTCACAGATATACATAAATGCAGTTTTTACGTGCGAGCGATAGTCTGATCGAAGCAATTCACTAGATATTGCCAAATTCCTGATGCTCTCATGAAATATCCCGATATTGACTCATATAAGCGTTATCGATAAAATTTGATTTATGAGATTGGTTACGTCAGTCGGTTTTAGATAAGGCCGGTTATAACTGGATCATGACTTATCAACTACAAAGTAGCGGCTCATTAGTATCAGCTCATCCAATTTATTGGATAATTATATTATATTATATTAATCTGCCAATATACCTAGTCATGTCCTTAATACTGAACCAAAGAAAAAAAAACTATTGCAAATAACATTTATTACTTTTACAGTGTTAGTGTCATACATAAATATTAAACAATTTAAAAATCTAAAAAGCTTATTCGCAGTGGTCTCCATTGGCTGCAATACAGTCCTTTAAACGTTGAGGCCAGTTATCAATAGAAGCACGCACTCTTTCCATGGAAAAAGTCTTCTCTGCCAATCGTACGGATTGTTTTAGGGACTCCAAAGTATTGTGGCGTTTAGAGCAAGCCGTCCTCTTTAAAACTGACCATAAATCATAATCCAGCGGATTAAGATCGGACAAGACGACGGACAGTCTTCAGCTCTGATGAAGTCCTAACGTTCTTTTCCAACCAAGACCGTAGACCGAGCTTTATGACCCGGCGCCCAGCCCTGCTGAAAGGACCATTCTTGGTTATTGAACATGGTGTCGTTAAGCAGCTTCACTACCTTCTCAAGAATTATGGTATCTTGATACAATTGTGCCGATGTTTTGATACCTTTTTCACAAAAGGATGGCTCAGTCACCCATTCATAGCTAATGATATATAATAAATATAAATTAAATAAATGGATAATAATCCCCACCAAACATTCACTGAAGTCGGATAGTGCCCACTTTGCACTTTGTTGACTTATCAGGGAGCATCCTTAGAGCTTTGAGCATAAATACGGTCATTTTGACTGTTAAAATGTTGCTCAATTGTAAAAAAAAGCTCATGCAAAAAAAAAAATCTGTGACGTCCCTGCGCTTCGGTAGTTGTTTCGATTTTACCACCCTATTCTTTTTTAAATTATCAATAAAGAAATGACCAGTACGTCTCTTATAGGCTGCAAGTCGTAAGACATCTTTTAAAATATGCGACATGGTTCTAGCTGCTATCTTCATCTCCCGAGATAAAATCTTTTGGTTTCGGACAGGATTTCTTCGAATTCCTTCCCTTACTGCTTTGACCACCTTTTTCGTACGAACACTAAGTGGGCGGCCAGATCTGTTACTGTCTCAAACAGAGGAGGTCTCATTGTACCTATTAATAGACCGGTACACAAACATTTTACTAATGCCAAGTGTATGGCGAGTTTTATAAATTGCATTTAGGTCCATACCTACTTTGCGAATGCAAACACAGCGATTCGGTTCTCTATATCACCCCACCCCATTTTAATATCGCAAAATATTGTACAATGTATTGGCGCCAAAATGAGAAAACTCAATGAACAATCATATAAAAATTACAGATTCCAAATTCAAATGTAATTTTTTGTTTATTTTTAATTGTAACAGTATTTATGGCCAGACTAAGTATAGTATACGTAGGTGACAAGTTTTGCGTAGATTAAGTATTTGATAAAATAAATAAATAAATATAAGTTTCAAACGAAAGGCAAAGTAGTCGTCACATTGTTTTTCCGCGGTTAATTCCAAACTAAAGAACCGATTTGAGTGAAATTTTGTACACTGAATGTAGTTTGGTCCGACAGGGTTTGTTTTGATTGATTCAAGGCCACGCCTTGGATTAAGGCTTGGTCTCCGCTGCGCACTAGATACCGCAGTCGTAATCGCAAAGTCCGGCAACTAATACTTCGCCCAAGTTGGCGTACTTGAGCCGGTCTCGAACAATGTGTGATGTTGACGTGCCACATGTTCTGTTAAACTTTGCTAATAATTAAAACTAAAATTCGTAAGACAGTCGTTGAAAATAATTTTATACAGTGTTTTGGTACCAGGTGATCATATTTGAAGAAGAGATTGTCTTACGTATGCCGCGAGTATATATATACCTTAATGTATTCTGACACCATTAGTAGAAAGATGTTAGTTACCTTTTGATTTTCGTTTGTGTGTATTTTGTTGCAAATTGGCTTGAAATGCTTTCAAGAAGAACACTAAGAACGTAGAAGAAACCAACGCCGCTTATGCAATCAATTTAATATTAGTGAAATTCCCGACTTAGAGTTTGTAGGAAATTACAGAATAAAATAAATTATGGCATGCTGTGTTCAACATAAGTTATGTATCAAGGGTGGTATAAATATTCCTGAGTTCATAGAGGATGAATTCAAATGTGAATAAAGCAGGCGCGTTCCCTCTTAATCAGCTGCGTCTTCACCTCAAGCTCTACAGACAGATTGAAGAAAGGATAAAGTTAGAACTTTATCTTACTTATTCCTTTCTAACAGTAGTGGTATTCCTATCTCTTAAATTAGTTTTTCATTTTCGTTATTAATAAAAGAACAAAATTTATTTTTTATTTTATTATAACAGGAAAACTTACTTACAGTTAACAAAGAATACCTACTCAGACATATAAAATGAAAAGTATAGCTTCATCATCATGTGTGCAGCAGCAAAAGATGTACCTATAAAAGGATGGTAATATGTAGAGGCAATATTTTTAGTGAAAAGAAAAAACAAATAAATATATGACTGATATTTACTTGAAACTTTCTGATAGAATGAGTAGGTATCGCGATTGCGAGGTGTGTTAAAAAGCACTATAAAATATCATTTATTAGCACCATAATTGAGAACTCTTTTTAGAAAACTTTTTAAAGAATTCAAACAAAAAACCATAAGTTCTAATTTGACATGTTTACATTGCATCTGTAATACAGATATTTTTGGTTGTCATATCTAGTTTCTATCCAACGTTGGAATGAAATATAACTCTCCAAATTAGTTGCATTAAAATAATGTTCATTTCAATCGTTCACCATTCGTTCACGAATATTGTCTATTGTTCCGAAGTTCGTCGATGTGTCCGAAAACAAAATAGAGTAGAGTCACTACCGAAGCTTCGTTTAAATTTCGTTCGTTTCGATTCAGACAAAGAGAGTAGACCCCCAGGACCTCATATGCAATTTAGGGGTTCATGCACAATACACATCTTAAAATTATTAAATTCAAATACTTGTTTGTTAATGTTCTAAAATTATGGATGAAACTTTTTATAATAATTGTAATATTAATTGTCATTTTTGTGTACGATAGCGTCATTAATAAATATGTATTTTTTGTATTTAACCGTGTATTTAACCACATAAATGCTAGTACTTTTACATACATACATACATACATAAAATCACGCCTCTTTCCCGTAGGGGTAGGCAGAGACCACTTCTTTCCACTTGCTACGATCCTTACATACTTCTTTCGCTTCGTCCACTTTCATTATTCCTTTCGTATGAAAGGAATAATGAAAGTGTGCAAGCATGTATATGCTCTCCGGTTTAGGGTACTCTTGACCTGGCCTTTTTTCAAGACGTCCCTGATTTGATCTTGAAACGTCCGCCTAGGTCTACCCCTTCCAACACTTTCATTCACACTGGTCTTATACACTTTCTTCGTCAATCGTTCTTCATTCATTCTCTCGACATGTCCAAACCATCTCAGCATATGCAGCAGCATATAGTACTTTTATACTGATAAATAAAGCAATTCGTGCGAAATTATTCCCTAACCATTCCAAAATATTCAAAAATGCACAACGTTAATGTTCAAGTTTTCACTTCTGACGGCACTCCCGGAGTGATACCCATATTTTTATTATGGACGGAGAATAACAATGTTGTTTGAGCTAGAATTGTTAGAGATAATAAAGTTATACAAAATAACAAAATCAACAGATATGAATGGATGAATCGGTAATTAATATATGGTCTTTAAATACTTTTATTTCTTATTAAAACGATAAAACCTAAGCTGATTAGGAATCCAAAAAACTTGCCAACACTCAAGATGACTGACAATATTTTAAGCTGCCTAAGAACTTTATAAGGTTTTATTAATCCCTTGCCTTCGCTTAATTAATCGACAATGTATCGTTCAACAGAAAACTTCATTAGACTAACTTCGATTAACACCTGAAATAAAAAGTACCTAATAGAAAGATGGAATTACTCTTGTAAAACGTGGAGACTTCTTTATTCTTGATGCTTGTATTTAAATGTTTAAAATGAATAAGTCACAGCTAATGAAATGAAATGAAATTATTTTATTTTATTTCTAAGAAACATTGTTGTTAAGATGTTAATATAATATTATTAATAATCTATATATCAGCTTGGTTATAGACAGTCTCTCAAAGAAAATTTTAAAGAAATAAATAATATGACTGTTCATTGTCAGTACATTTATTAAAATTTAATATAGGGGAGAGGCGTACAAAATGGCATAGGCGGGTAATATGGCACACCTACTTATTTCTTAAATGAAACAAATATTCGTTCATGCAATGGCCTGTAGAGGGTCGCTTGGTGACAGTTCGTAACCTGTGGCAGCTCCAGTAGCGTCCGTTAGACCGTTTGGTGCGCACGCGTGTTTTTATGACTTTTGCAGTCACGAGTTTTGTTTTGTTGGATTTTGCAAGTCGTAAAAGTGAGTATTTTTTGACGTTTATTTGTTTGTTCTTAGCTTTAAAATTTTTAATATTACTAAATAAGTTCCAGAATGTTTTGAAATCTCAAAATTCTTGTTACATTTTTATTCGTTGATTTCTAAAATTGGAGGTTATGAAGTGGACAAAATGGCATACACCTTGTTCGGGTAAAATAGCATACTATGTCATTTAACCCACCTTTTTATATTTCTAGGAATCATGCCTCGCAACTATTCTAGAAAAACAGACAGACAGCGTTGGGATACAATCTCCATGGAAAAGGCTATTCAGGCTATAAATGATAATGAAGCCCGAAGAAGATTCAACGGCAGCTGATAATCTATGCATACCATAAGCAGGTCCATCTCAGGTAGTAGCAGGCAGTTCTACGTCCCTGGTAATTGCAAGTACATCAGCTGCATACAACCCAAGTCCAGTCTCAGTTGCCGAGTCTACAGGCTCAGTTACTGCAGGACCTATGATACCTACGTCATCTAGGATACTCCAAGACGTGAATATCAATGTTCCTGTTAGCGTGCTATCTCCAGTACCTAAAAGAAGAAACAAAAGCAAAATCCGCTCCTCTCAGTCCTCCAAACAAGGTTACAAAAGTTTCAGATTTTAGTTCTGATAGCGAAAATGATTTTTCTTCTTTAAATGCTTACACAGTAACTATAGACGATGACGAAGGTTGTCCGTGTATTTATTGTAATGACCTCTTCTCAAGATCCAAGCCAAAAGAGGTCTGGCTCCGGTGCTTGAGCTGTAAAAGATGGGCTCATGCATCTTGTGCAGATGTTCCGAAAAAGACAAAGCGTTACACGTGTGAACTCTGCATGTCGAGTCGATGCATGCAATCGACTGATTTTTGTTCCTAATTTAGTATGTCATTTTGTCCACAGCACGTGTGTCATTTTACCCGCCGAGGGCGGACAAAACGGATTTTTTCTAAGTTTTTAAAAATATTTTTTAATATTATTGTTTTTGAACTCAGATGATTGATCTCCATAATTATAAGTAGGTAATGACCCAAAGAATACATAATTACTTAAAGTGTTGAATATTATAAATAAATAAATATGATTATGACTGATTTTATAACTAGTATGTCATTTTGTACGCCTCTCCCCTACGTTCACATAAATCGTCACCTTCAACCACTAGAAACAAGGGATTGCTTGTAACTAATTCTAGTAGGCTTCATAAGATACACAATAGCTTTAAGGGTAAATTTTATAATAACGTCCCACCCACTGTTCAGGCATTATCTATAAATAAATTTAAATGTTTTATTAAAAAATGGCTATGACGTAAATCCTATTACTCCACAACTGAATATCTAAGTGATCGGACAGCCTAGGACTAGATTATGATTATTTTATAGCAATAGCGACACTACAATATTGTATATTTTTATTAAAAAGAGCGCAAAAAAACAATGCTGCAAGAGTTTCTTGCGCCGCTTCTTCTCTCTCAGAGCGCCATTTGTTTCCGAAGCTGTAGTAGTATACTAGAATATTAGAAATGACATGAAAAATAATTCTAAAGGAATCAATTTTGAGAAAATAAATGTCTTTTATGCCTTTTAATCATATCAAATGACGAATCGTATTGATGTTTCGTCAATTGACATGCAAAATATGTTAAAGAGTTGTCTAAGTATCAACACACTACTGTTATAGTGAAACATGTCAGATTTACAATGCTAACATTAATATTAATAAAATTTAAATTTAAAGGTATTATAATAATTTAAGACGTAAATAATTTAATAATTCATTTAGTACCTATGTATAATGTTAACAAATATAATGTCACAAAAGTTTATAATTCACATATATTATTATCAAATAGACAAGTTCGTAATAATAATTCATTTATAACCGACTTCAAAAAAGGAGGAGGTTCCCAATTCATCGGTATTTTTTTTATGTTTGTTACCTCAAAACTTTCGACTGGGTGAACCGATTTGGATAATTCTTTGGTCCAGATCTGACAAGGACATCCATGAGAAAACCATAAAAGTCTCAAATTTTCTATACATACGTATTGCAAATTGGATACGCAAAGTAGATGATAAATTTAAGAATAACTCAATATCGCGCCAACCGATTTCGATGGTTATTTTTTTATTGTAAAGGATATATACTTCAAAGATAGTTTGGCGAGAGTTTGGCTAGGTTAGGTTCTGATAACTCTTCAATTCTTGGGAGCAAATTAACGATACTCGGCCGAATCTTTTTTATGCTAACCGGATATTTAAGTCATCTACCGTAACATAGTTATGGTCAAGTAATTGTGGTAGTCGAATGCGATGATAGGACTCCTTAACGACTTACAGTAACGGTGCGATCTGTGGCAGAATGTCTAACTGTCTGTAATCAAATTGCAAAGCGCTTACGTTCATTGCTGCATCTACACATATTTAGACAAATTGTTTGTACTGCAAATTCACTAAAAATCAATAAATAAAAATAAATTTTTCACAAAAAAAACAACCGACTTCAAAAACACTAATCCACAACAATAAATATAATATGCACTAAAAAGTATAAAAATAATTGCGTATTTTTATACAATCTGATTAATTAATCTAATTCTAGTTTAGATTATTGTAATTTTTGGAGTCAAGTAAAAGCCCGCTAAGTTTGTTGCGCTCGTTCTTCTCATGTCTGAGGCATTAATTTTGGAATGGGTGGTAGTTTTTGACTTTCAATAAGTGATGCCACATGCTATTTTGAATTAAATTTTTGAATTTGAATTTGATTAGCGATAGTATTACAAAAATAGCGTCAGTTTCCTGCCAAGTTATAAACATTAATACCGGAAACATTGAATAATGCTACTTCTGGAATGTCACACAATAGACTTATAAATAAACTCCATATCTAGGTCAAACGGTATAGAGGCTACTGTACCTTCAGAGGAGATCTGCCACAGCAACAATTTATTATCATTTTCTTATGCTGGTCACGTCATAAAAATATAATAAATCTTTTTATATATCATTGTTTTATTTATGGCTTAAGCACCTGCTTTATAAGTAAATTATTGATCTTGTAGTTTGTGGGTTACACTTTCATTTCAATAGTTCCGTCCTATTGTGGTCTGTCTGGCAGCTCCAGGGAGGCTTCTTTTCACAAGATGCCGGATAGATCATGGGTACCACAACGGCACCTATTTCTCGCATGAAACAGTAATGTTTTAGCATTATTGTGTTTAGGTTTGAAGGGCGCCGTATCTAGTGAAATTATTGGGCAAATAAGATTTGACATCTTATGTCTCAAGATGACGAACGCAATTGTAGTGCCGCTCAGAATTTTTGGGTTTTTCAACAATCCTGAGCGGCAATGCATTGTAATGGGCAAGGTATATCAATTACCATCTGCTAATGGTCCAGCTCGTCTCGTCCCTTACAAAAAAAGCACCAATTCTAATTTGGAACTTATATTTACTGGCTGACACTAAATATTTGTTTTCTCCAAAATAACACTAATTCTTTTTTAATTATAACATCATTGGAGTGTGGAACAATCGCATTTCTAACGCCTTCAGTATTTTAATAGCAAAAGTGTTTACCAGTGTTGTCAATGTCTTCTACCCGTACGCTGGTATCTTTTCAATATTATACTATCTTAGAATTATATATTTTTTAGAAAAGTGTACCAAGAATACTGGCAGCATTTCCACGTCGGATAGTAAGGCTGATCCGTTGACCGAAATAGCTGCCAGCGCATGGGTTGCCAGTAGCCCTATTGAGGCGAGATGATAGTTCTTTGTACATTCTCCGCGCCTCTGGGGCCCACGGGTCAAGTGTCTCGACACCAAACGGCACAAAGATGTAAGACTCATTGAGACCGACATATTTAAGACGCTTGCTGTCTTCGGCAGTCGCAGCAGCAACCTCAGCACCAACTGACGTAACTTGGATATGAGAAGGAGCCAGAGTGTCGACATAAGTTGCGTCCCACACCAGCGCCCTTCCCCATGCTCAAGCCACCAAACTCATTATTAATAAAAATCATACTATCATATATAAATCTCTTGTTATATCAGAATAGAACTCACGATCTCGGAGTCAGACTAGAACATATCCGCTTTTTCACCAACTGCAAAGAATAGAATTAATGAAGTTCCCGGGCCTGCTCATTGAAGGAGGACTTACTCACAAAATTACCGTACAGTGAGTTTTTTGAAGGTTGAGGTTAATATATAAATTTTCATAAAGAATTATTACAATTTACTTACATTAGAACTTAAAATCCAACAAAGTTATATTTAATATACACATAGGCTGTGAAAAGTACAAAAAAAGATGGTAATATTACGTTTGATAGGTAGCAGTTCAATGAACTAATATGTGGAAGTTATTGTTAAAATTTAATATAAAAATAACAACACCATTAACAAAGTACGATACATATTTACTAAAGAACAATTAAACAAAACTATTAAAATTAAATTTTAAAATATTATAGTCGATTAGGGCCTTCTGCGAGTATGGATGATGTCAAAGGGTACTAAGCGTGGGTCTTATACAGTTAGAACTGTGTCTCCAGCCGTATGACGTCTTGCGTTCTCATGGAATAATAATGGTGAAGATCGGGTGACGAGTCGGGGCTTCAGCCAAATTTGAATACTTTTATTGAAAAAAACCTCTAAATATACAATTTTTTACAAAATTCTTGGCCGATGCGGGACTCGAACTCGGGTATAGCCTGAGCGCTCTTACGGAACAGTTTGTTTAGGTTTTCCTAATATGCAAATATTTGGGTTGAGCAGGATATCAACTGTAAAGTAGATCCTGTAGATGGAGCCACAACCTGAAAGTTGAACTGACAAACTTAAATTTCGGTCGATGCGACACTTGTACGGTTGGGTCAGTTGGTAAGATCGCTCGGACGAACCGAGAGCCGCGGGTTCGAGTTCCGTATCATCCATGAATAATGGTACAAAATAAATTTGTATATTGAATCCCAGAAGTTAGGGATATCACTTAAAAAATAATGTGACCTACAAATTTTGAACCGTTGAGAGAAAAGGGAAGAACTTGAGAAAGAAATTTTATTTGATATAACTACTGCTAAGCAACGACTATTTACTAATAAAAATTGTCTTAAAATAAAATAAAGAAATTTTAAATAAGTGTCTCTTAAAACTTCCTCCAATATGTAGAAACTTTTAATAGACATAATAACAAACATGAGAAAATTCGGACAAATGAACAGATGAACACGATAAAATGCAGTATGCATTCGCTCTTCTAGAGCACGTAAACAGGGCAAAATCTGATAGCTTATCGAATGATCTTTGATTATAATATACATGTCTAGCGGCCGTTTTCAATAACGTATCGACTGGCCTGAAAATATACGTCTGCGAATATTGAAGTCAGCGCTGACTTCCCGCCGCTGCGCTGTACGGACTTCAAATCAGTTTACATTGGGTATTTTTCGGGTCAGCGCTGACTTGTCTCGAAATCGAAGTCAGTTACTGACCCTGTCTAAGCCCCGCTTCAAACTAAGGATAGGTTATTGAAAACGGCCGTAGATTGAGCTTCGTCATCAATGGATCACAGACAGCTCAATCTCCATAGACGTTTACGTGTGCGCTTGTATCTGTACAGGGTACTCGGTTTTGTTAGGGTTCCGTACCCAAAGGATATCAACGGGATGCTATAACTATATATGCACTAACATCTGTCTGTCTCGGGGGTCTATACAGGTTGACCAGTTCAAATTTTTACAGAATTAAGAATATGAATTTCGGGATTCAAGTTGGCAGATGTGCCATTTCACAATAAAATCAATATGTGTATCATTTTCGAGGTTTTTGGGAGTTTCAACTATAACTTTTTCAATAAAAGCAATATGGGTATCAGTTTCATTATTTTCGGGAGTGTCAATTGATATCTATTTCAACATGCAAGATGGTGGATGCGACTTTTTGAATAAAAACAAAATGGGTATTATTTTAAAGGCGTTTTCGAGAGTCTCAATTACAAATATAGCATCGATTTTGAGATCCAAGATGGCAGTTGAGACTTTTTCAAAAAATCGACACAGATTTTTTATACTATTGAATTTTTATTAGAGATCCCTTTTTTTTGAAAATGTCATAGAAATGAAAGAATTTTTGAAATCGGTTCAGTAGTTATTGTGTGAAAAGATTACAAACATGCATACAAAAACACAAATCTTTCCTCTTTTTTATTGTTTAGTTTAGTTTGTAAAAAAAATTTGGGTAAGCAGAAGACGTCGCAGTATTAAGACAGTTTTCATCAGTTCCTTGTTATCATATCGCTTCTGAAAATAGAATTTACATTGTTAACAACGCTATTTGTCTTATGATAAGTAAAATCAGCTTTGTTAAATTTAACACTACCGTTATATATAACGAACGTAACATAAGATAAACATTTAGAAGTAGAAAGAGTTTATTCTATGAGTCAATAAGTGAAAGTGGTAAAAATGGTTGATATGTCTATTGAAAATAGAAATTGTAAATTGACTTCTGAGCAAATCTATGAAGAGGCTTTTCAAAAAACTGGTTAGTAAACTGTAAAGTAAAAATATATATTATTATCTATTACATAACTTACTTTAAACAATTAATTCCGACTATTAACATCATCATCAGGCGGAAGACGTCCACTGCTGGACAAGGGTCTCCCCATGACGATCCATCTCGTCGGTCCATCTTGTAGGGGGTCCTACCAACACTGCGTAAGACCATTAACATAATACGTAAATTAAAATTGACAACTGTAGCGCTTCGATACCGACATGTTCGTCTGTTTGCCCTTTCATGGCAAAAGCCTCCTCCAGTTATTTAAATTTTTTTGAATCACTAGTCCATCGAGTCCATCTGGTGTAAATGGTGGTGGACTGGACACAAAATAGGAGCATAGCAATAATGCATTGGTATCCAAAATAAGTTATTTATAATAATAATAATAAGTTCGGGAAGCTTCGTAAAATCTTTCGATCGCCGAGGATTTTTAACCAATGTGTATTACCAGTGATGACATACGGAACGCAGACGTGGTCGCTAACTATGGGCCTTATGAGGAAGCTTATTGTTGCTCAGAGGGCAATGGAGAGATCTATGCTTGGAGTTTTCCTGCGAGTTTGAATCAGAAATGAGGAGATCCGTAAGAGAACGAAAAGAAAGTCATACATAGCCCAGATAATTGTGAAACTGAAGTGGCAGTGGGCAGGGCACATTGATCGACGGACATCTGTCCGTTGGGGCAGTAAAGTCCTCGAATGGCGACCACGTACCGGAAGACGCAGTGTTGGTAGGCACACAAGATGGACCGACTGGATAATGGTCCAAATACAATAAGCAGAAAAGAGGACAGTTCTAAATATAGGAAGACGGATTAACACAATTTACTTATTACCTAATAATAGAATTATAAATATTAGATTAGATATGATCGCAGTTTACAAGTAAGGTGCCTAAGAAGCTGGTAACTTTGAATAGCTAAACTTACATAACAGAGGTACGTGACTCGCATTGTGGTCGTTTTTATACTAAAGAATATGTATCTAAATTTTAATGTCATTCGTTGTGTAATTAATTAACTCATAAGTTAATCAACGGTTATGTAAATTGTGGAAGGTGCAACGTTGAAATATGTGGCTTTAATCTGCCACCTGAGTGCTAGTTCAGAAGTCAGTGCTCCCAGTGGGAGGCTCTTTTTGCACAGGATAGCTAGATTATGGGTACCACAACGGCACTATTTCAGGTGAACTATTGTAGTATATAGTGACAAAAATACTCAAATGTCAAACATAAGTTAAAAATAAATGTAAATTAATAAAATCTCTCTCTCTAGTCATTCCATCATGACTGAGGATCGTGGTCATCAACAAGTGGTCCACACTTTGAATGGACTATCTGTTTCCATCAGCTGCTGTCTATCGCGGCTCTGATGATGGAGCTAAGCATCGGGGACCTGGAGTCTGGGCTGGCTTGCCATTTGTGTTCCCAAGTACGATCAATTTCTCCAGGCTTTCATTACCCCTTCGCATTATGTGGCAAAAATACGAAACAATTCGTTGGTCGCATATCGTGGACCGACGGGTTTTTATCTTGAGCTGTGAGAGGATCGACTTTTCGTCGTCCAAGGTATCCTCAACATACGCCTCCAGCACCACATTTCCAAGGCTTCAATCCTCTGCCTCTCTCGAGCCCGTATCATCCACGACTCCACGCGATACAAAAAAATGGGGAATATCAAGGCACGTACTAACCGGATCTTGGTGTTAATAGTGATTCCCTTCTTTTTCCATATTTTGTTCAGGCGGGTCATAGCATTCTTAGTCATACCAATATTTCTTTTTATCGAATTAATAAAATATAATCCAAGTTATTGCGGAAGTTAGATCTACCAATCCTTACTGTTTATAACCTAGGTGATAAAGATTCATTAACAGAATTTTCTTAAGAAATAAACATTTTAACTGTTGCATTTAAATATATTCTTGATAATGTTATATATTATGTACACAAGCACATTAGCAAATTTGCTAGATACTGTGATAATCACAATGATAACATTAGGAACAAACGTTAAGTAGAGTTAGTAAGTATTTTATTGGGCGATGATATGCTTTTACAACCAGAAATTTTACAAAACAAATGTGTTACGAAATTCAAAAGAATTGTTAGAAATCGTTTGTAAGGTCAATTTAAAGTACAGAAAAAAGTAGAAAGGTTACTAGTTATGCCAGGGGCGTTGTGAACTTAAATATAGCACTAGTGATAAAGTTAATTAAGTAACTTTGGTGCCGTTATTTTATAACCAAACTTCGATTTAACACCCATTCATAAAATTTTCCTTACGCTAGATACTAAACAGCTACGGTAAGCAATATTTGCTTATTCCAAAGCTCAACTACGACTAGTTAGATCCACAGTGTCTACCTTACTAGAAAACCAATGCACGCCACTGAGTTATAGTAACTTTTATCTATACAAACATATAAATAAAATTGGCGTGTCTGTTTGTAATATTGAAATAACCGTTTTTTACTACATGTAAATGAATATATATACGGTACATATATCAAAATAACATTTTTTACAATTTTTGTCTGCCTGTCTGTTTGCTCCTGCTAATATCTGAAATAGCTGGACCGATTTTGACGGGACTTTTATTGGCAGATAGCTTATGTAATAATAATAAAATAAAAAAGCCTTATATTTCTTACTAAATTAGATAATTTGTACATATTCCTTAAATATTAACATATTAGATACAAAAGAATCTTATTTCTATAACTTTGAATTTAATTTTTTTTATAGTAAGAACCCCTCGTTCTCAAAGGTCTCCTCTAGAGAATGAATATGCGTATGTAAGTTTTCTAAATTCTTTTGAAGTGATTCTAGGTATATATGTATTTCTTTTTCGTTTTTCAAGGCACTTTTTGCATTATTTCCATAGATTTTCCTATTTTTCTTTGATGACTGTAGCTTAAATGTCGCTCTTAACTATCTATGGTCACTAGAAAATTGACGACTGATCATTTTGGAATATTAGTTAGTATGTAGTCCAATCCGTTTTTAATCATACCATTTGGAGATCTCCAAGTCCATCTTTTACTGCTTTTCTTTTTAAAAAAGGTATTTAAAATTGAAAACTTATTTTCAAATGCAACTTGTATAAGTCTCTTACCTCTATCTTTCTACTATTTATGTTTCCATAACCTTGGTCTCGAACCCACGACCTCTCGCGTTCAGTGCTAGAGCTCTTCCAATTGAGCCAACCGTATGAGTGACGTATCGTTTATAAAGTCTTGTATGCTTTGTTCAACTCTCAGGTTGTGACTTCATCTACAGGATCTACTTTATAGTTGATAATCTGTATTTATATTTGTGTATTAATCCTAGATGTGTGGGTTATCACTTTAAAAAAATAACAAATTCTAAGGATGTTTTATTAAACTCATAAAGTAATCTCGCCTCTACAATAATACCTCAACTATAAATATATAAGATAACTTTAACTTGTAACAACATGAAGTAGAGCACCCGATATCAGAATCATCCAACCAACACTAGAAGTGCCCGTTGGATGGATGGACCAGCTATCGCCTCCCTGGACTAGACTACTTTATTGAAGGAGACAATCCGCCTCACAGCAAGCCGATCCAGTAGTATGGATTTCTTAATGGTAAAGGAGGACAAATAAAGGTACGAGTCACCTGGTGTTAAGTGATCACCGCCACCCACATTCCGTTTAAACACTAGAGACGGCCTTTAAGGAAGATGTACCACCAGCGGATACCACCGATCATCAACCGCCAGCTCTTGGGATACCTAGAGGAGCACCAGCTAATCAGCGATTACCAGTATTGTTTCCGTCAGGATCGCTCAGCTGGTGATCTTCTTGCATACCTCACCTAAATAAATGGGCGCAAGCGGTTGAGTCGAAGGGAGAGGCGTTGGCGGTGAGTTTGGACATAGCGAAGGCCTTCCATCGGGTGTGGCATAAAGCGCTTATAGCGAAACTGCCATCCTATGGGCTTCCCGAGAAGTTGTGCAAATGGGTCGCTAGCTTTTTGGCCGATCGGAGCATCAAGGTTGTTATCAACGGTGCATGCTCCGACTTAAAACCCATAAACGCTGGGTCCCGCAAGGCTGCGTGCTATCCTCTACACAGTTTCTTCTGCATATCAATGATATGCTGCAAATCAGCAGAAGTCATTGCTATGCAGACGACAGCACCGGGTATGCTTCCTACACCGGCTCTGCCAACATGTCCCGGGATAGCGTCGGAGAGAACCGGAACAAACTTGTGTCTGAAATCGAGACTATGCTTTGCAAAGTCTCGGAATGGGGCCGACAAATTTTAGTCCAATTCAATCCCAAGAAGACACAAGTTTATGCATTCCCCACTAAAAAGTCTCCCTTTGTCGTATCCTCTCGATTCGAGCTCACTCCTCTAACTGCCACAGCCTGTATTGGCATACTTGGCGTCGATATATCGAGCGACGTTCAGTTCCGTGGTCACTTGGAAGAGAAGACCAAACTGGCCTGTAAAAAGCTTGGTGTACTCAGTAAAGCGAGACAGTACTTCTCTAAAAGCCACCGCCTGCAACTTTTTAAGGCGCAAATTCGGCCTCACATGGAGTACTGTTCTCACCTCTGGGAGGGTGCTCCCCAGTACCAGCTTCTTCCATTTGACCGCATACAACGAAGAGCGGTTCGAATCATCGACGATCAAGCCATCTCCGATCGGCTTGATTATTTGGCATTGCGTAGAGATGTGGGTTCTCTCTGCATCTTCTACCGCATTTATCACGGGGAGTGCTCAGAGAAGCTGTTCGGGTTGATTCCAGCTTAGGGACCTTCAAGAAAAAAGCATAATAAGGTATTTAGCGCATGTTTTGACACACCTGATGTTGCGGATGTCCAAGGGCGGTTGCCTCATCTCTCTCCATCCCGTGAGCTTCTTGCCCGTTTGCCCCCTCTTATATAAAAAAAAGGTAATTACTATTTACATCGGTAATTATTGTATGTCTTGCCTTTCGGCATAGGCCTCACCCAAACATTTCCATAGTGAGCGGCCTCTCGCTTTTCTCGAGCAGGTGGCATTTGCTACTTTTTTTATGTCATCTTCCCATCTAAGACGTGGTCTGCCTTTTTTCCTTTTATGTTGTCTAGGATACCATTCTGTAATATTTTTTGTGTACACCCATGCTCTAAATCCTCTATTAAACCCAATGTCCTAATAACCATTACATCACCCAAACGAGTGTTGTAATGAAATTCAGTACAACATTACAACACTCGTTTGGATGATGTAATGGTTACAAGGACAGGCTTTTTTAATGTTAACAGTAAGGTAACTGTTTTGAGAATCTTTTATTGAGGATTCATATTATGGGTGTAGATAAAGTCTTGTATGCAACTGTTGATAATGATGTATTAAAACACTCATGTAATACTATAATCACACTTGGCATAGCCACATTCGTGTTTTAATACCCCTTTTTACACAACAGTTGCAAAAATAACTGTTGGCCATTTTTAAGTCATCAGTGAATTTAAAAATATTATTTTTCGCAGGTCATGGCCGTTACAACTACCTGGTCCTTCTGGCGTGTTCCGTTATCATCAACGCTGTTGCTCTAGACATGTTTGGGTTCAGCGTGGTGATAGCCGCATCCAGCTGCGACCTTCAGCTCACCATAGCCCAAACTGGGATCCTCGCAGCAGCTCCTTTCATTGGTAACCTTCAAAATTACCTATTTAGACAATATTACATGAGGATATGTTGTTAATTCAAGTGGATTTTCGAGATTCCCACAGTAACATTATCTTAAGACAACGTTAAACAGCCTTGCTAACAACTGTCTAAGAAAAGCGGCCAAGTGCGAGTCAGACTCGCCCATGAAGGGTTCCGTAGGAGCAAGTAACATAATATAAAAGTTCTTGTAGTTCGTTGTAATGATTTATGGCGTCTTAATCTCGTTCAAACCAATTTTCGGAGGACGTTTGCATGGTAATGTACATAATATTTTTATAGTTTTATCATTCTCTTATTATAGAAGTTACACACACACACACACACACAGATTTTACCACTTTGAAAGTGTGACCTATCCATAGATATCCCTAGATAATACGTGGGTTGGATAAAAAAAAATTTGAGTTTCAGTTCTAAATATGGGGAACCCCCAAAATGTATTTTTTTTCTATTTTACAGATTACTTCTGTGATCTATTTATTAAGTTTCAACAGTATAGTTCTTATAGTTTCGGAATAAAGTGGCTGTGACATACACGGACAGACAGACAGACATGACGAATCTATAACTAGTTTGAAAACGCCTGTTGAGAGCGGTGCAGCTAAAAAAAGATTTATTAATTTTAACTAGGAATATTATTCGCGTATCCCTGGGGATACTTCGCTGACACCAGGGGAAGACGAAGAGCTCTGCTGCTATCCACATCGGTAGGATTTGTTTTTGGAGTCCTGTGCAGCCTTTCAATTGACTGGAGAATGATGCTAGCACTAAAAATCATTGGATGCGCTTTGTAAGTTTAATTTTTACATAATCTCTTATCACATAAAACTATTTATACTATTCAATAATGATCATATTCATAGCTGGTTTTAGTGATACCTTTAACGGATTTATAAATTTCCTAAACAAGTTATAATCTATTAGCTATGTTATAAGCAATATTCAAGTTATTAAGCCTTTGAAATGTGCAAATTTCAACAACTTATTTTATTCTAGCTTATTTATTTGATAAATAGAATTAAAAAATTAAGTACTTACAAATTAATTATAATTATTGCGTTCAAAATAGATTCTAATTAATTATGTTTGACTAATTAATTTAACTAGTGGTCGCTCACAGCTCGTAGTTAATTATTAAGTTTGAACTTTTAAGGGCTTATTTGTCAAGGGTGCCGTAGCTAGTGAAATTACTGGGCAAATGAGACTTAACATCTTATGTCTCAAGGTGACGAGCGCAATTGTAGTGCCATTCAGAATTTTTGGGTTTTCCAAGAATCCTGAGCGGCACTACATTGTAATGGACAGGGCGTATCAATTACCATCAGCTGAACGTTCTGTTTGTCTCGTCTCTTATTTTCATTAAAAAAAAAACTTTTAACTGTGTTAAATTTCACGTTACTCCGTTCGCACATTTTTTGTTTCGCTTTACGTGTTAGTGTATTATTATCAATTAATAATTAATAATTCGTAATCTATATTAAAAAAAATATATAATGTTATAGTTCGACTGCGTCGTTTACGTTATCGATGACCTATCTCGGAGAGAATACAGCATCCAGGTACAGGGATAGATATCTGTTTATCATAAACGGAATGAACTTGAGTTCGGAGATTGTATCCTTTGGTGAGTTAATAGTTTCTCATATATCTATTCATTGATTAAGAGGAAAAAAAAGAGTACTTATTTGAGTCACTCAGTGACAATACCAGGAGAATTTTTCACCAAACGGACCATCATCAACATACTGCTCAGTAAGTTAAGTATTCACAGATTTGCTAATGTTTGCTTTTACGGCTTCATTGGGCTTTATAATCTGTAATTTCAATTTATATCCCTACTTATCTGATATCTTTTAACGAGCTATTCTTGTATATATATAATTTGAATCTCGGAAACAGCTCCAACGATTTTCATAAGATTTAGTATCCAGAGGATTTCGGGGGCGATAAATCGATCTAGCTAGTTTAAATTTAAAAAAAAAATAGTTTTATCCGTGTTTTTGTGAGAAAGAGTTACAATAACATAAGAATACAAAGGTAAATTTCGCCACTATATACAAGACTATTTAGGTCAGATGGGATATTGGGTGATCCGGAAAGCAGAAGATCCCGGTTCATGTCCTATTAGTTTTTTTTTGTTAATTTTTTTTTTAATTTTCAATCAGTTATGTACATTCTTAAAAAACCGAGCAAGGCTCGGTCGTTCGGATATTAATATTATAAATGTGAATGTAAGTTTGTTGACCCGTAACATTTAGCGGGATGAAAAATAGATGTTGTACCCAATATACACTCAAAATTTCATGAGAATCGGTCAAGCCGTTTTGGAGGAGTTCAATGTTTAACACCATGACACGAGAATTTTATATGTTAGAGAATAGATATGAATACGAAAATAGGTATGGAGCCATTAAGCAGGGTTGCAAAATCCCTTAAATCAGTTGGTATTAGTCTAATGTTTTTGTGTATTGGTCAGAACAATGAAACCTTCTCTGTTTATGACAGAAAAAAATCTGGCCGTCTATATAGTTCGATACTAAGAAGCCTAGATATAGTGAATGCCTTTGATTTGTTTGGCACAAGGCACTTTTCTCGAAGGTCGAGCGTTTGAATTTCTCGAAACTAACAAAAACCAATTCGAACTTACAAACGGAAGTAATTTATTTTATCTCAAGATTTATTAGTAATTATTTAATACGTTTTATTTGCAGGTCTAGCGTACTTAATTCTACCAATATCACTGGGAGTTACCATACCTTGGTTATCAATAACATTCACTTCTTGGCGACTGTTTTCTTTAACGCTCACCCTACCACTCGGAGTCAGTGCTATTTTGTTGACATTTCTTTATGAAAGTCCCAAGTTTCTGGCCAGTAAAGGTGAAGAAGAGAAGGCACTACGGGTTATGGAAAACATTTACATTATGAATGGGGGAACGAAAGGTCAATTTCCGGTAAAACACTTATTTTATATAACTTTACTTAAAATATATAAATCCAGTGCCCTGATGTTTGTTTCCAGTGAACTCCTAAACTAATAAACGGATTTTAATGGGTATTGCTTCATGGAGTGCAGTTTAGTCCAACTTGAGGGATAGGATAGTTTTAATTTCGATTTGGGACCCATAATTAGTTTTATATTATCCAATATTTGTTTTGTATGGACATTTTCTATGAGAGAATTTATTGACGCACGGTTAGGGAGGAACAGGGAGCATATTTTACGAAATAATTCATGATGTTATGAAACATTATTGACACATTCATAAAAACAGTATTTTATTTATTATGTTCAGAACAATGTCTGACGGGTCACCTATATTATATATAAAAGTTATATAATTTGAACGCAGAAGGAAGCAGAAAATTTCAATAGCTACACAATTTCCCAACTATATAGAAAATAATATATTATATAGGTACTGTAATATACTGTACTACTTAAATCATAAATTTTAATGGGACATATGAATTAAAAACATTGAATAAAAACTTAATAAATATTAGAAATTAATTGCATAAATTAGCAGCCAGCTAACTAGCAATATTAATGTCGGATAATTGTCACAAAAGTCACAAAGCTGGCCACTGGCATGGCTCTAACTTCACGTTGCACTCTACATTATTCCTAACATCTATTTTATTGACATTGTTGTATTGTGTCACCATGTTTAGATATTTTCAGATCAAATCTCTTGAAGTTATGAAGAATAGCGAGACGAACGTCAAGATTTCATTCTGGGGATCAATTGGTCGACAGACCCTCCCATTGTTCACTCCGCCGCGACTGTGGAGGACCATTCAGTTGTTCTTCTTGATATCTTTGGTGTGTGCGATGTAAGTTGACTTTTTCATTCACATCACTTTTCTATGTTAAACAATTATCATATTCAGACAAGGAAAGTCTACTGTAACCTAATCACTAAGAATAAAACACACACGCACACATACATGCACATTTAATTTCATTTATTACTAGCTGATGCCCGCGACTTCGTCCGCGTACACACATAATAACTAAGCACGTAGTACTTCTAAAAATCTTTATTTCTTAAAACTTTATTAACTTTATATTAAATGAAGATATCGCTATATTTTTTTCCTAAATGTGGGCTAAGTGTCTAAGGAAAAAACTTAGAAGACTTAATAATTAAAATATATCCAATAGTCATTCCATGATTCGCGCACAAATTAAAACCTCTATCATTTAATTTATATTGACGTATATTACTTGGTTCTTTTTTTAGTTGAAAAGCATCATAGGACAATAACAGGCATGAAGAAGGTTCTCATCCATTTAATATCTCATTCGATTATATCGATTCGATAATTTAAAACTCTGCGAAGGGCTGGTGGCTGGCTCGTGGGGTGGGTCATTCTGGTCCATGTGCGTCAAAGGTTGCTGCTTTTTGTGGTGTTTCGATCCTGTCATAGCGCACTTTGTTTTTATTGGTATTAAAAAGCGTAATGTTAACAATTTTTATTTATTCAAATATTGATACAACATAGTTGGATGGACCTATTGTACTCAATAGCTTTTTATCAATCTACTTAAAAATAATCTGATAGATAGTTAACAACACTATAGTTAGCTAAAATTAAGTTTCTATTTTTACATCCGGAGAAAGTTGGAAAGATATAAAAATTCAAATTATTTATTTATTTTAAACTATTCTTTTAATTTCATTTCTGAACGACAATAAGAACACATCAAAGGAAAAACAAAATTGTTGTTTTTATTTAATTCTGTGCATTTTCATATTTATTCACTTTTTAAACCTTCTCTGGACTTCCACAAATAATTAATTCATGTCTAAAATTAGCCAAATCGGTCCAGCCGTTCTCGAGTTTTAGCGAGACTAACGAACAGCAATTCATTTTATATATATAGATTAATTGTTTCGTTTGTCATCAATGTCATTAATTGTCGTTGAATCACTGACCCCGAAGGTACTAGTTTCGGTATCAGAGGTCCACCCCTTTTAATATCACTGCAAAATCGTTTACAATGTTATTATTATTACAAAAACGATAAAAATATTTAAATAATTGGTATTATTTACATTTTGTAATTTAAGATATTTGAAGTGATTGTAAAAATAAATAAATGAAGTATTACTATACAAATAAAATTTGAAAACAACATTTTATGAACGAACCGTGCCAGTGCTCTCCCAACTGAGCTAACCGTTCAAGTGACGCATCGTCATTAAATCCTGTATGCTTTGTTCAACTCTCAGGTTGTGGCTTCATCACCTGCTTCAAGTGAGGGCTATCACTTTAAAAACATAACATTTTTTTTTAAGTTAATATTATTTTTCGCGAGTTATGGACTTGTTTCACCGCCGGCAATGCACGATAAACCAAAGCTAGAAACTGAAAGAGTTAGCGAAGAGCCATAAGCGAATGTACCTATAGTTTCGACAGATTTATCACTGATCTATAACGTAATATTATGTGCTAGTGTTAAGGGCGATTACTCGAAATACTCTATACATACAATTAGTAGAAGTATATTTATAGAGCTGTTTCACCTGATTCCTGCCGCCAAATTCCACCATCGCACTACACGCCACAAATTAGGATATCACCCCTGCCATCTGGATGTGTCCTCCACAGTGCGGTTTGCAAGGAGCATTTTCCACGTACTACAAAGCTGTGGAATGAGCTTCCTTGTGCGGTGTTTCCGGAACGATACGATATGGGTACCTTCAAAAAAATGCCGGCAACGCTCCTGTGATTCTCTGCAAGAGAATGTGGGCGGCAGTGATCACTTAACACCAGGTGACCCGTACGCTCGTTTGTCCTTCTATTTCATGAAAAAAAGTAGTAGAGAATTCATTAGTAAGTTCAATAAAAAATTCTTACTTATAATTTCTATTTTAGCAATAACGTATTCGTCATGTGGTTTCCGACGATGCTAGATATATATTTTAAGTCTGTTTCATCGAATGAAGAGACAGGATTCTGTGATAACATTAAAAGTGCTGCAAGGAACCATGAGGCTGGAAATGTGAGTAAAATTTATTGTATTAGACTTTATTTTGCATAAAACCGTAATTATTTGAATTATTATAAACTAATAATACAACTTCACTAAATATACTTAATATATGAATAGGTGATAATATTTGGATGTTTTTTTATACAAGCATTGTTACTTTGTTGCAACTAATAATATATTAACTTGGTTGGATCATGTAAACGTATAGATAACAATTGGTTTTTAAGGTTCCAAAGCAGAAATGTATTGCCGTTTGTCTTAATTATATTAACCTTAATCTTTTTAACCACGTATGCTGCATCTCAGTCTGTTCGCCAATCCTTCAGTATGGGGGCCCCATTTAATTTGGATTTTTTAGGCGAGCAGGACGTTCGGCTGATGGTAATTGAATCGCCCTGCTCATTACAATGCAGTGCCGCTCAGGCTTATTCAAAAACCTAAAAATTCTGAATGGCACTACAACTGCGCTCGTCACCTTGAGACATTAGACGTTAAGTCTCATTTGCACAGTAAGTTCACTAGCTACGGTGCCCTTCAGACCTAAACACAGTAATGCTTACACACTACTGCTTGACGGCAGAAATAGTCGCCGTTGTGGTAACCATAATCTAGCCGGCATCCTGTGCATAGGAGCCTCCCACTGTTAAATACTTGTGATGGAATCCAGAGTAATGCCAAGAAATATAGCAGATACCACCGGTTTATCACGTCTCCGTTTAACAAAACACTCAATGTTATTTATTTATTTAATGTTATGTTCGTTTTTATTTCAGTCAACATTGTCATGCCAACAACCCATAACAGATAACACGCTTTACTCTGGAATCTTGACTGGACTGTTCTTCACAATTCTGAACCTCTTTGCAGCTGCTATTGCATCTTGGAGACGTTCCACCTTGATCGCAGCATTCTCCGTAGCTTTTATTAGTTGTATTATGGTATGAATATTATATTATATTTGTTATTATATTATATATTAGTGGTGGTGGTCCCCACAAGATGGACCAACGATCTGGTCAAGATCGCCGACATACGTTGGATGAGGGCAGCGCAGGACCGATCGTCGTGGAGATCTTTAGGGGAGGCCTTTGTCCAGCAGGGGATGTCTTCCGGCTGATGATGATGATGGATATTATTCAATTGTTATTTTATACTTCTTTGGGTAATCCTGTAGTTACCATTGACAAAATTGTTTGATAACTCACTTTACTGATAGTTCTTTTAAAATCATAAAAACAGGCTTAGATTAAGGATTGGTCTCCGCTGCGCTCCAACTAGATACGGCAGGCGTAGTCGCAAGGTGCGGCAACTAATACTATGCCCAAGTGGGCGCCCTCGAGCCATTCTAGAACAATGTGTGACGTTTACGTGCCACACGTTCTGTTAAACATTTCTAATAATTGAAACTAAAATGCCGGGCTGCGTAGTACAATTTTGTAAAAATAATACTACAGGAAATAAGAAAGACACTGGGATCATATGTAATCAGTTAGTTTATTATATTTTATTAATATCAATGTAAAATAACATGCAGCGTATGTTATAAAATTTGAAAGATGCCATTGAGTGTCGAGATGATACGCACAAATGCATCTAATTATTAGTTGCCGTTATAAAAAAGCTGTATTGCGGTATCTAGTTGGAGCGCAGCGGACAGATCCAAGCAATTAGGTTTATATTTGCATGAAACAGATTGTATCACAATTGGTAAACTGTTAGTCTATAAATATATTATATATATAGACTAACAGTTTTAAAAAATGGTCATTGTTTGAGGCTCAATCACGCCTAAACCACTGATCGTAGAGACATGAAACTACCACCATTCGATTCAAAATTTATCCTAGATGGTTTATGGCTACTTATTTTTCGAATTCCAACATTCTTTCATTAATGTATTTCCTTTTAAAATTTGCCCAGCGAAGTTGTTGGGAACGGCTAGTTTCTAATAAAATGATAACAGTTGCTTAGTAAATAAATATATGTTCAAGCGATTTTCGATCTACTTGATTATTATCACGGTAGGAAAATGACATTCAGGTGGGTCACAATACAATTTTGTGGATAGTACGTATGTATTTACTTATCACTATCAGTAAAGGATATTTACTCTGAACCAGTCCTTTAAATCACTCATAATTATACTTCCCTATTTTGTAATTATTTACTAGAAATGTCCACATAGTTTTCGCATATCTGATAAAGCCAGTTTTCCGCATTTAGTAAATAAGTTTGGTTTTATTAATAATTTTTATATTGGTTCTTGTGAAGCAACATTTAAACGATATTTATGAACAAATAGAACAAATGGGTACCTTCAAAAAAAGCGCGTACACCTTCCTTAAAGGCCGGCAACGCTCCTGTGATTTCTCTGATGTTGCAAGAGAATGTGGGCGGTGGTGATAACTTAACACCAAGTGGCCCGTACGCTTTGTTTTTTTTTCCATAAAAAATAGTTATATCAATGTTTTAATGTTGATGGAAAAAATATTTCATACAAAAATACAATCATAAAACTTCAATCCACGGATGAATATAACAATTTGTAAATTTCAGGTGTGCGTGCTAAACACACCGTTAGCCAGTGTTATATTTTTCGCGCTGATACAGACCACTGCAATTGGTATTGGCAGCATCGCTTCCTACTTTGTAGATTTATATCCAACATCTTATAGGTAAGCAAAAATAAGTAAGTAATAATTGCTTGAGGGTCTTATGTTGAATGAACAATGCAGAAAAAATTAGTTCTACAACTATTATTTTATGTCTGTTTTGCTGTTTTGTTTAATATTTATAAAAAAGAGACAAAATATCCTATTTAGAAATATCCTATTTCCTTCAAGATTCTACAACATCACAAAGATCAGTGAAGGCTTTTTGATGATTCAATTTTGGATGTGCTCTCCTACTCGAGGCTCAAGTGAGACCAGTCATTCGATGTCAATTGAAGCATTATTATCTTTTAAGAAAATACAAATATGCCTTATTGTACCATATTGGACTGTAAAAGGCATAAAAGGCATTTATTTTCTCAAAATTGAATCCTTTAGTCATAATAACTTTTTGATGTCATTTCTAATATACTAGATACTACTATCGCTTCGGAAACAAATGGCGCTCGAATGTAAAAAATCATAGCCGCAATAAAAATATGTCCAGTGAATTTCCTATCATCGGTAATCATAATTAAAAAAGAACCATAATATTACGACGTATGATTCATTTACTTTTACGTTTAATCGATGTAAGTTATGATAGAATAATTAATATAAACAATAAAAATATCTTGCTATTCAACAAGTGCATGCATTTTTGTAGGAGTGGTAGTGCCATGTTGGGTCCCCACGGACACAACCGAATTGGGCCAGCACGCCCGGAGAAATAGCACTCTACTTTCGCTCGAAACCGGCGTGAAATAGCGGCTATGCCGCTGTGTTTCGTCCGGTGAGTGGGATATCCGGAGGCCTACACCCCCCCTCCCAAATACAAATGGCAGCACGGGCTAAAAACCTAATAGTGGTTGCCCAGGCTGCCCCGCGTATTCTGGAGGGGGAAAATCTGCGCTAACTCGGGGCAAACAGAGCAGGAGGCTCAAACCACCCTCCTCCATACTCGCTTTGGACTTTTGCAACATCAGGGGGCTTCGCTCAAATTTAAATGCCGTCCACTTTCACCTGTAGATGGCGAAGCCGGCCCTGCTCTTTTTAACCGAGACATAGATATCCTCCCTGGCTGATTCATCTTACCTTTCATACCCGGGGTATAATTTGGAACACTTCTTTATACCACTGGCTGGCGTGTGCGTGGCTTGAAAGACAGGACCTATCCATCATCTGGCTGCGTGTAGACTGCGATGACCATCCGCGAATCTACGCATGCCTGTATAGGTCCCATAGCGGTAACGCAGAGACTGACCGGCTCCTCGAACACATCCAAATAGCTACAGATTCCGTGTTGGAGCAGATCCCCACTGCAGACATCGTGTTTCCTGACGATTTTAACGCCCACCACGCCGAATGGCTAGGCTCACGTACCACCGATCATACAGGGAGATCTGTTCACGACTTCGCCTTAGCATATGGTCTGACGCAACTGGTTATTGCGCCAACGCGAATCCCAGATGTGCAAGATCATACACCTTCACTGTTCGACTTTCTGTTGACCTCACATCCGGACGGCTACCTACTTTCCGTTGACTCTCCTCTGGGATCGTCGGACCACTGCCTGATCCGGAGCACCGTGCCAATCACGCGCCTAACACGGCCCCGCATCTTAAGCTGTCGCCGCGTGTCGCCGCTGTCGCCGCGGCACTATAGGTTAGCAGAGTGGGACGAGATACGGTGCTTTTTTGCATCCTACGCGTGGAGGCTGAACTGTTTTTCGCTGGGAGATCCAATTGCCGCTGCTGACGCTGTTGCTGATGTGGTACTACAAGGTATGGAACTCTTCATTCCATTCTCCTCTGTGCCTATCGGTGGCAGGTCCCAACCATGGTTTAACCGCTCCTGCAAAATGGCCTCTCGCCGAAAGCAGGAGTGCTATCAGGCTTGGGTCAATGCGATGGTATCTAAGGATCTGGATTCCAGCGAACTTAAAAACACTTCAATCATGCCTCCAGGTCCTTCAAAAGAGTTATTGCTGAGGCGAAGTCGAAGCACATTGGCAGAATTGGCGAGAGACTTGCACGCCTTCCCTCGGGAACTCGTGCGTTCTCGTCGCTCGCCAAGGCTGTCCAAGGAAACTTCAGCCAGCCTGCACAGGGATGATGACTCGCTGGCCCATGACGCGAAAGAGAAAGCTGATCTCCTGGGCTCCCTCTTCGCGTCCAATTCGACTCTGGATGACCAAGGTGCACCACCACCGCATATTCCGCGGTGCGAGTCATACATGCCGGAGGTAAAAATCCGGCATGGCGCCATGCTTAAGGCGCTTCTTACCTTGGACATTCACAAATCGAGCGGCGATGGCTTTCCCCCGATAGTGCTGCGGACATGTGCTCCGGAACTGGCGCCGGTCCTTACCCGTCTTTTCCAGCTCTCCTACTCATCAGGCGTAGACCCGAAATTATAGAAGGCGGCTTTAGTGCACCCGATCCCTAAGAAAGGTGTACGCTCAGATCCGTCCAACTACCGCCCCATTGCCATTACCTCCATTTTCTCCAAAGTAATGGAGTCGATCATCAACTGCCAGCTCTTGGGATACCTAGAGGGGCACCAGCTGATCAATGACTGCCAGTACGGTTTCCGCCAGGGTCGCTCAGCTGGTGCATACCTCACCCATAAATGGGCGCAAGCGGTTGAGTCAAAGGGAGAGGCGTTGGCGTTAGCTTGGACATAGCGAAGGCCTTCGGGTGCGGCATAAAGCGCTTATAGCGAAACTGCCATCCTATGGGCTTCCCGAGAAATTGTGCAAATGGGTCACTAGCTTTGAAGGTTGTTATCAACGGTGTATGCTCCGACTTAAAACCCATAAACGCTGATGTCGCGCTGCTATCCCCTACGCTGTTTCTTTTGCATATCAATGATATGATGCAAATCAGCAATATTCATTGCTATGCAGACGACAGCACAGGGTATGCTTCCTACACCGGCCGTGCCAACGTGTTCCGGGATAGCGTCGACGAGAACCGGAACAAACTTGTGTCTGAAATCGAGACTATGCTTTGCAAAGTCTAGGAATGCGGCCGACAAAATTTAGTCCAATTGAACCCCAAGAAGACACAAGTTTGTGCGTTCACCACTAAAAAGTCTCCCTTTGTCGTATCCCCTCGATTGGAGATTACTCCTCTAAGTACCACAGCCTGTATTGGCATACTTGGCGTCGTTATATCGAGCGACGTTCAGTTCCGTGGTCACTTGGAAGAGAAGGCCAAACTGGCCTCAAAAAAGCTTGGTGTACTCAGTAAGGCGACACAGTACTTCACTAAAAGCCACCGCCTGCAACTTTATAAGGCGCAAATTCGGCCTCACATGGAGTACATCACCTCTGGGCGGGTGCTCCCCAGTACCAGCTTCTTCCATTTCACCGCATACAACGAAGAGCGGCTCGAATCATCGACGATCAAGTCATCGCCAATTGGCTTGATTCTCTAGCATTACGTAAAGATGTGGGTTCTCTCTGCATCTTCTGCCGCATTTATCACGGAGAGTGTTCAGAGGAGCTGTTCGGGTTGATTCCAGCGGCCGAATCCCACCACCGGACATTACGTGCAAAGTACCATCCGCATCACGTAGACGTCTGGCATTCCACAACCGAACATTCCCGAACAGATACGACTTAAGGACCTTCAAGAAAAAAGCATACCTTAAAGGCCGGCAACGCATTTCTTGACACACCTGTTGTTGCGGATGTCCATGGGCGGTTGCCTCACCTCTCCCCATCCCGTGAGCCTCTTGCCCGTTTGCCCCCTCTCATATAAAAAAAATGTACATATTATCGATATAATTGGATTAGAAGAAAAACCGCATCAAATCATGGAGTAGAGGAAATATGTCAGAATTGTCGAATCGAAAACCATGAATTAGTAATATACTTTATCAAGCCTGATTACAATATCATTTCTAGTTTTCACTGACTTATCGACATGTTTATTCATTTTCGTACAACACTAGGTATTTTGACAGAAGTCAAATATATGGTTACAGAGTTCCAATAACTTCAAGTTTTTATATGCTAAATTTCGCAATTTAAGTAAAAGTTCCGAGGTTGTCATTATCACTTTATGAATATAAGATTAGCGTAATGGTATTAAGTTCGAAATTGATATAAGTAAATTTGTAGTTATGTCTTTTCGTGATTTTGAATTTAGGCCTATCATAAAGAAGGAATTAAATGTGTGTATTACATATTTAATAGATAAATATGTGAGTTTGGAGACATCGGTTCCCATAGTAAAATGACATGATGCCACTTCTACTAGTTTTTTCTGTTTTGTGGTCTGCAACGCTGCACTGGTAGTCTTCTCCAATTCTCGCACTGCTCCTAGAGCAGACACTGGTTTCAATAAATTTATAAATTCGTCTTAATCTCATTTCTAATTTCTGAAATTGTAGTTTTTTTTAATCTTAAATGCCAATTTAAAACCTATTTTAAGACATAATTCATATATTCTAATATATATAATTTCTATAAACGGTTTACAGAGGACTGGCAACGAGTCTCGGCTTCATGGTGGCGCGGATGACAACATTTACTGGTGTCGTTGTGGTTGGTTCCACCATCGTCCAACACTGTCAGTTCGTTTTCTATCTAAGTGCGGCACTTTCTTTGTGTAAGTTGATTTCAGTTATTGAGAATTTTAGTGGTAAATAAGTTTTTTTTCACTGACTGCCAGGAATTTTACGATTTTTTTTAATTTGAATTTGTATTTCATAAATATCCCATACAAGTTTCTATAGCTTTGATTAAGGTTTGGTCTCCGCTGCGCTCCTTTGCAAAGTTTGGCAAGTAATTCTAATGTTGACTTAAACTTTGCTAATAATTGAAAATAAAAATCCGGGTTGTAGTAATTATTTGTAAAAATAATACCACATGAAATAAGAAAGAAACTGGGAACACATTTCAACTGTAAATATTTTGTATTTAATTAATTTCAATGTAAAATAACACGAAGCGTATGTTAAAAAAATTTTAAAGATGCCATTGAGTGTAAAGATGCCACGCACACAGGCATCTAATAGTTGCCGTAATAAATAAGCTATTGTTCTTAGGTAGTGCGGTATCTAGTTGGAGCGCAGCGGAGACCAATCCTTAGTCTAAGTTCTGTACATTCTTTTTATGGTAATTTGACTCACTACAATGTTTAGTGGATTATTATTATATATAAAGTCATTTATGTTATAATAACTTTTCCTACACAATCGTTTTTCAACAATTCTTTTCAATTTCGTAACACATTTGTTTTCTAAATTTTCTGGGATCATATTGTAAAAGCATAGTATACATAAAAAGTTTATGTTTATTCCTCGTGTTCACATTATGATTGTCACAGTTTCTAGCAAATTCCTTAATGTGCTTATGAACATAATATAGAACATTATCATGAATATATTGAGGTGCAACAATTAAAATGTTTATTTCTTTAAATTTTTCTCTTAATGATCCTTCAGGACCTAGGTTATTATTTATTTATGTATCTAACATCAAAACAAATTATCAAGGAATCAATTTTGAATGCATAATTTTTATAACTTATTTTTTCTTTTTATTTCCAGCTGGCATCTGTGTAACGATGTTCTTGCCATGAGATTCTACTACGAGATGATCATCAAACTACCAAAATACCTCCACACAGTAGTAAAGTGAAGTTAATTAGATTCGTTCTGCGTTTCATAAGTTAAGATACAATTCAGAAGATCCAATCATAATTTTATTGAGGAAACAAGGAAACATACATTATAGTGTCATAGAACAACATTTCCTATTGAAAATGAAAACACTTTTGTATCAGGAAGATTTCCAAAAACGTCTTTGACAATTTATCGTTTTCTCGCATCCGAAACCACTAAGCTAATTGTTATTGTTTGGGTGAATCTTTTTAAAGTCTTCTTATTCTAATATTTTGGCTGTGTGATTATAATTATATTTTTTCCAAACCTTGTTTTAATTATAATTTTTTCATTGTTGGTTACTGGAGCTGCAAATTTTAAGAGGAATGTGATAAAAAATGCAGTGAGCATAGGAAATATATATCAACTCAATCTCATCATATGTTACAAAAAACTGTTACAACCAAATAAATGGGAGTTCCTATGTCATTCCGCATTTCTTCTTAAATATATTGTGGATGTTGGAAGGTATACTAGTAGGTAATTATACCCAGCTCCATGATCGGTAACAGTCATCTATGACTTCTAAATCTATCAAAGAAGGAACTGGAAGTGAAATAGCTGTGCTAAGCATAAGTTTACTTATAGACCACTAGGGATTAAGTATGATTTACTATTAATAGGAACGGGGATTTGAAACAAAGCGTAAGTATAGTGTATTGCAGTAAAATGCGGCAATTCTTCCAGAACCTGCAACTATTCCAATCCAAACAGTGCATATTATTATCAGTAAATCTTGACCATTTGTCACTATATGATTCTTAATTTATTCGATTTGCCGTCATTTTGAACACCATTGCTGCACATGCCTCTTAGTATCCGGAACGTTTGAAACGTTAGTAGCAATGTAATCCATGTATACATATATATACAGTCTGACAACGTCTCAATTACCTTCTTATTCAGATTTCAAAGTTCACACAGGCACAACCCACGTGGACTCACTTAGCACCCCTGACTACTTTCTATTCGCTAACGATAGCCCACGTGACATTTAGATCATTAATGACAACCCCATATAGCTTAATCTCTTTTAAAGTTTCGTCTTCGCGATACGAATGCCACCTTTCTAGGGCACAGGAACTTTTTTATAACTTTTCCTTACTGGTTCAACGACAGTCTGTCTGCTAGTTAAATTATTGTACAAACCTGCATAATGAATGCAGTTTCCCGTCATTGTTATGGTTTATTGTTTTTTTTGCAACCAGGAAAAGTTTTGAAATTGATTAAATCAAATCAAAACCGAGTTATTAGTCTGGCTATTAGTTAAATATAGTTTATAATTTATGCAAATTAAGATATCTGTTGAAAACAATTACAATAGTTTATCGTTATCGTTTAACACAATTGATTAAGATTATTGGCCAATTGCAGCGTTATCCGAAAACATTAATATGAGATATTTAATTTTAATAGATAAATAAACGTTTAGGTACGTTGAAGCAAATTAGATATAAAGTTTACGAGAAAAATAAGGTTTGTTACAAAAAAAAAACTAAAAAACACGCTTTTTATAAAAACCGAACTAAAAAATATAAAATATTTTCTACTTTTTAGTTTGGTTTATTTATAAAAGCGTGTGTTTTTTTTAAATTTTATTTGCATTGTTTTATAAAATATTGTATTTGGTATTACAAAATTTCCTAATATTTAATAAATCGGTTAAAGTAATGGTTGAAACTAAAAATTATCATCAATTCCTGTCTTACAGACGATAGATGAAAATTATATAAAATAACAAAAATCTTATTTTGCAAATTGAAAAATGGAATAGCAAAATAAACAGTTTCTCCTTTGCACTTTATAAGTTGACGAAAGTTAGTTCGAGACAAACGGCCTTAATTACCTACCATGCGTACGTTGAGACCATACTTAGATATGGTCTCATACTGTGGGGCAACTTTTCAATACTAAACAAAGCATTTATTGCACAGAAAAAGTGCATCAGATCAATCTGTGGTATTAAGCCTGACGTTTCACAAAATTAAATCTATAGTCCGACTTAGTAGACTTTCGACTACCAGAAACCGCAGGGCATTGCTAGTAATATATAACATGAAATAAAACATTCAGCCACATGTCCACAACACAGCTTCGTGTAAATATATTTTATGAGACATAAAATATAAGATATTATAATTTTGTGTCATGTCTCAGGTTTCGGTAAGTTCAACTACGGCGTCACGGTACTAGTAGTAACTGCGCTGATGGGAGTCTGTACCGAGATGTTCTCCGTGTCATACGTGGTGCCAGCCAGCGTTTGTGACCTCCACACCACGGTGGTGCAGCAGGGCTTGATAGCCAGCATACCCTTCGCTGGTAAGTAAGACTGCAAATCCTAAACACAATAAAAAACTGTGTGTGTACCTATGTATGCGCGCAAGAAGTTATACTTCTTTGGCCTTACGAATCAAAAATTATTAAAATGATTTATTCCTCGTGCTCTTCTACGTTTTTAGAAAGAACAATTTTGTAAAAATCTTGCAAAGATGGCTTTGACAATTAATTATTAAATAATGAATACTCGTACGGCTGTATGGGCTTGAACCCTTAGCGAAGATTGATTGTAAAGATTGCCGGAATAGGTTTGATGAGGACAGCGGTTACTTATCGTCGTTGAGATCTTCGGAGTAGGTCTTTGTTCAGCCGTCGACGGTAAATAAAATAGTTGCACTTAATAAATAATTGAAAATAAGAATAAAGAAAAAATAGGTGTCGGTATTTCTTTTGGTTAATAACTTCGTCATGATGTTGTCACTTCTGTCGACATGCACTGCTTTATTACGCGTTCCTATATCTACGCGTCACATATTTTTTATGACAGAAAACCATAGCCTTCAAATTCTCTTGCAACACCAGTAGAATCACTTTATTTTTGATAGGCAACGTGTTTTTTTAAAGTAACCATTTCATTAAAATTTCAGCTATTTTACTGACGTCTAACATTTGGGGCTACCTTGCGGATGTGAAGGGTCGGAAGGTTTGTCTGATCTCCTCCCTGATTCTGGGCTACGCCTCTGCAGTTCTTGCCTCACTCTCTCCAAATTGGATCTATCTGCTTGTTTTTAAGTTTATGGCTTCAGCTTCGTGAGTAAATAATTTATCTGTTCTTATTAAAATATGGTTTTAAATGAGCAATTCATCAACAATTTTTCTTAAGAATTAATGATGATTTAGCTAAACATACTTGCTACTGATACTAATATTAAAACTCGATTCTCTTCCGTCATCAGTTCATTGTCTTTACCAAAGTCATCTCTTTTACCTAATCCAATTATAGTTCTATTGCAAAGTCTGCTTTTTCCGCTAATTCATTTTTCTCCACCGATTTTAATAACATTCGTTATTAAAATTGTGTGATCAATGACAGTTTCTAGTTCAGCACTGACTTCACTCAAATTTAGAGTAATTTACTCACGGAACTTAACTTTTGTAATTTGGACTAACTCAGCATACAGCTGCGGTACAAACATTTGTTTTTCAGTTTGGCAGGGACCTATGCTCTCGGTCTAACAATTATGAGTGAATTCACACCAATAAACAAGCGAGCCATGATGGTCACTCAACTTGGATCTGTATTCTTTGCAGCCGTTGGAATTATAGGCAGTAAGTATGCATCTTTTACATTTAGTTGAGTTATGCATTTTTTACATGCAGTTGAGATGAGCATTACATATAACTCAAACTTCTCTGTATGAATCTTCGATTAATTTAAAAGATTTGTCAGCCTAGGTGCAGTTGGAGGGTGTATATATGATTCAACCGTTGATAATCTTAGTATATATAAACCCAGTGTCCTGATGTTTGTTTCCAGTGAACTCCTAAACTATTGAACGGATTTCAATGGAGAAAATTACTTTATTCAGTGCAGTTTTATCCAACTTGAGAGATAGGAAAGTTTTTATTTCGATTTTGGATTTATTTCCAATATTTGTTTTGTATGGACATATTTTCTATGAGAGAATTTATTGATGCACTGTTTGACAGTTCTGCTGTTAAACAATTTCATTATAACAACAGGGAGCATATTGTACGAAATAATTCTAGATGCTATGAAATATTATTTGCAAATTATTAATTATTATGTACAGAACAACGTCTGTCGGGTCGGCTATTGTGCAATAAATCTCTGGTTTTTTTATTATATGCATCAAGTTATTGCTGACGGCATTTATCTACTATGCGGCTACTATGTATGGCGGATAGCTTTTATTTTTGCGAAAAACTAAAACTTTTTTGTTAGAAATATAGGTGGGTACTACCATCATGGCATGATTTTTTGTATCGACAGCCCTATGAGGAACGACTGGCTAAGTTTCACATGGTCAAACTTAGGGATATCAGTTACATTGTCACCATATTTTTTATGAAAAAAACGAAGCGCGCTGAACTCAACTTGTTGCGCCCGTTCTTCTCAGGTCTGAGGCATGCTTTTTCGAATTGGTAGTTTTTAACCGACTTCACAAAGGAGGAGATTCTCAATTAAATTATTATTTTTTATGTATGTACACCGATTACACTGAGATTCGTGAACCGATTTACGTGATTCTTCTTTAGTTTGATGCGGAATAGTTGCCATTTGTTCGCTTAAAAATTTCACATGGTTTGGCCCAGTAGTTTTCATTTAATGAACATTTTTCTGAACATTAATATTTACGTGGATGATGTTATTGTTTATGTGGACGATGTAAATTTCTTTTGTGTAGGTACAGCTTTTAAATACAGTTAGCAATAGTTTACCTGATGTAATCGAGAAAAACTCTTCTGCAGCTTACAGAACAACCTATGACAGACACTAAAAAGTAAAAAAAAAAAAAAACTACGTTTAAAGAAACCGACTTCAAAAACTAAAAACTATAAAATAACTTAATAAGAACCTATCATTTCCAATTTTGAATAAAAATATTTGAATTTGAATTTTTCAGTTCTGACGATGCCAATTCTCAGCTGGAAATTTTCCTATCACGTGCCCTATTTGAACATAAACCTAGTTCCTTGGAGATTACTGAACCTTATAATAGCGTCCCCAAGCGCGATTGCGGCAGTATTGGCCTGTTGGTGTTGTGAGACACCTCGATATCTGCTCAACATAGGTGAAGAGGAAAAAGCTTTGCAGGTGTTCAAGACGATGTACGAGTATAGTGTTAATACTGGCAAAAGTCGTGATGAATACCAGGTATTACTTTAATGTCTATTCAGCAATAATTATTATGAATGCTAACCGACAGAAATGTAGACATTAGAATGTAAGAATAAAATGGATTTACACAAAAAAAACTGTAATTTTTTTTATGAACGATGCGGGACTCGAATCCGCGTCCTCTCGCGTTCCAACTGAGTCAACCGTTCGAGTGACGCATACTTTATAAAATCTAGCTATGCCTAAAAGCCAAGTTTTAGTTTTATTTGTGTAATTAATCCCAGAAGTGACCACTTTAAAAACATTACAAATTGTTAAGGCGAATTTCTTTATTCGGAACAAAACAAATATGGAAGTATTAGAAAATTTATGTTTTCTTTTAGCATTTTTATAGCTTCTTACATAAAAAAGAATCCTTCAAATTTGACAGAGTAGTGTTAAAAATAAATGAAAAGGGCTGTAGTTTTTCGAAGTGATACGACTAAGGAACTTTGAAGCTTTTCTTTAAAGGATTGTAACGCATTTCTTGACCCTTCATTAGGGTGTCCATAGGAAATCGTCTCACCAGTTCACATCACGTGAGCCCCTCGCCTTGTTTGCTCCTTCTTTCCCCTATGAACTTTAATGACCAACAACAACACCAGTGGCAGGCTCCTTTCCACAGGAAGCCGGCTAGATTATGGGTACCGCAACGGGGCCTATTTCTGCCATAAAGCAGTAATGTGTAAACATTACTGTTTCGGTCTGAAGGGCGTCGTAGCTAGTTAAATTACTGGGCAAATGAGACTTAACATCTTATGTCTCAAGGTGACGAGCTCAATTGTAGTGCCGCTCAGAATTTTTGCGTTTTTCAAGAATCCTGAGCGGCACTGCATTGTACTAGGTAGGGCGAATCAATTACCATCAGCTAAACGTCCTGCTCGTCTCGTTCCTTTTTTCATAAAAAAAAATCTAACAAAAAAAACTATTAAACAGACACGAAATATTATGTTCTTTCTTATTTATTAATAACTAACTACTTTACAGTCTTTTTTTATGTTTTAAACTCACGCACGGTATTATTATTATCATGTCTCATCCAGATTTATACTTCATCCTAGGTTTTTTTGCGTACTTTACGCCATCTGTCATATTTCTTTTTTGTATACGTTTCATATCCGTGATATTGCAATTTAACTAGTAATAATATAACTAAACGGTAGATTGTCGACTTCATTGCCTGGTTCTTACTGACATTGTAATGTCACGGGTATGCTATAGTGATATTGTAAGGCAATGATATTTTGATAATTTTATTTTTAATTTACAGCCGTTCCGAATATTCAGTCTATCACTTACTTGAGATAAAAATCGTAACTATCGTTAACTTTTCTGTCCCAATAAACTTATCGACGGTAACTCACCTTATCCGTACACGCTGTCTGTCAATGGGACGACGTATAGCTTACCAGCTATAAAAGTTCGCATGGATATAACAATTCACGCGTCCCAATATAAGGCGATAAGAATGACTTATCGGGTATATTGGGACAGCTTCAGATTATTGACAACTAATTACTGACAGTAGAAGGTAGTAATTTATCTCTATCTGTAGATAGTATATTGGAAACGGCCGTTAATTTAGTTTAATTTTAGTTTATGAGGCCGTCTATGATTTGTCTGTTCCTTGTATTTTTTTTATAGTCATTATATTTTTAGTTATGTATTAGTGTAACAAACTAATTTTAATCTAAGCGAATCGGCCTTTGTACACTAGCAAGTCCAAAAAACAAATAAACACTGTTAATCACAACGCACGTATAACATATCGCCCTTACTAAATATTACCTTTGCATCTTTTCAGGTAAAATCATTGATATTTGATGAATCTAAATCAGATTTGAGCCTGGGTTTGTGGGCTTCTATAAAGGCACAGACTGTACCTCTCTTGTCGCCACCACTCTTGAAGAATATTTTAAAGCTTTCATTAATACTTATTATTATATATGCTCTGTAAGTATGAATTAATTGAATATTTAATGGCCTGCTTTCAAAAATGTCATTTTGTTTTTTATGACAATAAGGGACGAGACGAGCAGGATTTTCAGCTGATAGTAATTGATACGCCCTGCCCATTACAATGCGGTGCTCAGGATTCCCGAAAAACCCGAAAAATCTGAGCGGCACTACAATTGCACTCGTCACACTGAGACATAAAATGTTAAATCTCATTTGCCCAGTTATTTCACTAGCGACGGCACCCATCAGACTAAAACACAGTAATGTTTACACATTACAGCTTCACGGCTGAAATAGGCGCCCATAATCTAGCCGGCATCCTGTGCAAAGGAGCCTCTCACTGCATACTTCAACTCTCAGGTTGTGGCTTCATCTACAGGATCTACAGTTACTACATCTACTTCTTTATAGTTGATAACCTGCTCAACCAGAAGTTTTGCATATTAGGAAATTGACTGATGTCACCCTATAAAATCTAAAAAATTTGTTATTGAACAAGACATACAAGATTTATCAACGATACGTCACTCGAACCGTTGGCTCACTGGAAGAGCGATCGCACGGAACGCAAGAGCTCGCAGGTTCAAGAACTGCATCGTTCATAAATTTTGTTTACAAATTTAATTTGTGTAATTAGCCCCAGAAGTGAGCGTTATCATCTTAAAAATTACAAATTCCTAACTATATTTTAATTAATTACAAACTGAGATATTAATAGTTTCCAACTTGAATCCCATATTTCAGCCGTTTCATTAAGATCGTTTTATTTGTGGAATGCTCAAAATATCTTTCCTATGGACGATTTCAAAAGATTCATTTTCGATTTCAGATCCATTCCATTTTTAGTCTGGTTGCCGTTCATAGTCGATGCTATGATTGAGTCGTTATCCGTGGAACAGAAGAATCTTACCATTTGTGAGATGATCCATTATTCAAAAAATACCACCGCATCTGAGGTAATATTAGTTATTAATTAGTTAGCTTTGAGTATTTGAAAGTATTTTTTTTACCAGTATGAGTTCCCAGTGATGACATGCGTAACGCAGACGTGGTCGCTAACTATGGGACTTATAAGGAAGCTCATTGTCACTCAGAAGGCAATGGAGAGGGCTATATTTGGAGTTTCCCTGCGAGATTGAATTAGAAATGAGGAGATCTGTAGGAAAACCAAAGTCATCGACTTGGCTCAGAGGATTGCAAAACTGAAGTGGCAGTGGGCAGGGCACATAGCTCGACGGACAAATGGCCGTTGGGGTAGTTAAGTCCTCGAATTTCGACCAAGTACCGGAATACGTAGTGTTGGTAGGCCCCAACAAGATGGACCAACGATCTGGTCAAGATCGCCGGAACAGGTTAAATGAGGGCAGCGCAGGACCGATCATCATAGCGATGTTTGTGGGAAGCGTATGTCCAGCAGTGGACGTCTTCCGGCTGATGATGATGTTGATTTGAAAGTCTATATAGCTTGGGGATGAATAATTAAACACGGAATAGAAAAAGTCATTGTCGATTTGATGTTATTCGATGAAAGATATATTTCAGATGCAAGGTTTTACTGTCTATCGACGTGACTGTCGTGGGTAGATAGCTCATGTGATAGTTGGATGCACTTTTATTTCCAACCCGTATCGGATATACGTAAAAGACCCCGTAAGAAATGTCAATCCATAATTTGGTTGTACGTGGATGAAAGATACCAATCAACGCACTCTTGCTATTATTTAATAGGTAATTGGTATCTAAGCAATTTCCACACTTAATTATTTTTTGTGAGTAAATTCTCTGAAGCTTCCACTGTGTTTTTCGTTCCAAATCATATAATAATGCTATTACAAATTACAAAACGAGGCAGAGATTTACCTAGTGCACTTCTCGCTTAATTTTTTTCAATGGAAATCTAACTGACTTATCATCTCTGCGTCGCTTTTTCGTGGGCACTAAACATTTCATTGAATTTCCAACGACTATTCTCTCCATGATTCTGAACTGCTTTTCAGAACACGGCCTCAGCATTGCGAATTGAAGTCCCATAGCCTTTCCCTGTAATAACTCATCCAATAGTTTAGGATTCTCGTAAAGTCTTTTCTTGATGTATTTGAGTAGAAGGTCAATCTGAGAGTTTCTCAGTATCATGATGGCTGCGACCGCAATCAATGGGAGGCTCCTTTGCACAGGATGCCGGCTAGATAGATTATGGGTGCCTCTTTCTGCTGTGAAGCAGTAATGTGTAAACATTATTGTGTTTCGGTCAGAAAGGCACCGTAGCTAGTAAAATTACTGCGCAAACGAGACTAAACATTTTATGTCTAAAGGTGACGAGCGCAATTGCAGTGCCACTTAGAATTTTTGGATTTCTCAAGAATCCTGAGCGGTAATGCATTGTAATGGGCAAGGCGTATCAATTACCATCAGCTGACCCCGTCCAGTTGTGAAACGAACCGTGGAAGAACGTCACACATCCATGTGATATAGCGTGTTGTCAGGCGTGATTTATTTGAATTAATTAATTTATATACTTTAATTAAAACGGTTAACACCAATTACATTTATTAAAGACAATTAATTATAAATTCAGACATTTATCTCGCTCACAGTACTTCAGGCATTCTGAAATTATATTATTCCCATCCATTCATCCGCGTGCAAGTCACAGTCAGGGTTTGCGTTCAGAAGAGCGTTGAGTGCATTAAGGATGCGGGGTATAGGTGACTGTGCATGTGATGTTTTAGTTTGTCGCGTTCCTAACTAGTGGCAGGGATTGGATCAAACTAATATTTATTGAGATTTTAGAATGATAATTGCAATATGGACAGCACTGGTATGAGCTTAATATTCGGAGTGATGCTGCTAATGGCCTTGCTCAATGCGCTTGTGAGTGGAATATTTAAGTATATTGGGAGAAAGAAGATTCTAATCTGCTTATTGGTAAGAATAAATATATAATATACACAACGGCGCTGTTTTCTGCCCCCAAATAGTAGTGTGCATACACTTTGTTTTCATTCGAAGGGCGCAGTAGTACGTAGTAACCGCGTAGTAGTGAAACCATTGGGTTTGTGAAACTTAATACTTCTAATCTAATCTAATCCTCCCTAGGCTTCGACGGCAGCTTCATCCTTCTGCGAGCACGTTATGCTGCAGAAGGAGGAAGCCAAACGCTATTGCGTTTGGGTCCAATAAGACCTCTCAACCCAGACCCGCCTAGCAGCCGGGAGAGGGCCACTGATAGCCTCTTCCCCGGGGGCTTTAAGGTTTAATGCCCTGCAAATACCTTTCTAAACGGGAAACTCTTTGATTTCGAGGAGGTTTTAGTGGGTATTACCAAACTTGGCCAACTTCTATCTGCGTAGAAGATGGTCTAAGTGGTTGAGTCCCACACTCCCTTGCTATTTATGGTGCAGGGGTAGTACGTAACTGTACTTTCCTCCTCGTTAAAAAAAAAGCCAATCCCGCCTATAATGCGGTAGAGTGGTTCCGCGTTGTGTCACCTATGCTTTTCTATCACCTGGTCACTCACTTTTACTAAGTCTTCATCCTACTCTGTGCTATTACTTTACTACTTGATCACACTTTTCATCTCTTTTTAACTACAATGCTCTGTGAACGGCTAGATCACTTAACGCTGCGTAGAGACATCGCTTCATTGTGTGTCTTCGCATGTCTTCGTGTATTACCGCATTTATCATGGAGAGTGTTCCGAAGAGCTGTTTCACTTAATTCCTGCCGCCGAATTCTATCTTCGCATGACACGCCACATATTAGGATATCCCCACCATTTGGATGTGTGGCGTTGCTCCACAGTGCGATTTTCAAGGAACTTTCTTCCACGTGCAACAAAGCTGCAGAATGAGCTTCCTTGTGCGGTGTTTCCGGGACGATACGACATGGGTACCTTCCAAAAATAACGTACACTTTCCTGTGATTCGACGATTGATGTCTCCTGTGATTGTGTGTTGCAAGTGAATGTGATCGGCGGTGAGCACTTAACACCAGGTGACCCGTACGCTCGTTTGTCCTTCTTCTTCTTTTCTAATGCTTCAAATAATGCTAAAATTGATTGCAGATAGTGTCTGCACTGGCAGGGTTTTGCATCAATTTCAGCAGTACCTGGGCGTTGAGCGCCACATTGTACGCTGTGTACCTATTGGGTAACATGAACTTCAGTATCGCGTGTAGTTTCAGTGTTGACATGTTTCCCACATACATCAAGTAAGTTCGGGTTGGTCATAGTATCGCGATTCACGAATTATGACGTCAAAAATATTGTAGTTGATATAGCTTTAGACCACGAATATAATGCTACCTCTATTATAGTCCGGTCAATTTAGATTAAAAAATGAGAGTGAAGTTACATAAAGTCCCAACAAGCTGAAAATCAGTGAAATTGTTCAAAACATAATTATAAACAATGTTTTAAAGTTCCCCATCATTCCCGTGTATGGAAAAAAATTTATTCAAGGTCAAAGGTAAAAAAAAATAGTTTTTCGCGATTTTCAGCTACCGCTACTTCGTAAAGGGTTGAGCTAATGAGATGAAGTAGCAAGAAACTCATTGCCACTCTTTTATATCAAGATCTACATTTCCATCGATTTATAAATCATTTCAATTACAATATAATATGTAAAATGATAATTTGAGGTTAGGTTATAATGCTGTTTTCTCTGGAACGGTGCATTATTTTGTAATGGGAGTAGGAGTAGTATCAGGGGTGAGGGTTCACCCCACACTACCACTTCCCCCTTCGTGCTACGGGACACTAAGTTTTAACCGTTAGTTCAGTTGCAAAGTACAAATACTAAAACAAAAAATACAAATACTCAAAATGTGAAACTCTGGTCTGCTGTACCATACCAATATCTGCTTCAGTAATTTGATTGTATAGTACGTTTTTTAATTAAAAGTTGTTATATATATACATATATAATTATTTGCACACAAATTATTTTATGTGCCGTAAATATTTTGCCTGTTAATTTTAATTCCCAATTATTTCTTTTATTTATTATAATTCTATAGATCATAATTTCAATGAAAATAATGCTAAGTCAAGAATAAACTAAACAAAATGAAAAGGAAATCGTCAAGAAAAATATCTGTACCATGAAATCTCCGAATACTCATAAAAACCCAAAATTTTTCTTTACCAGTTTTTTTTTGTCTTAATAATTCTTCAGGGTTTTATATTTAAGGTTAAGTGAATTTTACGACCTATAGGATATTATTAGTACTTTTCATATCAAGTACTCATTTTTTCAGAGCCGCAGCAATATGCTTCACTATGATGATTGGTCGGCTAGCATCTGTTGCCGGGATCAATATTGTTAAGAATCTGTTAGCACATAACTGTGAGCTAGTATTCTACCTGTTCCCGGCATTGTCGTTCGGTAAGTACTCAAGTTTGAGTGTCTGGTGGATGTCGGTAGTTATCCTAAAACCTTGCCTCTGTGAAATTTTCACTTCTGTCATGAGTCAAGACCACACTGCTTAAGAATGCACACCCAAAATAAAACAAACACTCCAAATTCCAAAGTCCATAAATGATAATCTAAGTAACACACATAAAAGAATTTCATATGACATGATGACCTATAGACAACATTTTCCAGGTATTAGAAATCACATTGATATAACATACGTTTAATTTGCTTAAAATATCATTTCAGCTGCCGTATTCGCTGTTGTTATGCTACCAGTAGATAAGAAACTGGAGGTTAAAGAAGACATACAAAGTAATACAAAATTTTAATTGAAACTAGTCTGATTTAGTACTTCCTAATAGTGGATAAGCCTTGAAAGAAAGCGAATTATAGCCTCTTATTCAAGCGTGTCTGCAAGTAATATGACTAATCATCAGTTCACAACAACCATCGGTTTTTGTGTGGAAACATATTGCATATCAAAAAGACAAAATTGAAGGGCCAACAGAAAGTGTTTTTAAAATAAAACAAAGGATGGAAGCGAAGGAAGGATCTACAGTACAGAATCAAGGGGCTCGAGATAGATCCTACAAGCCCGGGACACATAGATGAAGACATAGAACAGATGGCTGATGATTATGGTTCTATTATATTGGATCTAGTCTCGGCCGTAAACATTCAATTGACATAATATCCTAAAGAATACAGCATCAAATAGCACCTGTATGAAAAAAAAAATTATAATGTAACCAAGAGACTTAATTTTTACAAGACAAAATGGAAATTCTGCAAAACGAGGATTTGTGGTTAAGGCCAAGTTCCAGAACGCCTCCGCGTAGTGTATATATAGCTTATTATGTTTGTATGACAATGTTGAATTACAGCTATCTACCACACATTGGGTGAAGACTGAAGTATCAAGTGCATCTAATGCAGTGTAATATAATTACAACTGTAAAGATGATAAAGATCTGTCTTAGATAAAGTATGGTTGTAACATTGGGGCTTGAAATAAGTAAAATAGAAAGGATCCATAATCCGAAATGATGAAAATGTTAACGTTTGACAAAAAATCTACGTGATTAAACTGTATCGAACCCACTCCTGTCCGAAACTAAGACAGATGATGCCGTTGTCAACAGTAACATGGTTGAGATTGAGTGATTGGACATATAAATGCATGCGGCTGAATCTTGCAGAGAAAATCGCCCCTTTAATAGAATTTGAAAAATGAATTTTTTTTTGTTTTATTGTTAATTTTTAAACTAATATTCAGAACCATTAATTTATTAAATGTCTTCTGAATAAAGCATGTGGGAATAATCAACCAGTAACATCAGAGGAATCACAAGATCGTAGGTGATCTTATTAAGCGTTGAATAAGGATACATAAAAATTCGGGATCTGAAAACACATTGGTACGTGGCGGGCAAGAATCGAACCGGGAGCTCCGTGGTGAGACTCAACGGTTCAATCTATTGATAGAATAATATTGGGCTTTGGGGGAGAAATTGACGACAGATGATGATGAAGGCTGAGTAGAAGGCGGACAGTCGCATCAGATCCTTATTTATTATAATGATTTTTAATTATTTTACTTATTAAACAGTTGTTATTTTTAAGTGGTATTCCTCACTTCTGGAATAAAAATATAGAAATTGAATTTGTACCAAAATAGGAATGATGTGGGACTATAAACCCGCGCCTCTCGCGCTACGTCTCAGCGCTCTTCCAACTAAGGCAACCGTACGCATTCCGCACAATCCGTAATTCTTAGCCCCTTCTCAAGTTACTTCAGTCGGTGCTGGGATTGCTGTTTCGACTGCCGAAGACAGCAAACGTTGCAAATATGTCGGTCTCAGTGAGTCATACATCTTTGTGGTGTTTGGTGTCGAGACACTTGGCCCGTGGAGCCCAGAGGCGCGGAGAATGTACAAAGTACTATCTTCGTGCCTCAATAAGGCTACTGGAAACCCAAGCGCTGGCAGTTTTGTAAATATAGTAATAAGATTTGCTTTGTTTGAATAATAAATATTATAAATTGTAAATCTTGCTATGTTTGTTTAACTCTTCAACACGGGGCGTAGCCCGATAGACGCGGGTTTGAATCAAGCATTGTTCATTAATTTTGGAAAAAATTAAATTTGTGTATTGATTAATTGAAAAAGTTGACACAAGAAACACTTATTAATTATATTATAGTAAATCTTAAGTCTTTATGCCCTTTATTTATATTTCTACTTATACCTTTTCATTACCTGTTTGTCATGATTTAGTAACTATATTGAATAAATTTTGCAGTTTGTGACCAATGTCACAGCAAAATTCGTGATAGACACAATTTACAAGTAGGGGAACCTGTTGAACCTTAGCACTTTATGTACCTTGGTTGGTGATACTGAAACAGGGCTATAGTTGTTTGTGTTAGCACTGCTTCTAAAATAAAATATTGGTAAACTGAAAAAATACGGAAATCTGAGGACAAATAACACAGTAAATAAAAAAAAAACATGTAATAATGTAAACTTAAAAATAAAAATAGATTTTTTTTCACTGCATCGAAGCTAATAGAAGTACCTACCGATTGACCTTATAATTCACAAGACTTACGTGTAGATGCGGGCTTGGACTATGTGAAGCCATTTTATTAGGTAATACAGGGGTCCTCAGAATAGACTTCATAGCTTTTCTCGTTTTATCATTTCCAGTGTGTTACTAATGGTGATGACTTGAGAATTCAACTGATTTAACTACGTGACATGAAGCAGTTTGCTACAAACAATTATAGAAAACTTGGCTAAGACTACAGACGAGTTTTGCACGTATTTAATGGCAGTAATTATCTGATGATGTGTCATCATTACTTCACAATTACTTTTCAAAAATACGAACTCAAAAATCATTTACTTTATCGGAGTAGGTATAAAGACACTTAAGGCGGCTATCCCGAGAAATCGCCAAAATAGCGCATAATTCAAACCATTTCTTGATGGTTTACATAGCTTTTATTTTTACAAAAATAATTATCTACAGAATATGTGAAGTAAATTCATTTTTCCTATACATTAATTTCAATCTAAAGATTAAAATATACATTGCGAAAAATATCCCTAACTCTTACAGTTGGAGCCATGTTAATCATTCAATCCAGGTAAAAATTGTATGAAAAATTATTAACTGCTTACCAATAATATTTAACATGACATAGTTTTGTAAAGAAAATTGTTTTATGTTTGTAATAAATTAAAAATGTTTGTAATAAATTAAAAATTATAGTGATCTTGTGCGAGAGAACCTAGCTCCGCTCGGTTCCTCAAGGCCGTTGGCTCGGTCCCCAGCCTTAAATTATTCGGTATAGAATACATCATGTACAAAGTTAGCTAACTTGGGCAAAACTGATATATTGAGCATATGTTCTATTAAGTCTTATATTATGAAGCAGTCTTAACGATCTCTGTGACTTCATGCTGTTCTTCATTACTCCTTTGTTTTCTATTCCGTATTTCTTCATCACTAGGTAGTAGAAATGCAACCAGTCCACCAACTGAAACGAAATATTCCGCATTATGTTATAGAAAGTAACTATATACATGAAAAGGTTAAAGCAATGATAACTAGAATTTTCTAGTGTAGTTAGATTGGACGTAATTCCAGGAAAACATTCCAAACCACAAACCCTCGAAATTGAGTTAAGAACACAAAACTGTTCACGGGATTCATATTAACGGACTGAAAAAAAATGGCAGCCCTACCGTCAATCTGTAAATGACATCATGACTTAGTAGCCCAACCCACATGTATGGAATAAACTAATATTTATTAAACTTTAAACACGAATTCCTCAACATGTGATGTTTGTGGCTTGGAACGTTTTTCAGGAACTACGTCCAATTAAGCTTCGGAAAGAAATGGTCCTCTGAAAGAGACGAAGTGGCGCAAGAAACTCTACCAGCATTCTGTTTTTACGCTCTTTTTAATAAATCATAGAATATTGTATTGTCATTGCTATTGCTATAAAATAATCATAATATAATCCCAGTCTGTTCGATCACTTCGATATTCCGACCATGGACCGGAAGACTCAGTGTTGGTAGGCCCCCCACAAGATGGACCGACGATCTGGTCAAAAACGCCGGAATACGTTGGATGAGGGCAGCGCTGGACCGATCGTCGTGGAAATCTTTGGGTAAGGCCTTTGTCCAGCAGAGGCCGTCTTCCGACTAATGATGATTATATTTAAAACTCCGTACAATTTTTCTTTCTTTGCGTGTTATTATGTTCATAGCACGGACATGGAATTTACTGAATTAGCTCACCAATCCTTCATGGTGCAACGAGGGGCGAGTGTTTGACATTAAATTCAAATTCAAATATTTTTATTCAAAATAGGATGTGACATCACTTATTGAAAGTCAAAAAACTACCACCCATTCCAAAATGAATGCTTCAGACCTGAGAAAAATGGGCGCAACAAACTCAGCGGGCTTTTTTTTTCATCGAATAAATATGTTTACAAAGGAATATTGTACAATTAAACTTATTATTTAATAGCCTGAGGGCGGTCACTCCATTCCCAATCTGTGGTATCACTAAGAAAGTCATTTATGTTATAGTAACCTTTACCACACAAACGTTTTTAACAATTCTTTTGAATAACGTTATACTTTTGTTTTGAACATCTTCTGGGATCTTGTTGTAAAAGCATTATACATCGCCCCACAAAAGACTTACTAACTCGACTTAGCCGAGTAGTAGGCATCATAAGTTTATGTCTGTTCCTGGTGTTAACATTATGGTTATGACAGTTTCTGGCAAATTCACTTATGTGCCTATGAACATACATAACATTATCAAGAATATATTGAGAAGCAACAGTCAAGATGTTAATTTCTTTGAATTTTGCTCTCAATGGTTATTTAGGACCTAGGTTATTAATGGCGCGAATAGCCCTCTTCTGCAGCACAAATATTGTATTAATATCGGCAGCGTTGCCTCATAGCAATATACCATAGGACACAATACTATGGAAATAACTTAAGTATACTAGTCGCGCCGTATCTATGTCACTTAATTGTCTAATCTTTTTAACCGTGTATGCTGCAGAACTAAGTCTGTTCGCCAATCCTTCAATATGGGGGCCCCATTGTAATTTGGAATCTAGAGTTATGCCAAAAAATATAGCAGATTCCACCGGTTCTATCACCTCTCCGTTTAACAAAACATTTGCATTTACATTTTTGACATTTGGTACGGTAAATTTAATGTATTTAGTTTTCTTGCTATTTAACAAATGGTTATTAGCGCTAAACCAGTACACGATATCAGATAAAATATCATTCACTTCGTCATACATAGCTTGGTTTCTTTTCACTTTGAAAATCAGTGAAGTGTCGTCCGCAAACAATACTACCTTATGTTTTTTCTCTACAAGATTAGGAAGATCATTTATATAGATAAGGAAGAGGAACGGTCCAAGAATAGACCCTTGTGGTACCCCCATACTGAGAAGAGTCCCAGGAGATCTCTTGCCATTCACGTCGACCCTCTGACTTCTATTGTTTAGATATGAACTCAGAAGATCGAGCGCAGTTCCGTTTATGCCATAGTGGTATAGCTTCCTGACCAGCGTTGAATGTTGAACACAATCAAAAGCCTTGGATAAATCACAGAAGATGCCAAGTGCATTCTGCGATTCCTCCCAGGCATCAAAAATATTCTTAATTAGCTCAACACCTGCATCCGTTGTTGAACGTCCCCTAGTAAAGCCAAATTGTTTCAAATGATGGAACTTATGAGAGTTAAAGTAACTAAGCATTTGGCTTAAAATTATTTTTTCAAAACTTGTAAAAGGGTCGGCAAAACCAACACAGGACGATAGTTATTCGGGTCAGAAGAGCAACCCGACTTAAATATTGGTGTAATTTTACTATGTTTTAGAAGGTCAGGAAAAACGCCACGATTAATACAATTATTAAAGACTATTGCAAGATATGGTGCTATGACATCAATTATTGAACTTATTATTTTAACAGAAATGCCCCATATATCAGCAGTTTTTTTCATGTCGAAAGACTTAAAAGTTTTAATTATTTCTCCAGGGCTAACAAAACTAAAATTGAAAGTTTGTTGGCATTCTTTAACATTTTCCAGAAGACGTGACTCAGCAACACTGCTGGAGGAGACAAGAGTGCTTGTGATAGAAACTGGAATGTCAGAAAAATATTTCTCAAAAGCAGAAGCAACTTCCTGCTGAGATTGAATTATAGTATTGTTTAATGATAAATTGTATTCAATGTTGCGGTCTTTCACTCTTCCAGATTCCCAGTTAATCACATTCCAAGTCATCTTTATTTTATTCGGTGCATTTTTAATTATCTGTCTGATATGCATAGACTTTGCAATAGAACAAACACTTTTAAATAATTTAGAGTATTTTTTAACATACTCGAGAAAAGATGCATCATGATCATATAATGAGCTCTCACTATATAGTTCATATAGCCTTTATAGTCTGCTCTTATGAATGCCAGCTGTTGCCCAATCATTAAATGACAAGATACCACCTGATTTGACTGTCTATGAAGTAAATATAGAAGCAAACTCTGTTTTAATTATTTTAAATAGCATCTCATACATTTCATTAGGATTTATATTATATTCCAATAAATCCAAATTTGAGAGTTTAACTGACACATTACCTCTATATTTCTCCATTCGCCTATTATTCACAGGAACAAACGTAAACTTTTTAATTTTGGTACATTTATTGACCTCAATATTAAAAGAGGCTAACTGGCCAAAGTGGTCTGAACTCAGTTTGTTTATTATTGCCTGAGAAATGGGTTTATAATTTGAAAATATGTTATCAATACAGCTTTTGAAGTTGCCGGTTACTCTAGTGGGCTCTAAGAAAATATTGGTTAAATCATATGGTTTGGACAAAGATCTGAATCTAATACTGGTGGTGGATTTTTCTAATAAATTAATATTAAAATCACCACATGTCATGATTTACTTCTTCGACTTACATAATTTTAATAAAACCTCCTCCAATACACTTTCAAATAATTCATATACTGCATCTGGGGGTCTGTATATACTAACAACAATGGCGTGATCAAGCTCTGCACAGGCTATTTCAATGGTACGTTCAACAGAGAGGCCTACAATATCTTCACGTTCTTTGAATTTAAATAATTTACTTACAAGTATAAGAGAACCAGAATTAGTATGGCTTATTAAAGATTGAGTTGAATTAAAAGAAAGTGTAGTAGTTGAAGTTTTTCATTCAAATGAGTTTTTGTAAAATTGAATTAGTAACTGGTGAAATAATATCCAGTTAGTAAAATAGATTCTCTGTGTCGAAATACTTTAACGGAGATCCAGAAACTGATGATTCTTGATCTTAGAAAAAATATAGTAATTATAAATAATTTTCAAGTATACTCACAAAATGTAAGACTCCCATAAATATAGAAAGCAAGTTCACAATCATAAACTAAGAGCGATTTCAGCAGATTGATTCCAATAGCTGAACTACCCCGGCCCATCATTAGAGTTATACACACAGCCATTGCTCTGTAAGGAAATAAACATATTATTAACAGGTGACTGGATACAAAAAATTTAAAACCAACAACAGAGCTGGTGCGGCTTGTGAAGCGGCTGAAAAACCTAAAGCATGCAAATACAGGAGTCTAGGTTCCGAATATGATTTTGGGTCCCATTCGGCGTTGAGACCCTTGGTCCGTGGGGTCCTAGCGCTGTAAATCTTTTTAAGGAAATAGCAAAATGGTTAGTCGACATCACAGGAGACCGAAAGCTGGCAGCTATCTCGGATAAAGAATTAGTCTTGCCATACAAGGGGGGAACTCTGCTAGTATCTTCGGAGCCTTGCCTAATAATTTTTAGTTTTAGGTTCATTGTTCTAGTATACATTTATTTTTTCTATATAATATAATATATAAGTAAATGATTGAACTTCAACAGGTTCTTTTGAAGAAGAACTCAATATATAAGCACACATTAAAACAAATTAAAACAAAATAACCAAAATCGTTATTATCTATCCGATGCAAAATTTACATTCAAATTCCCATTTGGTATCGTGATCTTTTTTAAGAGGTCGTGATACTTCTGGTGTGTATTAATTTTCATGAATGAATTCAATAATTGTATCTATTGATTAGTTGGGAGAAATGTAGATAGCTAAAATTAATACTGAAATACTATAACCTTCCCGATGTTGTGTATTGAGTTCCATTTTTGAAGCAACAACACGGACTTCTTCATTCTAATTATGGTAGATTGCAACTCCACCAGGCCTCGTATGTGGCAAAGAAATGAAAAGCAAAAAAAAAACCATGAACAGAATATCTCATTTTATCCCACGTTAAATCTTAAGAATTTATGTGTGTCTCTTTTTACTGTAGATTTTCGTTTCATCGACTTGCAAATCACAACGACGCTAATGAAGTTTTTACTTCAATATGATAAACATAATATGATGCTGTGATAAAATTTTCAATAATAATAATAAATAAATAAATAATATTGAAACACTTTTACACAAATTATCTTGCTCCAAACTAGGCATAGATTGTACTATGGGTACAAGACAACGATATAATTAATACAATATAGTTACTTAAACATACATAAATACCAAAAAGTTTACTTACTTGACGTAAGTGGGATAGATATCAACGGTGAAAGTTCCGAGAAATCCGAAGTTGACAGCACTGGTGATGTAAGTAGTGAAGAGTAACGCGATCAGTATGTAATTGTGGGTGAAGTTTAAGCAGATACCGGCTATGCCAGAACATATCTGAAAAAATTATTAGATATTACATTTTAAACATTTTTATCTATACAAGTAAACACAGTTTTTACCAGTGTGAGGCTCCTTTGCAAAGGATGCCGGCTAGATTATGGGTACCACATGGCGCCTTTTTCTGTCGCTAAGCAGTAATGTGTTAACATTATTGTGTTTCGGTCTGAAGGGCGCTGTAGCTAGTGAAATTACTGGGCAAATGAGACTTAACATCTTATGTATGAAGGTGACGACCACAATTGTAGAGCCGCTCAGATTTTTTTTCTTTCATTTCAGGGTTTTTCAAAATTTCATTTCAAGCTTTTCGTCTCGTCCCTTATCGTCATAAAAAAACACTAAGACACGTGATTTTAAAAGTCAAAACTTATGGAATAATTAGTTAGGGATTGGGGATAGTTAAGCTTTAATAGTAGTTGAAAAAGGCTTATCAACAAAATGTTATTCATAAAAATTTAATTATATATACATATGTAGGGTGATTTGAAGTGATAGTGAAGGCGTTTAACGTGTAGTTTAACAATAGTCGATTGTGGATGGCGGTAATTACATACCACCATGTAAGTTCTTTGTAACCAGAGATTGTATATTATACCCATTGCTTACCTGGAGAATTATAAGTAAACGTTTTCGTCCTAAAATATTGATAAGAACACTCAACACTCCGTTGAGTAAGGCGAGGAAACAGCAGTTTACGAACACGGACGTCATTGCGATTTCATTTAAACTGCAATCCGATTTCTGAAATAAAAAGCTTTTTATTTTAACGCTACTTTTATCCAATAAACAAATTTTTGGCATTCTGCTATACGAAAATCTCCAAATATCCTACATATTTCGGTTACCTTGACCACATCATCGGTCCATCTTGTGGGGGGCCTACCAGCACCGCGTCTTCCGGTACGTGGTCGTCATTCGAGGAATTTAATGTCCCACCATCTGTCTGTCGAACTATGTGCCCTGCTCACTGCCACTTCAGTTGCGCAATCATTTGGGCTATGTCGGTAACTTTTGTTCTCCTACGGATCTCCTCATTTCAAATTTGATCTCGCAGGGAAACTCCCAGCATAGTGCTCTCCATTGCCCTCTAAGCGAACATGAGCTTTCTGTGCAGACTCATTGTTAGCGACACTGTGGTATTTGTGTGTGTTACAGAACAAAGGAAAGTGTGAAAGTGATATTGAAAGAAAAGTGAATGCAGGAAACGTGGTGAATGGAGCTTTGCACTTCTTTATGAGCAGTCGGAAGGTGTCTAACAAGAACCGTTTGGCTGTGCATGAGGGGGTGGTGGTTCCGACACTCATGTACGGAAGTGAAAGTTGGGTATGGCAGAAGAAACATGAAAGCATACTGAATGCAGTTGAGATGAGAGCGTTAAGAAGTATGCTAGGAGTTAAACTGAGTGACAGGATAAGAAACAGTGAGATAAGGTAACGTTGTGGTCTGAAAGAAGATGTAGTGACAAAAATTGAGAAAGGTATGCTGAGATGGTTTGGCCATGTCGAGAGAATGAATGAAGAACGATTGACGAAAAAGTATATTAGGCGAGTGTGAATGAAAGTGTTGGAATGGGTAGACCTAGTCGGACGTTTCGAGACCAAATCAGGGACGTTTTGAAAAAAGGCCAGGTCAGGAGTACCCTAAACTGAAGAGTTTGTATGAAGGGAATAATGAAAGTGGACAAAGCGAAACAAGTATGTAAGTCAAAGACCACTTCTTTCCACTTGCTATCGTAGCCTACACAAACGGGAAAGAGGGGTGATTATTTATATGAACAGAAGAGAATTTAGGTTATATTTAGCCCAAAATTTTTAAGAGTTCTCGATGTAGGGATATACGAATTACAGGTCAGGTCTACTTACAACTGACGACGGCAAAAGCACAGTGATGTTATCATACAGAAATCTTTAAAAAGAGTTCTGATGGTTTTGTGAGCGTGCGATTAGAGAATACTTTTGTATAATATTTTTTAAGAATAGTTTTTTTAACATTTTAAAGTGAAACTTTTATTACATCGTCTCAAACTTTTTCGTCTTTGTGTCGCATGTCGCGTGACGGTCAGGCGGCGCCTATAGTTCGCAGCAGCTGACCGTGAAGTGTATAGACATTACTCATTTGTGCCAGTGCTCCACCCTATTTTTAGTTAAATGTCTATAATGTGAAAAAAAGTTTCACTTTTACCGTGGTTTCATAAAACCACATAATCCTTTTTTTTAAATACTTTCACGTTGCGTTCTTACAAAAATTTACGGAGACGCTTTAGGGATTATTATTAATCTACTACCGAAAATATTAATAAAAATAAATAAAATAAGCAGACAGAACACTTAATCTTTTTTTTTTACATGCATAATTATTATTTTAATTTGACAATATTTTCCTTCCTAAATTTTATATATAATATTTATTTTTATTTATACCATTTTAGGTAATCATCATTCATTTGACGATTTTGATAAATGGAAATTAATTTAATAAAAATAATAATAGTAATAGAAACAATTCTGCCTCTAATGATTCAAAAATTACCTCCGTCATGGTTAAATTATGTGAGTACCGCAGCATATCACAGAGCGTGCGAGTGCCGTCGTCTGTACTCAGGGAGCGAACAAATCCGTTCGCTATGTACGGCATCCATATTATAAAAGGTTGCAATCTGAAATTAACAAAATTATTATTCATTTAAGGCTGGGGACTGAGCCAACGACCTTGAGGAATCGAGCCGAGCTAAGTTACCTCTCCCGTACAAGATCGCAATAGTTTTAATTCAGAATTAGAAGCATTTTTAATTTATTACAAACGTAATACAATTTTCGTTACAAAACTATGTCATGTTAAATAGTAAATAATAAATTTGAAAATATAAAGCAAATACAACTTCTTAACTGCTCTCATTTTGCCGCCTCGAATATCGCAAAGCAATATAAACTGAGTGTTTTCGAAAGCTGCTCTTGGCAACTTCAGCTTGCCGTTCTGATGTCGCTTCATATGGCGAATGAAACCCTGGCTCACACAGAGAAAGCCTATCTGCCTCGAATTATCAACCGCCGGGTCTTTTGACACTCTCTATACAGAAAGTATACTTCAGACACAAATCTGGTTGGGTGAGCCCTACTTAAAAAATGAACCTTGTGCAATTTAAAAGATTAAGGCTAATAAGCTAAGGAGATAAAAATATGTCATATTACTGCTCTTCTACAATGTTCCACTTATTGTTTTGCCCAGTATCGGAATATTGAGTATCGATCGCAAAGCAAAAATTGGCTTCGAAAAAACTGGGGGTCACAAATCAAGGCAATATTTCAAGCTGGCCTACAAACAAAGTATAGAATTCGGAAGTATATTTTCTTTAATCTTTGGTCGAGTGTGTGCCTTAGGAAGTATATCTTTAGCCTGAAGGTTCTGGTCTGGTGTATGCCATAAAAAGCGCGTACACTTTTCTAAAAGGCCGACACCGCACCTGTGTTTTCTCTATTGTTGCAAGAGAATGTGGGTGGAGGTGAACACTTAAAATCAGGTGATACGTACGCTCGTTTGTCCTCTTCCATAAAATACGGATATTATCGTACGATATTATTGTCGTCTGAGTTAACAATATACCAATATCTTGTCATTGCCGTTGTCGTCCAATGTAAAAACGACCAAAAAGTGTATTTCATCTCAGGCAAATGAACCTTCACCTGCGTTTTGTTAGCCGCTGTCCTCTGAACATAAAACAGGTCTTTAATTCTTAACTTCTTCTTATGACACATGAGGATAATCATTAGTACCAAAAGAAGAGAAAACTTTAATGAAAGACTAATTTTAAACTGCTTTAAATCCAAGCAGTTAAGCTGGCGACATAGGTATTGCTATGTTTTATATTGAATATACAAAAAAATTGTTTGATAAAGGTACCATAAACTAAAAAAACTTCATAAATACCCAAGGTAAACAATGATGAACATAGAAGATAAGAGTATTGTACTCTTGAGAAGTGGTGGCTTAAACAATGGCAGCGTCTGAGCGGTAAATGAAGACCACAAACTTGTTTGTTCCTTGGCAGTGGATTCTCCTAATAAAACTGACTCCACCTTAAAAAAAAACGTTAATATATTCATAAATCACATATACCCTGGGCACACATGGACATGGAAAGCCAATAATTTAATTACCCAGTTCAAATTACAGATAGACGGAAACTGGCTATGTTTTTTTATACGAATAAAAACTGAAATTAATACAAAATGCTGTATACACCCTTTATTTTTTTATAACATTGACATGTATCCTTTCTGCCTAGAGCTCTCATAGCTTCTATCCTATAACGACACATTTTTAGTGTATAATTTCATATTATATATTATTTTCATTAAATATTGTGTTGGCAACTAAATTACTAACAATGTTATCTGTTACTATCAATTTTTCTAATGTTTGATTTCTATTTTCGCAATTTTTATGGTTATTATGTATCGAGAAAAATAAAATTTCAATAATTAATTATCTGACTGAGCCTGAAAAAGGGTAGTGATTTTCGAGAGTACTTATGTATGTATATGTGGTATGCGGCAATGCCTGACTGGCTCGATGTATTTTAGGTAGAGAGGTGTCGATAGATTCGTATTTACTGTGAAATTGACAGTGAAATTTTTCTCCCGGCACTGGTCGACGATTTCACTAGAGTGACCTGCATGGCCCGTGTATACGGCATCGCCCGTTCTGTCGTCTGCATAGCAATTGGAGGTGTCCAACATATCATTGATATGCAAAAGAAACAGTGTGGGAGATAGCATACAGCCTTGAGGCACTCCAGCGTTCACGGGCTTGGAATTCGAGCAATAACCGTAGATAAAAAAGTGTATGCTGCGCCCAGTGAGGAAGCTGGAGGTCCACTTGCAAAAGCTCTCGGGAAGTCCAAATGATGGAAGATTTGCGAGAAGCGCCTTGTGCCATACACGATCAAAGGCCTTCGCTATATCCAGGCTAACTGCCAGGCCTTCCCCTTTGCTTTCGAAAGCCGCCGTCCATCTATGTGTTAGGTATACCAGAAGATCAACTGCTGTTCGACCATGGCGAAAGCCCTACTGTCGTCGTTGATCAACTCGTGACCCTCTAGATATACCAAGACCTGGCGGTTAATTATGCTCTCCGTGATTTTAGAGAGCAGGGATTTAAAAGCTATAGGCCTGTAATTTTCCGGATCCGAGCTGTCTCCTTTTATTGACTGACTTCCATGAGACAGAGACTACGCCGTTTGTATATGAGTGCCGGAATAAACGCGTTAGCACCAGCGTCATCTCAGGGGCACACGTTCTAAGCACGATTGGAGAAATGCAATCCAGCCCGCTCGACTTCCTGACGTCCAACGAAAACAGAGCTCGCATAACAGTTTTCTGTCTGAACGCTGGTTGAAGTTACCAAGAGCAGCTTCCGACAACGACGAGAACTTGCGTGTTCCGGTCAGGTAAGTGGAAAGCTGCTCGCCGATTTTGTCGCTTAAAATCTGGAGGCACGGTTATATTTCCTCTTTAGGAATTTGCAGTTCGGATCCTTTGAGCCCAGCGCCGCAACCCAATTCGATTCGCCTGTTTTTGCAGTCAGATGCTGCTTTAACTGAAGCATCGAAACATGGCTCTGATCTGCCACCGATCGGTTCTACAGAGCTTGGTATAAAAATATCCATGCCCTGTAGTATCACATCGGCTACTGCAACGGAGCAGGCACTGGGATCATTCGAAGGGAAACAAACCTTGCCCCAAGGGAAGGATGCAAAAAAGGAACGCATCCTATCCCAATCTGTTGACTTATAGTGTCAAACGCGGCGGGTCGCTGGTGGTCTGCGACATGGGCGTCGAATAGGTACTACACTCCTGAACAGGCAATGGCCGGATATTCCGAAAGGGGCGTTGACAGAGACCTGGTCACTATTGGGGTGTGTAGTCAACAGAAGATCTAATAAGGACGGCATATGGCTATCCACATCTGGGAGCCGCGTTGGCGACTCAATAGATATAATAGGATATAATAGGAGTGTGGATTTTCATAAAAAAACGTAAAAAACCTCCAACTGAATAGATATTGATCAGAATATAGGGACAAACGTAAAACTTATAGTAACTCTATTTTTCGTAGGGATTTTAAAAAATTCCTAACTGCAACTTCACTGATGTCACTGTCGAAATCGGGTACTCTATTCAAAATACGCAGCTTAAACTGAAAAATGTGTGCATTGCCTATTCACCAACACGGACGAGTAAAAAAGAAGGACTCCGCGCGCCGTGATATTAGCAAGTGAAGCACCTTTATGCTAGTGTGTGTGCAGTTACGGAGGATAGCATTTACACATATTTTTCTCCCATAAATAATCATATATGGCCACAAATAATAATCTGTGTACTGAGTGCACAAAAATATTGTCAGCAGCCTGCGAGAATCAGGTTTTAAATATTGTAGATAACCCAATTAATTGCTCTCCCAAGACAAATTTAATAAATCGTAATCATATCTGTGATGGCAAAAAGACTTATATTTTCTCTGATGGGCTTAGTAAAAATTTTAGAGGAGAATAAGTGTCTATTTAAAACAACCTACAATTAACACATGTAGCCTGGTGCTAGGTTATACCACTTAATACAAAATATAAAAACAATAAATTTGGACTCAACATCTACAGTTATACGGTGATAGCATTTCTGTCACAAAAATGAAATCATTTATTTAAACAATACTTTGATGGACCTTCATGCAAGTAAAGGTTGTAGGTTTATTGTTTGTAACATGCCATATGCAAGTAATCTATCTGACATCCAAAACAAGCATATACAAAAACTTAATTCACTATTATATACTAGTACACTTTTTTACAATAATGTAAATTTATTAATTGACCTAAATAAGTTTATTAAATCATATATATTGACAAAAGATAGAATGTATCTATCTCTTTTTTATAGGCGACATATTGCTAAGTTATTAGCATACAATATTCAAATTGACCCAGGTACCACAAGGGTATCTACTTCGGCCAATATATTGGTAAAAACATCTGCTTTTATTGAGCAGCGTAAATGTATTTTAAACTAGATAAGGAAACAACAGAGGCTTTCTATTGCTTGAAAAATAATTTTAAGGATGGTTTACTCACTGATAAAGTGAATCAAACCACTAAAAATACACCACATGTTATCAACCTGGTTCACCAAAATTTCAGATGTATAAAAGGAAAAGAATCTGAAATAGAATTGTTTTTAAATAACTTTAATATTGATATAATATGTTTCACAGAACACTGGTTAAAAAGTTTTGAATGTATTTTTAATTTAAACAATTACCAGGTTGGTAGCTTGTTCACGAGAACCGCTGCAATTCATGGAGGTTCATTAATTTTACTGAAGAAAAAGTTAAAGTATAAGAATCGAAATGATATTGTCTGCCTGTCTTTTAAGTGGATAATTGAGCTAGCCTCAATTGAATTAGAGCGATTCATTGTTGTGTCTGTTTATAGACCACCCTGTGCTAACTTTGAACTTTTTGAGAAAGTTTGGATGAAATTTTATTCAAAACCACAAAATCAATTTCAAAATTCAGTTTGAATCTTTAAAACCCAATATAACTAAACACAAAATAACTTTTGTGCCAGGCCAGTTACATCAGACCGCATAGAAAGAGTGAGGGCCACGCTTGTTAGAGACCTCCCGTTTTTACATAATACATTAAAACCAAATGAAATGTATAATTTATTCTTTAATAAGTTCTATAATTTAATAAATTCTATTTTCATTTTTTTCTTCTAAATCGGTCCTCAAAATTGATGCAATAGTTTTTAGCGAGTGGGCCACAGTTGAATTACACAAAAAAAGGCAGACTTCAAAAGATATGTTCAACAGTTCTCTAAAAATTTAAAAAAAAATTGTACTATTGCCAAGTCAAGGTATATAGGATATAAAATAATCAATAGTTCTAACGTGATAAAAACGACTTGGAAAATTATAAATGAAGAAGTCGGAAGGGTGACCCATAAAATATCCGCTCTTTCACTATTGAAAGATAACATTTTTGGATGTGATAAAATCTTTAAATTTGATCATGTTTCTGGCTCTGATGTTATAAAAGCTTTTAAATCTATTAAAAATAAGGCGACAAATGATCTTTGGGGCATATCAGTTAAACTTGACCAGTCTTTGATTGATATTATTGCGCCAGATTTAGCTATAATATTTAACAATTGTATAGAATATGGTGAATTTCCTGACCTAATGAAACATAGTAAAGTAGTTCCACTGCTTAAATCAGGTTGTACCAGTGACCCTACTAATTATATACCAATATCTGTACTACCCACTTTTAGTAAAATTTTTGAAAAGTTAATTTTAAATCAATTGCTTCGTCATTTTTTCCATAATAATTTATTGCACTCCAAACAGTTTGGTTCCACCCCTGGTCGTTCAACTACCGATGCTGGTATTGACTTGATACATAATATATTTGAAGTCTGGGAGGAGTCTCATGATGCACTTGGCGTCTTTTGTGACTTATCCAAGGCGTTCGATTGTGTTGAACACGAAACATTAGTTAGAATACTTCACCATTACGGTATTAAAAATAATAATAATTAATTAATAATAATAATACGGTATATAAAATAAAACATTGGACTTAATGACATCCTATTTAAATTGTACACTACAAAAGGTGGATATCAATGGAAAGCGGTCCTCTGGATCAATAGTTAAAATGGGGGTTCCACAGGGCTCGATTTTAGGACCTTTTCTATTCCTTATTTATGTAAATGATCTCCCTTATATTGCAAAGGATAAATATCAAATTGTGTTGTTTGCTGATGATACATCACTCGTGTTTAAAGTACACCGTTGCTTACCAAATTTTGATGTTGTTAACAATGCTTTAACTAAAGTTGTACATTGGTTTGAAGCTAATAAACTGTTACTTAATGTTAATAAAACGAAATGCATTAAATTTACTTTACCTAATGTTAAGCAAAGGTCAATCGATATACAGCTTAAAAACGAGAAATTAGATAAAGTTGATACCGCTGTTTTTCTTGGAATAACGCTAGATACCAAACTCCAATTGGGCTTGGTATCTAGCGTTGGCAAAACTATTGCATCAATTTTGAGGACCGATTTAGAAGAAAAAAATGAAAATAGAATTTATTAAATTATAGAACTTATTAAAGAATAAATTATACATTTCATTTGGTTTTAATGTATTATGTAAAAATGGGAGGTCTCTAACAAGCGTGGCCCTCACTCTTTCTATGCGGTCTGATGTAACTGGCCTGGCACAAAAGTTATTTTGTGTTTAGTTATATTGGGTTTTAAAGATTCAAACTGAATTTTGAAATTGATTTTGTGGTTTTGAATAAAATTTCATCCAAACTTTCTCAAAAAGTTCAAAGTTAGCACAGATTGGAGTGAAAGATTGGAGTGTACACGAATGTTGCGACCGCTAGATTAGTTCTTAGTAACTTCCGTTATTTTCACAACATCATGAAGTACGATATTTTACTGTGGGGTCATGCTGCTGACATTGATATAGTGTTTGCTCTGCAAAAGAGAGCTGTTCGTGCTATATATCAGCTTGGTTATAGTCAGTCTCTCAAAGAAAATTTTAAACAAACAAAATATTAAGACTCTTCATTGTCAGTACAAAAATCGTCACCTTTTTGCTCTTAATAGAGATTTTCATTATTATAACACTATAAATATGGGATTGCTTGTGACTAATTATAGTAGGCTTCATAAGATACAAAATACCTTTGAGGGTAAATGTATACACTTTTAAAATAAAGTCCCAGCCACTGTTCAGGCATTATCTATAAATAAATTTAAATGTTTTATTAAAAAATGGCTCTGTCGTAAATCGTATTATTATTTTGGTACGTTCTTAAGCAGCTGGTTGATAAAAAGGCATAAAAGGCATTTATTTTCTCAAAATTGATTCCTTTAGAATTCTTTTTGATGTCATTTCCTCTGAGCGAGAAGAAGCGGCGCAAGAACCTCTCCCAGCATCCTTTTTTTGCGCTCTTTTCAATAAAAATATACAATATTGTGCAGTCATTTCTATCATTATAAAATAATCATAATCTAGTCCCAGGCTGTCCGGTCACTTAGATATTAAGCTGGGAAGTTTTAAGAGAAATAATATATATTATAAGTACAAAAAAAGCATATGGATATGATTTGATATCCGGGGAAATTCTTAATCAACTCCCAAAAAAGATCTCGTTCAATTTATTATGTATTATGAAATTAGATCATTAATTGTGAAATTAGATTACGACAAGTACCAGATCTGTGGAAAATTGCTGTAGTCATCGTGTTTGCAAAACCAGGAAAATCACCGAATCAAACAGGTCAATTTCCCTGCTTCCTGTAATATCCAAGCTTTTTGAGAAGTTGCTTCTTCGTTTATGTAAGCTTAAGCCTATAATAGAGATTAAAAATCTGATTCCAGAGCACCAGTTTGGTTTCCGCGAAAAACACACGCGAATATCCAATATTACAGAAAAAACCTTGGAAAACAAAGAAGTCTGCGCCAAAATATTTCTGGATGTTGTGCAGGTTTTCGATAAAGTAAGGCATATAGGGATTATTTACAAGCTAAGAATGGTTTTACCAAAACAATTTTAAGATATCCTTGAATCTTGCATGCCCAATAGACATTTTAGGATTCGACAAGAGGATATCTGTTCAGGAATTAAGGAGATAAATGCTGGAGTGCCTCAGGGAAGTGTATTAGGTCCGGTACTGTACCTACTATACACAAATGACATTCCTGAAATAGAGGATAACGCTGTCGCGACCTTTGCTAATGATACTGCTCTAATGGGCGTGGGTAGTAACCATAAAGAGGCAGCAGAGAAAGTTCAAATAGCGGTAAACAGTTAGTAGTTAAGTGGACTAATAAAAGGAAAATCGAACTTAATGAAAATAAATCTGTTCATTATCCAAATGTTTTGAGTTTTCTTTAGTGTTAATTCCGTAAATATTTGTCTTTAACCATTTCGACACGTGTTTCACCCCTACACGAGGCATCCTCAGGACATGTTGACACGCCAAAATCTGGCACGAGACTGAAGACTGAGACACTCAGTCTGCTATTGGCCAGCCACAAATTATGGATTTCCGCAAAGTAACGCTTACTTCAATAAATTTTCTTGAATCTGTTCATATAAACATAAGTAATAAGAAACCAGATTACGAGACAGTATACATTTATAAGCAAAATATCAGGGCATTACTTAACGCAAAGCTCCGCTCGAACGCTCAATAAAAAAAAGAGAACAATTAGAACTTCTGGGATCCAGCCCCACAGCTGCACCAAACAAACAATTAATATTCAAATCATTAACGCTCTTAATAAAGACATTAATAAATGTGTTAATGGACACATTCTTACTTTAATCTATCTAGCAGTTTAAGTCAAAGTAGAATTACTTATTAGTATAAGCTAAGGCTAGATTGTAATGCAAGTGGGGCAACTATATTATGTTCCCTGCATCTACGTACTTGTGTTCACTTTTATCTATACTAATATTATAAAGCTGCAGTGTTTGTTTGTTTGTTTGAACGCGCTAATCTCTGGTACTACTGGTCCGATTTGAATGATTCTTTCAGTGTTGGGTAGTCCATTTATCGAGGAAGGCTATATAGGCTATGTTTTTTTTTTCAAAATTAGGCATCCGTAAAAAAATTGCTATTTTGTAACACAAGGTGTAAAATCGAAAACCTATTTTTGCGTGCGCTGCAAAAACTATTGACAATAGAACAAAATTATTTACAGGCTATAATTACTTACTTAATATTACTTATAAAACTATCGCGTGAATTATACTTTATATGGCAAAACAACGTTTGCCGGGTCAGCTAGTAATTAATAATCATAAAGTTTTTATTATATTTGGGGAAAATAACTACATGAGTTAATAATTATGCACAATTTTTTAAACTTGGCACCAACTTGTAGACAGAAAGTTATTTACTCTTTGTAACCTTATTATCAAAGTACCTACGTTATATACACTTTAGTTTTGTAGTCTTTTTCTATCGAGAAAAATTACTCTCTCCATATACTTGCCTTCCAATCTTATTTTGGCTTCCGTAATTATTTGAATAAAATAGTCACAGACATATGAAATAAAAAACACAGTTGACCTAGAGTTATACACCATAGACTTTTTCAAAGATTCAATAAATTATATACTTACTAGCTGACTCGACAGACTTGTTCTATAGATAATAAAAAAAATACTGTTCTATAGGAATTTGCAAATAATATTTTAAAACATCAAGAATTACTTCGTAAAATATGCTCCCTGTTGTTATAATGAAATTGTTTCACAGCGGAACTGTCAAACCGTGCGTCATTAAATTCTCTCATAGAAAATATGTCCATACAAAACAAATATTGAAAATTAAAATAATTATGGGTCCCAAATGGAAATAAAAACTATCCTATCTCTCAAGTTGGACTAAACTGCACTCGATGAAGTAATCCCCATTAAAATCCGTTCATTAGTTTAGGAGTCCATCGCGGACAAACAAGGTGAAACGTTATTTATATATATTAACATGTTAGTGATCATGGCTGTATAACTGACAGATAAAAGTAGAGAAGTAGAAAACTTATATAATTGAATCACTTACCTCATAAAGGTCGCCACTTTTTCCAGTATTCATGGTATATATTCCCTTGAGTATCTGAAGAGCTTTGTCTTCTTGTCCAGCTTTTAGAAGGAACTTGGGACTTTCATACGAGAATATCAACCCCATAGTTCCAATAGCGCATGGCAACACAAATATTAAATTCAGTAAACGCCAAGATTGGAAAGTTATATTAAGGAAAGGAATGTGGTAGAAAAATTGTAGTTTTAGTACAGGAATCGATATAACTGGAAAATAAATAAAATAATTGCGTGAGTTTTAAATTAGAGGGGGCAAACGGGCAAAAGGCTCTCGTGGTGAACGTAGTGAAGCAATCGCCCATGGAAATCCGCAACTCAACTTGAAGATGCCTGAGTCGTATCTGCAAAACTGCATCGGGAAATCTGCAGCCGGTAATAAATCATTCCGTTCCGGGAAACTCATCGCGCGGTGTGCCACAGATTTGCATGATAACGGCGCTTCAGTTAATGCGTGTTATTTTACGTGTATAAGTAGATTACTTATAATTAGGATGATTTGAGTAAATGTATCTCAAATCTATTGAAACAAGCTATAAGACAATCCAAAATAAATCATCTTTTGAACAAAATAAGGATCAGAATTTGGTGAGGGTATAGTATGTCGTATGGCTCTTTCGATTTTGGTGTATTTGAAAAGAATTGCCAATAGGGTATATGCATGTCACTTATATTTAGTTGAATTTTTTTTTCTAATCTTTATTATTATTTATTTTATCTTAAATAGTATTTTTTTATTAAAATTTGTGCTGCATAATAAATATTAAATATACAAAAGCGAAAAAAATACGCGCGAAATATAAAACATCGAAACGCAATGCTATTGGTTGAAGCGCAGTGTGACGTCAAAATCTAACCCAAGAATTTATATTCTACTAATAAATGTATGGCCGGTTTTTTCCTTCGGTTATACTGCAAAAACTACTGAACCGATCAGAATAATTCTTGTGCCATTAGATGCAGCGTGTTTCGGAGAAGATTATTATATAATATGTTTGTGATTACTGATTTAAAACCTTTTTTTTCACCTAAAAATGCCTATACTTTATTTTATAAATCACAAAATGTAATTATGTTTGTTGTTATTAATGTAATTAAATTTAATACATTTCACCAGAATTGTTACAAATTTGTTTACACAAGACAAGTGCTGACCCGTCAGTACCCCGCGCCCGCTCATTGTATGAATTATAACTATATGTAATGAAATGTCATAGACTGAATTAGTTGTATTGCTAATTAATAGGAATTTTATTTATTTGCGTTTTATTCATATACTTAAATTCCTTCTCCGAAACACGCTGCATTTAATGGTACAAGAATTATTCTGACCGGTTCAGTAGTTATACATTTATTAGTACAATATAGATTGTTGGGATAGACTTTGACGTCACAGAAACCCCGCGCAAAATGACGCGTTTGAATAGCCGAAATATCTTGCCGTGAACGAATATTTATTTTTTGATTGAATAAAAATGTTTTTATCTATAATTGATAGATATATATGATGTGTTTGATAATTTTTAGGATGTAAAAAATCAAATTGAAGTATTTTTAAAATTCATGCATATACCCCATTTCATACGGTTCCAGAAAATGGATGTGCAAGAAATATCTATCAAAATGCGGTTGTAGAATGCCTGACATCAACATGATGTGGGTAGAAATTCGGATATTGACCTAATGTCCGGTGTTGGAACTCGGCTGCAAGTACGAGTATTAACTTGTACAATTCCTCTGAGCACTCCCCGTAATAAATGTGGTAGAATAACAGAGAAATACCACATCTCTACGCAACGCTATAGAATCAAGCCGATCAGAGATGACTTGATCGTCGATGATTCGAGCCGCTCTTCGTTGTATGCGGTGGAATGAAAGAAGCCTAGTACTGGAGAGCGCTATTCGAAAGGATTGACCAGACACAAAATTTAATTTAAATTCAAGTCGGACCGGTAGATACTAAGAATTTAAGAAAATCAATACACAAGCTCAAAATCGCCATAAGTACAATTTGAAGCTTTAAAGATATGGAATCTGCGGGAAGTTGGAAGCCTTTAGGGTCAACCGTTTTCCCAATTTCTTTTTTGTTAAAATAAATGTAATTTTTTTTAAAGTTCTACTTGCAAAAGTATATAAAGGCTCATTTTTATGTTCCTATTTTATGTTATGTTAAAAAGTAAGCAATACTTACTTGCCATAATACCAATGCACATCAGAAGCTGAGTGTTAAGCCAGGATAGCAAGATGTTTCTTTTCTTCTCGGGTGTTGTTTCTCCCAACAGCGTCATAGCCAAAGGGTAGCTTGCAGATAATCTAAGAATATTTATTATTTTAAAATTTGTAAGTATCGCTCGTTGCATTTCGAACATAGCGTGATTGTAAAACTCAATTACACCCGCTTTTAACGCTTGTTCTATAAGCCTCAGTCAAGATCACCGTCAGGTGCTATACGCTGGTTTGTCTTCCTATTATTTTAAAATCCTCAACAACAAGAAGTTTTCACTTCAATAAGTAAATGAGGTAGTCCTTTTAAAAAGAGACACTACGTTTTGTTAATTATCATAGGTAATAGTTCCTTACCATAAATTACGAGCAAAGGGTTAAGTCAGTACCGATATATAGTTCTGTCTACAGAATCAAAACTATCGATTACAGCTTAGTTACCTAATTAGCCATGAATTAAGAAATGCTGTATTTTGTAATAAAACAAAAATGCATTAAGTACATAGCTATGTGGTAAACAAATCAATTCATGTGTGTGTTAGTCTTACTTACCCAGTTGATGAAGAAAATTTTAGGACACTCAAAACAATCCAATTAGGAGAAAACGACGCAAGACCTCCAGCAAGAAAACCCGTACTCAAAGACCAAATAAGGATTTTTCGTCGTCCTCTAGTATCGGCTAAGTAACCCCATATGTTCGAAGATGCTATTATTCCTGAAGCAAGACATTTTCCATTAGGAAGCAGTTAAGTTAGGACGATAGAAAGAATTTACTATGTTTTAAAGTCCTATGAAATCTTATTACCATCGATTTGATGTCTTTAATGACTTCGTGACACCGAACACGTACGAAGATTTTAAAAAATCGCTAGAACTATTAGAAATGCTTGGTTTTCCAAGATCTGGCAGTTCACAAACCAAGCTATCCATCACGAATGGTATAATTCCTCGTAGTGACAGTTATAAAATGTAATACATTAAAAAATATCCCAATTAATAATCAAATAAAATGATTCAGTTTCTCACTCATTGATTACATTATAGATTTTGCCAGACTAGCCTTCAAATAGTTGGTTTCATCAACTCTAACAACCAGAGACAATCCTTTCCAAAAGATGGTGTTACGTGGAAGATAACTTACATCTTTTCTAAGAACTGCACCGTGCAGAGAATCCAGAGCTCAAGAATATAAGAAGGGTTGTCCTCCAAATTGTGTAGAAACATGATCATGAAAGGCGGCAAATTTTCCTCGCATTAAACAGAATCGTGATAGATGATGGTGCATTGGTGGAATAAATATAGTGGGTTAGTCATTAATTGAAATAATATCTAACACTTACCCATCAATGGCATCCCCGCCATAATACCCTGCTGAGAGATAGTTGTGTTCAGCTCGCAGGCACTTGCCGGTACTAGATAGGATACTGAGAATAATTCGAAGGTCATTGCAGTTACAATGCATGAATTCAGCATTAACATTAGCACGTTGAACCTGCCTAAACCTGAAATTTGCAAAAGAAAACAAGTAATTAATTTTCGATAATAATTATTACTATTTGGTAAAACAATTCAAATATTTTTCAAGCAGCCATTTTGTTTTAATAAAACTTGCAACTTGGCTGGGTTACACCAAATAACTTTAGCAATAAAAAGTACCGGATATGCAAAAAATGAGCTGCGCTATTTGATAATTTTTAGAAGACGTCATAACTTTAACTGTTAACCGTAACCGTCCAATCTTCATAGGTTAAAGGTATTGTTTATGTTAAATACCAGTCCGATGTGTTAAATTTGACTTCAAAACCAAAATATTTTCATATAGCGTTTGTGCTCTAATAACATCTTGTACATACTTCGAAAATTAATTGAAGAATCTAGTAGTTCTGAAGACGAAAGTAATAAAATTATGATCAATGTCAGGTCTATAAAAGAAAAGTGTATGTATCTAGACCCCATTGTTTCGTTCAAAAGGAGAAAGTATCATTCATGGAGAGATTTCGAGTCTCGAAAATGTAGCTATGTGGCTGGCTGAACGATTGGAACGGTGGTTAAAACCTCCAAAAACGAAGTAAGTATAAACCTATCCTGCTGTATATCTTTCTATTTACTTTAAATATATTATTGGCGCAAAATAAGGAAGGTTGACCCCTCCCGAAACATTTAGTAGGTAGTTTCTTCCTTCCTGCATAATAGTGGCTAAATCTGGCTAGGTTCCTATTGCAGTGCTTATTGGTAAAAAAAAATTGATTGGCATCATAGCTTTCCTTTTTTAAATATCCTAACAGAAAAATCCCTACGTTGGGACAAATTTTGTTCTAGTAGAGCAAATACTTTTCGCATTAAAAGACTATACGTGTGGTTTGTTCCATAGATGTGTTGGTGATACTGCTGCCTAAGTGTGTATAAGTGAACTGTTTTACGTATAATAGACAGGGTGAGCCGAGCTAGCAATAGCAAGCATAAGAGCACACTACAAATCCATGTCTGAGACCACTAATGAGTTGGAAACGAGAGCAGCAAAATTTTATGCTTTAAGTGCTTTTGCTAAAGTTATTGGAGCTATCGATTGTAGTCATGTAACAATTAAATCTCCAGGTAGGCAGTTGTTAAACAAGTTTCCGGTTCTACGAGGCATTCAAAAATTGAACTATTTTAAAGTTTGACCTATTTAAGATAAATGTACCTCATGTATCAAATACGAATATATCATGTATTCAAATAGAAATTCATGGAATGGAATGAAATCTTTTAATTTACTTGACTTGCGAACTTATTATCTCAACCTCTTAAACATTGTATTTTAATAATTATTCTACTTACTTATGGGTATGTTATTGGTATTGTTATGGTAGGTAGGTTGGGTTTAATCTAGTGTTATAATTATGTTTATTATGATTTTTGAAAATACTTTATTTATATTGGACATTAAGCTGAACGGTCTCTAGTTTCTTATATCGCCCATGTCTTCCTTCTTATGTAGTAGTATGCTTGTCAATTTACTCCAGTCCTTTACGATGGTTTTTGTTTCAATGACACCATTGAACAATTCTGTAAGTCTTGGTGATCATTGTTAACGTAGTTTGTTACTAAATCTGATCCATGTGCGTTATCTAGTTTTTATATTTCGATAGATTTTACTGTTTCTTCCCTTATAATAATTGGTTTAATTTCCTCTTTATTTACTAAATTCTATTCCTTTATGTAAGTAAACAGGGTTATTTTTTAATGTAGGTATCCATGGGGGACAGTAAAATATCTGAAACTACCGCGCAAGGAAGTTCATTCCACAGTTTCGTTGGACGAGGTAGAAAGATCGGCAACAAATCTGACTACAGGTTTTTCGGGTTAAATTTACCTGGGCTTGGAATTGTTGTTGACTTACAAGGATAAATAATAAACAATAAATGTTAATCGAATGTTTTGCAATTTTCTAGTGCAAAGGTATTGTTATTTTTACAGTCCATTTTTCAAATTAATATAAAATTGAACGTTGATAGTTGCGTTATAAAAAACTTTCTGCTATTTAATTGAAAAGCAGGCGTTACACCTCTACTAAAATAAATCTTAGGATAAAATGTTTATGTAAAACCAATACAATACTTCTGACCTGTTAAGTTCAATGCATCTTCGAAATGAATCTGTTTCGCCATCTCTATCGCTACACCACACACCACCTAATTGTATTTCACATATACTTCACCACAGCGAATTTACATTTTCTTTATATAACATTTTTGTTTATTCTACAGTACCTTATCTGACACTTTACTAAGTACAATTTATTTTATTAAACACAACGCTGTCGGCAAGAGATTTGCAAAGAAATTAATGCTATTTAATCCATCAGAAAACATAAATGACGAAGTTGATATCTCTCCGAAATGGCCTACGTAACTGCAAAAATAATTTGCATTCTCAGTTAAAAATAATCTTTGACAATCCAAGACAGTATAGCAGCCCAGTGAGTACTGAGACAGGACACTGTATTTTCAACCGACTTCACGAAAGGAGGACGGACTATCTATCTTTTTAGCTCTGCCCGTACTCGTGAAATGACAAATCTGTTAGGTATTGCGAGTGCTATATATATATATCATGTTGACCTAGACTGTTATATTTCTGTTTTATGTCAAAGTCTTACTTTGACTTTAAACTTTAATCTTTATTCAATTAGGCTTAAACTAAGCTCTTTTGAATCGTCACGACAAATATTTCTCTTAAATTACTGAGTTTACCGTATGTTCGTAAAAAGTTGAGCTCGTGAGAAGAACATAATATTATAAGAAACTCAACGGCCACTCTTTTCAATTAAAAATAGAGTAATTTACAATGGCTGTATTATACGTAACAAATTAGTTTGTAAGGTGCATGCATCCAATATATGAGTCGTCTTTAAATGACAAAAACTATTTCATAAAAAGTTATAAATAATCAACTATAACATAAATAGATGCATCAACCTTTAGAGCTTGAACTCATTATTTGTGTAAGTATGCTTCGTGAACATGATGGTCGTGATTACTGTCCTAATTAGTAAATGCATCCAACAAATACAATGATTCATTAACTATAACAGGTCGACCTGCCACCACAAGCAGCACCCGTTCACGAGTTGACGCATGGACCAGCCATCATTCCCTTCGCACATATTTGAGGGAAGGAGACGACCCGGCACATGACGCCGCCATACCATTCAGTGAGTATATGGGAGAGATAAATTTCACGAAGATTTTTACAAAACAAAAAAAAAATCTACAACCAACTCCTGAACAAATGACTGAGAATTGTTCTGGATTGGCATCGTTTTGTTAATTTAACCTAACATCAAAGCTGTAAGGCTCAATTTGCATTTATTTATTTATTTTAGAAATAAAGCCCCTATCCTTACAGGATGATTTAATGCGATACAGGCTTGACATAAATTTAAGTAAATTTATTGAATTAGGCGTTACTTTGCGGAAATCCATAATTATACAAATTATTTAAGTTTTCTTTAGTGTTAATTCCGCCAATATTATATATATAGAGACAACACGTCCTGAGGATGCCTCGTGTAGAGGCGAAACACGTGTCGAATTGTTTTAAAGACAAATATTGGCGGAATTAACACTAAAGAAAACTTAAATAATTTGTATAAATTTAAGTATTTAAATTAGCATAAATGTACTACTGCGAATAATTTATACCTACTATACTAGATAATTACTATTACCAGAAGATACACCAATTACCCCAATTTTAAACTCGTTCAAGCAAACAAGTCGATTGTTTATATTTCGTATCGACCGTAAAAGGCTGTCTCGCATAAGATTGGTTCCAGTAGGGCTGGATGACTCACCATACCACGCAAAATTTTAATGGATATCTATATAGTAATAATTACATAATATATAAACAATTTATCTTAACTGTAAGTTGTTGTTGTAACTTGTGGCGCATCAATAATGATATAATGATAAGGAACTACTAACAATGGAGCCGGTAAATTTCTTGTTTAATTAACGGTTAATTATTATTCCAATAGAGTTACCAATGATCATGGACCACCAAAAGGTATATTTTATCACATGTCTATGTCTGGCACAGTTGTTTGTCTGTCAATTAATACCATGGTTTCGAGAAGCTGCTCACATATTAGGGCATTCTAAGGACTTCGCAAATTGATTCTCAATGGCGAAACCAGACGGGCTCTCGACCAAGCGTCAATCCTAGTGAAAGTTATGTTGGGTTTAATAGATGCACCTGATATCGATAATGAACTGATTCGACTGTACATTCCTAACAGTTACATTCGTAGCAGAAATCAACGTTCTTTTTTGATGGAATAGGAGGACAAACGAGCGTACGGGTCACCTGGTGTTAAGTGATCGCCGCCGCCCACATTCTCTTGCAACACCAGAGGAATCACAAGAGCTTTGCCGGCCTTTAAGGAAGGTGTACGCGCTTTTTTTGAAGGTACCCATGTCGTATCGTCCCGTAAACACCGCACAAGGAAGCTCATTCCACAGCTTTGTAGTAAGTGGAAGAAAGCTCCTTGAAAACCGCACTGTGGAGGACCGCCACACTTCCAGATGGTGGGGATGATATCCTAACTTGTGGCGTGTCGTGCGAAGGTGGAATTCGGCGGCAAGAATCAGGTTGAACAGCTCTTCGGAACACTCCCCGTGATAAATGCGGTAGAAGACACATAATGAAGCGACGTCTCTACGCAACGCCAAGTGATCTAGCCGTTCACAGAGCACTGGGTCCCCGACAATTCGAGCTGCTCTGCGTTGCACGCGGTCAAATGGATCGAGCTGATACTGGGGTGCGCCAGACCTGAGATGACAGCAATACACCATGTGTGGCCGGACCTGCGCTTTGTAGAGCGCCAGAATGTGGGCCGGCTTGAAGTATTGCCGTGCTCTATTGATGACGCCCAGCTTCTTCGAAGCCAATTTGGATTTGCCCTCCAGATGGCCACGGAATTTGCAATCGCTCGAGATTTCGAGACCCAGTATTCCGATACTAGGCGAGGCTTTAAGGGAAGTGTTATCGAAGAGCGGTGATACGGCAAATGGGGATTTTTTAGTGGTAAACACGCAAACTTAAGTCTTATGGGGGTTGAAGTGGACAAGGTTCAATTTACCCCATTCCGTGACCTTCTCGAGAGAGGACTCGATAGAAGACATAAGTTTCTCCCGGTACTGGTCGACGTTTTCCCGAGAGACACTTGAATGGCCCGTGTATACGGCATCACCAGTGCTGTCGTCTGCATAACAATGTATGTTGGAGGTGTCCAACATATCATTGATACGCAGAAGAAACAGAGTGGGAGATAGCGAACGGTAGCGGGTGCTGCGGCGACCGTGCTCGCAGCACCTTGATTGTTTAATCGCCTCGTAGAAGCCTATTCAGACACCGATCCATATACTGATAGACATGATACAGTTGGTATGGTTGCTGCTCCAACTTTGTAAGTCCTTGCATAATTGGAGGGGTAACTTGCAATTGCAAGATTTTATTGATTAGTGTCATTAGTTTTGTAATCCCTACTAATGTTATAAACCGATTTTGATAAAATTTAGTACAGAGATATACTAGAGATTGAAAAAGGACATAGGCTACCTTTTATTGCAATAAAAAAATGGAGGGGTTGAAATTGGGAATGGCAGTTTGTATGAAAATTCTTCATTATCGAAGATAAAACAATGGAACTATGTATTTAGGCTCTCGATAAGGAATAACTTATAAAAATATTTTGTTCGAGCATTTTTTAAACTTTGACTCACATGGGGATAAAAGAGAAAATTAAAGTTTACAGGGAAATACTATTATAGAGACTGTCCGCAATGACAAAGGATTTCCGCTGCCATTAGCGGAATGAGCAGTTTGTATGTGTATTATTTGAAAAGTACCCTATAATAAAAATAAATGTCCAAACTCTTCAACGCGGACGAACTCGCGGCTGAAAGCTAGTATGGAATAAAAAAACCAATAAACAACACCACCACAACAAAGATCAAAGACTAAGTTGTTAGTAGTCTAAGCTCTTCTGCAACCCTAGCCAGAGCTAGCTAGATTGCTTCTCGCTATGAAATGGAAATAGTCTCCACACCATTATTTTCACTATACACAATAGTCACCACCCCAAGACTTTCCGTATGCAAAATGTGACAACCGGCAACTGTTCTCGGATTTTTATTCCAGAGATCCCAAAAAGTGAAAAAAGAACACATCTCGTCGCTTGATGTGATTTCCCTTTCCTCTCCTCCCTACGCATCACCCCCTTGGCATCCCTAGTAAGTAATACATCGCTCAGTTAATTTTTTTTTCAAAACTTTCAAAAATCCAGATGTCAGGAGAGAAGAATTGTCATGACAGCATGCGTGTTCAGATACCTAAATAAGAATATAGAACCCAAATATTACATTGTGTAAAAAATAAAAAGAAAACTTAATTTACTTGTTAATAAAGATATTTTGAAATTGAAATAATTGAGTTGGGTGAACCACTATTTGTGTTTCGGTTTTGAAGGTCGCTGGTGAAAGTACTGGGCTAATGATACTTAACATCTTATGTCTCGATGTGACGAGCGCAATTACGATGCCGCAATCACACATCAATGTATGATTCAGGTTAACGTCTGCCTTGTCTCATTAGTTCTTATCGTAAAAAAAACTATCATGGATGATAAGAACATGGATATACATCAGGTAAAGTCAAACATACTTGGAAATCCTACTACACTCCGAGAAGCCTGTGAGTCTTTACTGAGCTTTTTCGGCCCAGAAGACTTTTTTATTTTGATCGGGTTTGAGTTGGCTGGAGTAAACATTTCAAGCACAGTAGAACATTTAATGTTCTAAGAGATAGAAAAATTGGAGGAATCTGATCGTGTCGAGCTTGTCATACTAAAGTCGTAAACTTCTCTAAAATGAAAGGTAAGCTGTGGATCCTATAAAGAGGTTCTACTTTTTGGCATGAAGCCTTACATTTTATCCTTATTATAAAATTTAACCTAGACGAGGTTGGGATCTGCTTCTGACAGTTAAACAGTGATGCTATACACAAATAAAAATTTAAAACAAATTTTATGAACGATGGGGGACTCGAAACCACGACCTCTTCCTCTTCCGACCGTTCCATGCGAGTACTCTTCCAACTGAGCTAACCGTTCGAGTGACGTATTGTCATAAAATCATGTATGCTTTGTTCAACTCTCAGGTTGTGGCTTCATCTACAGGATCTATTTTACAGTTGATAACCTGCTCAATCCCAATATTTGAGATGTCACTCTTACAAATCTAAAAACTCTAAAATTCAAACAAATTAAATGGTTAGCTCAGTTGGAAGAGTATTCGCACGGAACGCGACAGGTCGTGGGTTACTGTTTTTAATTTTTATCTGCAATGAAACGTGTTTTCGCTTCATGACAAACTACTTTAAAGAGCTTGCAGTATTTTTTTTAATTATATTTTAAATTCTTCACTCTTATTGTAATGTTTCTCATAATAAAGGCCATATAAGCGTTTACGACTTTTGTGGATACCCATTGTTGCCCGATCATTAAAACAGTGTTTGTTGTTTATTGTCGCCGTTACTGGAGCAAAAATCCTGTCAAATTCCTCACAGAAGGAACTGAAGATTAAGTTATAGTGAAAATTAGCAGTTTCACCACAGTGTAAAAATGGTATGGTATTTACCAAATTATTTCTAAACCTCTCAAGACGATACCCGTAACTGGTATAATCGTCACCTTTTTTGGTCTGACATTGTCCAATCTTGTATTTACTTTTATAAGTTGCCCACTATGGTCGGACTGAAGATTATTAATTATGAGTTTACTAGTAATAGTAACATCTGTAAAAATATTATCTAAACAGGTTGCTGTTGTAGAAGTGATTCTAGTAGGTTCCCAAAATACATTGAACAAATTAAAACTTTGAAATAAATTTTTAAGGCTAGTACAATTGGCCGAAGGTTCAAGCAAGTTTATATTAAAATCTCCACACACTATAATTGACTTGCTGGTTTTGCTAAATTTTGATAGTACATCCTCCATTCTATGTTGGAATTGTTCATATGATGCAGTGGGGGGCGGTATACACTTACAATAATAAATTGATCTAGTTCTATACAAACTATCTCAATTAGTTGTTCTATAAAGAGATTACCAATATCTCTTCTATTTTTACATTTTAATCTATTAATAATAATAATTAGGGAACCTCCATGTATTGCCCTACTTCTACAATACGAACTGACTACTTTATGTTCTCTAAAATTAAACTGGAGCTGATGACTCTTACGCCAATGTTCTGTAATACATAATATATCTATATTACAGCAGCTCAAAAACTCTTACTTGAGATACCTTGTATATTCTGGTGAACAATATTTATGAGCTTTATATTATGATTATCTATAGTAGTAACATTTATATTTGGTGAATGTTGCCTATTTTGTATGATATTGCAAGAGTTGTCCTCCCTTGTCAAATAACTTAATTTAAATTAATTGAAGAAAAATCATCATTGTTATATTTTTGTTCATTAGTACAGTCAAGTTCGGTTCAAGTCTCACATCGTTCATAAAATTATGTTTTCAAATTTTATTTGTGTTTCAATCCTAGAAGTGAGGGTTATCAAATTAAAAAACATAACAAATTTTTAGTGAAGCTATAGTCTTCGTAGATATCTGATAGGTTCTGATATATTCGTGATTCCTAAAATGAAGAACTTTAGAGTTTAAATGTCTAATTCATACTATGTAATATGTTATAAAATAAAATTATCAAGTAAATTACCACCTGCCACATAATTATTATCTAATTACGATTGCTAATTCGAATGTAAATATTAAATAGTTATCTGTCTCCCAATGCTAGCTGTTATCAAATAGTTACATTGTAGATACCTACAATAGGAGCAACAATTGTATTGAAGGTTGTAAGCTTATTTCTGTCCATCATCATTATCATCATCATCTGCCGTAAGACGTCCACAGCTGGACAAAGGCCTCCCCAAAAATCTCTATGATGATCGGTCCGGCGCTGCTCTCATCCAACGTATTTTTTTTAATGAAAAATAAGATACGAGACCAGCAGGACGTTCAGCTTATTCATGGAAAACCCCAAAAATTCTGAGTGGCACTACAATTGCGTTGGTCACCTTTTTTTTATGGAATAGGAGGACAAACGAGCGTACGGGTCATCTGGTGTTAAGATCACCGCCGCCCACATTCTCTTGCAACACCAGAGGAATCACAAGAGCGTTGCCGGCCTTTAAGGAAGGTGTATGCACTTTAGGTTAGATGTAGATAGATGTTAGGTCTCATTTTCCCAGTAATTTCACTCGCTTCGGAGCCCTTCAGATCGAAACACAATAATGTTTACACATTACTGCTTCACGGCAGAAATAAGCACCATTGTGGTACCCATAATCTAGCCGGCATCCTGTGCAAAGGAGCCTCCCACTATGTCCCACCTGAGCTATAACAGTCTTGTATATAGTGACGAATTTATCTTTGTATTCTAATGTTACTGTTTCTCATTAAAACACGGATAAAACTACATTTATTTACCTAACCTAGCTAGATCGAATTATCGCCCCGAAAAATTTATGAAAATCGTTGGAGCCGTTTCCGAGATTCACATAATATTTATATATACAAGAATTGCTCGTTTAAAAATATAAGATATGCATAGGTATAGCCAGTGGCGGCGTTAGGGGGTGGTGGACAGGGCAATCGCCCGGGGCCCGGGGCCTCGCTCTTGTAGGGGCCTCGCGCAACAACCCAAGCAAAAAAAAATAGATTTTTGAACAGCATTTCTTTTATTTAAGACATTTGAGTTTGATCCTAATTATTTATTAAGGTTATTACAATTAAAATAAAGTTAGTACTTGAATATCGCGCCTCAAAAAAATTGATAATTGGTTTTTTAATCGCATTGAATGCGGAAGAAATTTTAATAATTTACTATTTTTTGTCATTGCCGATATTGTTCGCGTAAGCTGACATCCTAGGTTTGAGACTCTTAAACATCATGAGAGCACACATGGTTTCATGTATAATATAAAAGTATTAAAGAAAATCATCAGTGATAGTGAACTTTTAAAACAATGCAGCAACTTGCAAATATCAATGACATCTCGGTGCTGAAATACATAAAAGAAAAAAAAATACTAAAGTGTGAAGTCCTGAGAATTTTTGCTTTTAAATACTACGCCTATTAGAGATGCGTCTGCTGAAAGCTTTTTGATGCTTAAACTTGTGAAAAAATAGTTGGAGAAATTCGATAACACAAGATCAGCTGTCAGCCCTTGCTATACTTTCAATCGAAAATGACGTAGCTCATTCATTAGATTAATATGCATTAATTAATGATGATTTAATTAAGCCTTAGGAAAAGGCGCAAACATCAAATTTATCATCAATGTATTTGTAAATCTTTCAATGTAAAATATATGTTACTAAAATTTTATTTATTTGTATAACTTTAGCATCTCTCCTCTAACATGAGTAATACCTAAACCCAACAACCAGACCTACTTTTCACGAAGTACACAGGGCCTACAAAGACCCGCCGCCCGGAGCCTCGCTATGGGTAAGGCCGCCTCTGGGTACAGCCAATAAATTGACTGACTGACCGAATTCTTATACAGTCTCACTATTAGACAATTGAGTAGTGAAAGTATAAAAATGTAAAGATATAACTTTTATCTTGAGGTAAAAATATAATATTTTTTATTTTCGTATCATCGTCGCATGAAGAAAATTGCTTTTGATAATATTATATCAATCTGGAAACACTGAAAGCGAAAAAATATCACCCACAAATGTTTTTTTTAATCCACCCTCAATAAAGCTAATGAATTAAAACGCTATAAGTCTCTGTCATTTCTACTTCCGATCGCTTGGTGAATGCCACGGTGCTTTGTCATATAAATTCTACTATAATTACTATGATTAATAATGAGATTAGTATATCATATATTGGTATACGTCATAACTATATCACCTATTATTAAATGTTACAGTCCATTTGGAGGACATTTTGAATCGCTAGATGATAACAATTTAGGTAAGTTTCAAATTTGATGTTTCCAGAAAGTCATTACTGATAATATATTATTGTGTGCGAATTTGCAAGGCTTACATTGAGTTATTTACTTTTATATTATTAGTTTTATTAATATACTGCATTGGTAATTAGACCATCCAATATTTATATCATTTTTCAATATACTCGATTGCAATAAAACCCCGTTAGGTCTATGGGCAAAAAAATCTTGATGAAGATTAGACCTCCATTTTATTAATAGTTTAATAACCTAAAAAAGTTTTATGAATTTTCTGCTCCTCGTGTGTCAGTAATATTGTGTTGGTATGTAGTTCTCATTACCTTATCCTTATAAAGAAATTTATTAGTGGTAATCTCAATTTGCATAATTTTATTCCCTTATACATAATTAATGTAGGAATATGTGTTTTGATTTTAAATGTACGTTGTGGTTCACTATTCACTCAGTAATTATTCTGTTTTCAATATTTATTAGTGTAAACGTAAACTTATGTAAACCTTGCGCCCGTTCATCGTATTTATTATCATATTATATAATGAAATTAGTCTAATAGGAATCGTCGCATGAGTACCGAAAACTATTCCACCTCAATTTTTTATGCGATCGTTTCTTATTGCTATACTGATGATATAAATGCATGTTGCCATGGGGCAACCCCGTGCCATATTGTTTAAGCAAGGAATTATTATCTTTCAACCGGAATTTTTAATATTCTTTATTAAAATACGAATAAAAAAGGTTGTAGTTTTTTACTTTCAATTAATGGCATCATATCCAATTTTGAATAAAAATATTTAAATTTGAATCGCATACCACCATGTGGCCCATATGCTTGTTTCTCCTCCTCTTCCATAATATATTATATATTATTAATCTATATATATAGCATAAAAAATAGAGTTGGATTCCTGACAAACAAGAAATGGAAACAATATATATTGAATTGAATTTAGATCATAGTTTAATAGAATCACTCCGGTGAAATCACAATTCTCTAAACAGCAAATATTGAAAATAAGGACGCATGGTAAAAGATGGGGGAGCCATTGCCCAGCAGTGGAATGATAGATATAATAAGTACCAAAATTTGCCCTTTATAGTGCCGCTCAGAATTTGAGGGTTTGTAAAGAATCCTGGGTGGGGCACTGCATTGAAATGAGCAGGGCGTATCAATTACCATCAGCTGAACGACCTGCTAATCTCGTCCCCTATTGTCATAAAAAAATAGTTTTATTGTATAATAGGTATTAATAATAAAAATATATTATATGCAATTTCAGATTATCTCCAAACAGAGCCTCCATGTGACGTATGTCCTCGAAACGGTGTCTGCGTCCCTAAAGTGCAATGTCCAGCTCACGTGAACCCTGGGAGCAGCAATCCAAGGTGTCACATCGATGGTCAGCATGTAGGAGTCTGCTGCTTTACAGGAAGCAACCATTTTGGTAACAACTATTGTGTACATTTTACCGTAGAAGAGCATGTGTGGTGCCAGGTCGACCTGTTATAGTTAATAAAGCATTGTATTTATAGTAATCACGAAGTTCACGAAGCATCCTTACACAAACAATGAAGTTAAGCTCTAAAGGTTGATGCAACCAATATACGATAATTTATATTTATACAGTTAATTACTTATTACTTTCTATGAAATAATTTATATTATCCAAATATTATTCATATATTGGATGTAGCACCTTACAATCTAATTTCATGAGTATATTACAGCCGTTGAGTTTCTTGTATGTTATTCTCACAAGCTCAACTTTTAACGTTCATTGATAATTTCCGTAATTTAAAAGAAATATTAGTAGTGACGATTCAAAACTGCTTAATTTAAGCTTAATTGAATAAAGTTTATTTGACTTTCACTTTGAACTTAACTTTATTGAGCTGTGATCATGTAGAAAGCGTACTATATAATTTTACTTTTGGTATTTTGATATTTGAAGAAGATTGAATGAAGAGAGAGAAGCATGAAAGGACTAAGACAGTTTGCAGTCTGTCCATTCTGTCTACCCCTAAAATTATTAACTTGAAGATATGTATGTAAAATTTAAAATGAATATCATAATGTTTACCAAATAAAAATCTATTTCAAACGAAAAAATACTTCTTTCAATGATTTTTAACGAGAATATTCAGTCAGATTTTGTCACCGTCATTTCATATTTATAGATATTTGTTACGACAATTATAGTAAAATTTCTCTGTAACTACCACACCATAATATAGCCAAGTAAAAGCCTTGATGCTGCCACACCACTGTTAACTAGTGTTTGTAAACATTTACTAACATACATTTGATCATAATGTTAGAAAACGTTTTCATGTTAGATAATGTTAGTAACGTTTCAAAACAAAATCCCTAATAATATTATAAATGTGAATGGAAGTTTGTTTGTTACGCTTTCACACCTAAAGCACTGAACTGATATTGATGAAATTTAGTACAGAGATAGACAAGAGCTTGGGAAAGGGCATAGGCTACCTTTGTCGCGAATAAAAAGCTTGGCGCGGTTGAAATAGGTGGTTGAAGTTTGTATGAAAGTTCGTCATTATGGAAGATAACATAATGAAACTTTTAAATATTCGGTCTAGCGTTTTTAATATTTAGACCTCTGTGGGGTGAAAAATGGGGATGAAAGTTCTATAGTTGGCAGCTTATAAAAATGTATAAACCACAGCAGTTTGTTGTGTATTATTTGCAAAGGCAGTAAAGAAAAAACAACAAAAGCAGATCGCATTGATAAAACTCTGTGCAATGATCTTCATATTATTTTAGCTTGATTCAGTTGAGATTGATTGTATAGCTCAAGCGGAAGATTAGCTCTGGGCATGCATAATATGTGTGCCAGCATATGCCGAACTTAGCCAAGGCTTTATTTTATTATGTAGGTATGATTTGTTTAATTTTAACACAATTTAAGTATTGTTTTATTTTGAACTTAGTGGTTTTTAGCTTAAAATTTTATTACTATTATAATATGTTTGTTCTGTGGTTGCTGTTAGAAATTTACAAATTATTACCTTATGATTTTCAGAGCCGAAGGAGACACAACGACTAGCAGCCACTATTGAGGATTTAAATTCAGCTCATCAGCAATCGACGAAAAAGTTAGATGAGCTAGTGAAGAGAGCTGACAGCTTGCTGAGCGAGAAAGATACAGTCGTCAAGGAAAGTGATCCAAGCTATGGACATCACATGGTAAGATATACAAAGAGTTATTTTACTGATACTCCATACCTTAACTATAATTTGTTGGGATTATCGTTGGGAAATAAAAAAGAGACGGTAATCAAAGCATTTTACGAAGACTTCCTGTGAAGAGTTGCTATCAATTATACAATAACATTGACAATAAGTAATCTATAAAGTCGCTTTCATTTCAAAACTCTGCAACCATTTAGATGTTATTGGGTATGGGTAAATAACCTAGCTCTTCAAATTAATGGTTATCCTCACTTGCACTAAAGATCATATTTCTCTGGTTATATAGCTGGCGGGTTTTGGAGAATACTCGACATGTCACTGGTTAACAGTTAACAATTACGCACCCAGGGAGGAAGGTAGGTTATTCTCATCCGCGGAAAATTGTCAATCGCGGGTGGCAATGCATCCTACTTATCTCACCCGGTGCGTATACGATTTCCTTTCCCAGGACAGACAGGAGAGACAAAAGTCGTATTGCCGGGAGAGAATCGACCACTTTTGTCCCTCGTACCAGGGACTAGAAGTGAGATTTTCACAAGGTGGGAAAAAATAGTAGATTGTTAACTGAGGGTCGAAAGAATCAATTCCCGAGGTAATTAGACCGGCTATAGTCCGAGTAGGAATTGATTTTTTTACCCGTGTGAAACACTCCTACTTTTCATTTCGAATATGAGGAAAATAAAACTATTTGTTTATCTAAACTATTCATAGATAATGTGTTGTAATAGTAGTAGTATCTATTTAAAATTAATTGTCAAATTAGGACAATTTATGTCCACTTTTTGAATTTTAAATATGGAAATCACCGCGTAATTGTTGCGGCTTATTCCGCTCATAGAAGTTTGCGCTAAGTTCACACTGGCTGTTTAGAAAGTCACATGGCCGCAGCATTTTTTTTATTAGTTTTTCTTTTACATAAAACTTGACAGCTGACAGCAGTTCTATTTTTAAGTTCATTCCGGCGCTTAGTTGGGAAGCAATTTGTATGAGTTTTTCCCTCTCTATGGAGGGAAGCAGCATTTTCCACCCAATAATCAGATCAAAACAACAATACTTTCCGAGTATGAGAAATGAAAAGGAATTTTTCTCCATCTAACCTTTTGTGTTAAGCTGTTTTGGGTTAACAGATACTTTTTGTGTTTTTGTATGTATTAGGTAAATAGTGTTATTTATGATTACTCTTACTATAGATATTTATTATTCAAACAAAACAAATCTTATAACTATATTTACAATACTACGACTACATAAAATTAAAACTATCATTACGTGGAGGCGTACCAAGAATACTGGCAGCATTACCGCGTTGGATACCAAGGCTGATCCGTTGACCGAAATTACTGATTACTGTTGTATGTGATATGTGATGTTTGTACCGTTTCCAGGGTGGGTTCCTTATTTATGTAGAGTTTTTTTGTGAAGAGGAGAATATAAGCGAACGGACGACGAACGAACCTAATGGTAAATGATCACCACATAATTATATGTTGTCATATTAGGGTGGTGCGTGTGATGAAATTATTTCAAACGTTTTAGATTATTATATAATACTAGCTGACCTGGCAAACGTTGTTTTGCCATATAAATTATAATATCCGGACGACCGAGCCTTGCTCGGATTTTTAAGAATGTACAAAACTTGAACAAAAAAAAACTTATTGGACATCTGGATTCGAACCAGGGTCTTCTGCTTCCCGGATCACCCAATGTCCCATCTGAGCTATTATAATCTTGTATAGAGTGGCGAAATTTATTTTTGTATTCGAATATTATTGTAGCTGTATCTCATTAAAATACCGATAAAACTACATTTTTTTAAATTGAAACCTAGCTAGATCGATTTATCGCCCCCGAAACCCCCTATATACTAAATTTTATGAAAATCGTTGGAGCCGATTCCGAGATTCCAATTATATATATAAAAGAATTGCTCATTTAAAGATATAAGATATGTAAACCTTCCTTGAGCTACAACGAATCTATTACAAAAGTTTAGGAGTTATTAGGGAACATACAAACATACATTCTCTTTTATATAATATATAGATAGATTTTTCAGATACACAGAAACCGAGAGTGCCATTCGGCACATTATTCCCTCACCAAGTTCTGACCATTATTTTGTTTATAAGATGGTTTATTTTGCATGGTCTTATAGCTTGTTTCAATAGCTTTCAGATACATACACTCAAATCATCCTAATTATAAGCAATCTATTGCCACACTTAAAATAATACGCATTGACAGAACGTTGCGCGAGCGCCAAAAACGCACCGGTTTGCGGCATATCACGCTATTAGAGTTTCCCGGAACGAAAAGCTTAAAGCATTCAGAAAAACTTTTCATTCAATTGGCACTTTATATGTTCATATATTTTGCAGTTCACCAGAGTAGTTGGCTCTAAAGCTCAGGAATTAGGACGCATTGGTTTCCTTAGTCTTTTGCTGGTGCAGGAGTTGAAGTCCAGAGAAGCAATATCTGCGGAAGACCTGGGATCGGGAATTCACCGTAATGCAGAAGGTAATAAAATGTTTTATAAGTACATTTCCTTACTAAAGGAGTGGTAGAAGAGCCGAATGGTTTTTATATATACTAAATCTGGCCATAAATAATATTACAGTTAAGAATAGACAATTTACATTTGAATTTAGAATCTGTCATTTTTATATTATGATTGTTCATTTAATTTTCTCATTTTGGCGCCAATGCATTGTAAAATTATTTTGCGATATTAAAATGGAGTGGGGTGATAAAGAGAACCGAATCGCTGTGATTGCATTACAAAAAGTGGGTATGAAGCCAAATGCATTTTTTAAAACTCTCCATACGCTTGGTATTAGTAAAATGTTTGTGTACCGGGCTATTAATAGATACAATGAGACCTCCTCTGTTTGTGACAGAAAAATATCTGGCCGTCCACGTAGTGTTCGTACAAAAAAGGTGATCAAAGCAGTAAGGGAAAGCATTTTATCTCGGGAGATAAATATAGAACCTAGAACCATGTCGCGTATTTTAAAAGATTACTTAGGACTTCCCTCTCTCTATCGAATGTTCTTGAACTTCATACTTGGTTATTTCTTGGTTGCATTCTTCAAAAAGTTTATAGAACGTCTTTTATTTTACTATAATTTACTCACATGCTAATTGAACTTGGAGTAAACGAGTTATTAATTTCCATTTTAGGGTCATTTTGTCTGCCACCACCGCTCTGTCCCCGGAAGCCCAGCAAATACAGAAACCTTGATGGCACGTGTAACAACTCCAAAAATCCAAGTTGGGGGGCAATATTTACTGGCTTTGAGAGACTTCTGCCTCCAGAGTATAGAGATGGTAAGCGTACTGATCTCTTTTCGATGTCAACCTTATTTAGCATAGCAGAATTATTTTCCTAGAATAACTCCTTCCTTGAATTACTTAATATGATGCCATAATGCGGTGCCGCTCAAGCCTGACTTTACTAAGATGGCGGTATTCCCCTGTCTTATCGCGCGAGGAATATCACGAAAATACTGCAAAAGATTTCAAGGCTATTCACTGCTTTTAACCTTCCGAAATCGGCAAATGCCCCCGGTGGCTGTATCTGAAAAATCTAGTGACATAATGCACTTAGCGATTTTGGAATTTTGGAATATTCACATACGAGACATCTTATCTTGTATGGGATCGACGCAATCACAAAATTCCTACCATAGTTCAAGCTTGGTCTACATCACGAAGGATATCTCGTAATTGACTGTTATGAAAGTTTCATTGAAATATCTTTTGAAACCTTTTGTGTATTATAGGCACTTGGGCATTTCGATTGTCAGTCACAAATGGAATACTGCCTAACTCTCGCGCCGTTAGCAATGCTGTCATCCTAGATGGGCACTACCCCAGTAGGTCTCATAACGCCATGTTTACACAGTTTGGACAGTTCATCACCCACGATATTTCTTCTGGTGTTGTTTTTACAACAGGTAAGTGATTGAATTTATATTAAATAGAATGCTATTGTGCTGAAATCATTTGAAGGAAATTAGGGCTCAATTTCCTCGAAGAATTTGCAGATCGCATTCCTAGCACGTTACCTAAATATATTCATCCATCAATTCAAAATCAAAACTTACTTTAAATAATCTACTGCAGTTATTGGTAATTAAAAAATAATACTGGGATAAATTCGTGTGTTTTGTTATTTGTTTCCAAAGCGGTGGTTTCAGATTGAATGGAAAACTTATTTTATGACTTTACACTTTTGAGTATTTTAGAACGAGTAACTTGTTCTTAACAACTACGGTCAGTTCTGATCATATTAGATTATTTTTTTTACTTATCCGAGTAAATGAAATTTCTTAAAATAATAACTTTTTTAAGGTTTAACACTTATTGCCTACACTTTAACAACCACTTGTGGGTTTTCGATGAGCATATAATAAAGGCATAAAAGGCATTTATTTTTTCAAAATTTATACCTTTAGAATTATTTTTGATGTCATTTCTAATATGCTACCGCTTCGGAAAAAAATGGCACTTTGAGAGAGAAGAAGCGGTGCAAGAAACTCTCTCAACATTCTTTTTTGCGCTCTTTATTAAAAAATATAAAATATTGTACAGTCATTTCTATTGCTATATATATATATATATAGATTATGATTATTCTATATAATCATAATCTAGTCCCAGGCTGTCCGATCACTTAGATATTCAGCTGTGGAGTAATAGGATTTACGATAGCGCCATTTTTTTATAAAACATTTAATTTTATTTATAGACAATGCCTGAACAGTGGCTTAAAGCTATTATGTATCTTATGAAGCCTACTATATATTATGTATCTTATGAAGCCTATATTTCATGTACCGTTTTATTTTTGGGCGGTCACTGAAAGCCAATTCAAAATTCCAATGAAGTGACACATTTCTGTTAATAGTACTTCTTGAATCTTAATGATATGTAAATTTTATGTCGTTTATTAAGAAGAAACTTTGACGGTTTGAAGACATATTCAAGGTTCAGCTGTCGGTCGTAATACAACTTTATACAATTTTTGTTTATGTCAAATTTCAGGGAATGACAGTGCAATATCCTGCTGCTCAAAAGACGGTCAGGATGTACTACCCTTGGAGCTCCAGCATTGGGCTTGTGCAGCCATCTCTATCAGTCCCAAAGATCCCTTCTACAGTCAATTTAATCGGAGGTGTATTAATTTTGTACGTGGGGTGCTCGCTCCTAGCCACGACTGTTTGATCGGCTATGCCAAGCAGGTAGCCTATACATTATTAACGTTCTACAAATCTCCAAATCACAAAATTTATTTTAGTCGTTGCAGCGCCTTCGAGTTCCGTTTTGTGATTTTAATGATTCGTACCGGAAGGGTAGTCAACCTTATTGCACTACTCCCCTTTCCGTCCTTGTGTCTGTCAGTCGTATGTGTCATAGCCGCAATAGTTTGACAGCTGAAATTTCGATACATCGTGTTTAACTATTGCCATCATAACAAAAAATAATAATACCTAGTAAAAATATAAAACTCTGATATTCGACTAGCTGACCCAACAGACGTTGTTCTGTTCTTAATAATGTTTCTTGTTGTGTAATGATCTGTACATAGTCACTCATCACGATATCTCTGGAACCATAAGGCGTAGAGACTTGAATTTTGGTAGGAATACTCCTTTCGTCGATATATAGATTACAATATTGAATACAACTTTACCTATATTAAATCAGCCTGTCTATTGAAACTCGTTGAATGCTAATAAAATGGCCGAAAACAACAAGCCCGATCGCTTAATAAGCTTATAATAACGCTTATAGCTATTTGGTTAATGTAAATATTGATTAATTTACGTTATGTTTGGTTATTTGTAATTTTTTCATTCAATTGATTGCCGGCATGTCATGACCGGGCTTATTTTTCAAATAGCCGGCTGATTTAACCATATGGCTTTAATTTGTAAAGAGGTATCGTTTTTTCCTTTATGATCTAAATGGTTCAATATTTCGATACAGTCCACAATTCTCACCTATGTTCTCTTGCAACATAGTTATTCGTATCAGTGGAATATTGACTTAAAAAACAGCACGCAAGGTATTTCATTCCATAATATGTTTCACAAACAAAACTTACTCGAAAACCACATTGTAGATGAAAACGGTATTAAAGTACTGTAAAATACTGCAGCAGGAATCGGCTCAAATTCCTATTCAGAACATTTTAGTTTTACCTTTCACCATATGGACACGTATTTAAAATTAAAAAAAAAAAGACAGGTATGTGGGTTCGTTAATCAAAACCTGATGTGATGGGAATGGATCTTAGCTAAAATATACAGGCTGTAATCGTTAAGTTTGACCAGGCGATTATTCCGTACAGATATTAATAAACTTTAAACTGTTGCGAAAGTACGTTACCTAATCAGTAAAATTACATTATAATTTTTTTTTAAATCAAACGAGAAATTTCCTTTTTTTTCTCTGGAAAATAAATTTTTTTTCACCCTTACCTGGACACTCAAGTAGGCATGAAGTAGGTGGAAATACCTACGACAAACAATATTATTACTATGAAAATGTTTACACCAGAGGAATCACAGGAGCGTTGCCGGCCTTTAAGGAAGGTGTACGCGCTTTTTTTGAAGGTACCCATATCGTATCGTCCCGGAAACACCGCACAAGGAAGATCATTCCACAGGAGGACCGCCACACATCCAGATGGTGGGGATGATATCTTAACTTGTGGCCTAACTTATCGACATGAAACTACCACCATTCAATGCGAAATTTATCCTAGATGGTTTATGGCTCCTTATTTTTTTAGTATATAATTTATTTCCTTTTAAAAATCGCCCAGCGAAGCGGGTGGGAGCGACATGTATATTAATAAAAAATCTCTAAAATCTTTAATTTTTAATTTATTATAGATGAATGGTGTATCACATTTTCTCGATCTGTCTCATATTTACGGAAATTCTGAAGAAAAATTAGCAAGTTTGAGAGCCCCTGGGGGACTATTGAAGACGTTTGATGACTTCGGGAGAGAGTTACCCCCACTTACCAAGGAAAATCAATGCTTGACCAGTAATAAAGTTTCTCCGTGCTTTGATTCAGGTGATTACACTTTGAAAGAAGCTCTGCACCAAACTGAAATTTACAGTCTCCGCTTATTAATTAGTGTTCATTTCGTTGAGGCTAGAATCTAGAACGTTTTCCGTAGGAACTTGATAGTTTTAGATATATTTTTGTCATTTGTTTACTTATAACAAAAAAAATAATAATTTTCAAGTAAATAAATGAATGTTAAATAAACTATTAACCCTATGATATAATCATCAAAAAGAAAAAAAATTTAATACACAAATAAATTTTTTAAAACAAAATTTCATGAACGATGCGGGGCTCGAACCCGCACCCTCTCACGTTCCGTGCAAGCGCTGTTCCAAGTGAGCCAACCGTTCAAGTGACGTATCGTTTATAAAATCTTGTATGCTAGTTCAACTCTCAGGTTGTGGCTTGATTTACAGGATCTACTCTACAGTTGATAACCAGCTAAACCTCAGTATTTGCATATTCGAAAATTGACTTGACTAAACAATTTGTTATTTTTAAAGTTATAACCCTCACTTCTATTATTAACACACAAATAAAATTTGAAAACAAAATTTTATGAACGATACGGGACTCGAACCCACGACCTCTTCCATCTGAGCTAACCGTTCGAGTGACGTATCGTCATAAAATCTTGTATGCTTTTCAATGCGCAGTGGCACTGCATTGTAATGGGCAGGGCGTATAAATTACCATCAGCTGAACGTCCTGTTCGCCGTGTCCATAAAAAAATGAAAAAAAAAAAATTATAACCATAATTTGTAAAATTAAACTTCTCATACTTCTTTCTACTAGGTGACAACCACGCCAACCAGATATTATCACTGACAGCACTTCATACCTTATTTACGAGAGAACACAACAGGATTGCCAGAGCTTTGTCCAAACTGAACCCACATTTAGATGAAGAGGCACTATTCTTTGAGACTCGGAGAATCGTTCAGGCTGAGTTTCAGAATATTGTTTATAAGGAGTGGCTGCCATTGTTGATTGGTAGGTAATATAGCTTTTTTTTATGGAATAGGAGGAAAAACGAGCGTACGGCTCACCTGGTGTGAAGTGATCACCGCCGCCCACATTCTCTTGCAACACCAGAGGAATCACAAGAGCGTTGCCGGACTTTAAGGAAGGTGTACGCGCTTTTTTGAAGGTACCCATTTCGTATCGTCCCGGAAACACCGCACAAGGAAGCTCATTCCACAGCTTTGTAGTACGAGGAAGAAAGCTCCTTGAAAACCGCACTGTGGAGGATCGCCACACATCCAGATGGTGAGGATGATATCCTAACTTGTGGTGTGTCGTGCGAAGGTGGAATTTGGTGGCAGGAATCAGGTTAAACAGCTCTTCGGAACACTCCCCGTGATAAATGCGGTAGAAGACACACAATGAAGCAACGTCTCTACGTAACGGCAAGTGATCCAGCCGTCCACAGAGCACTGGGTCCCCGACTGATTTATAAAAAAAAAATTGTGGATATCGGATAGGTCTGAGATTTGGCCGACATTTATTTTTCATATCCCTAAATGATAGAGGTGACCCCACACTTATTTAGGTGTGGGGTCACCTGGGCTTTACATAAAATGGGAAGTATTTGATTGATCTGCTTTATGTGTGTGTTATGATTTTGATAACTGGATATACTAAATGGAATTAATTCCAGTTCTACTATATTTAGTTTCACATTAATAATAAAAGCCTTTATTCACTCCAAATACATAATACAATACCAATACTGTCCTCCGCCAAACTGCATAGCAGTATGTTGGCAGAGAAACAGCTCTCATTTCATTAGTAATTCGACAAAATACAAAGTCTAAGACAAATTCAAATTCAAATATATTTAATCAAAATAGGATATAATATCACTTATTGAAAGTCAAAAACTACCACACAATCCAAAAGGTATGCCTCAGACCTGAGAAGAACGGGCGCAAGAAACTCAGCGGGTTTTTTTTTTATAAAAATATGGATATACGTACAATAGATTGTACGATTTTACATTGTGTGTTGTTGATTATTTAATAGCCTGTTGGCGCTGGCTCTATTCCCAATCAGTGGTATCATTAAGAAAATCATTTATGTTATAGTAACCTTTCCCACACAAACTTTTTTAATAATTCATTTGAATTTCGTAATACATTTGTTTTGAACATTTTCTGGGATCTTGTTGTAAAAGCATATGCAACGCCCCACAAAAGTCTCACTAACTCGTCTTTGCCGAGTTGTAGGCATTATAAGTTTATGTTTGTTCCTGGTGTTAACATTATGGTTATGACAGTTTCTAGCGAATTCACTTATGTGCCTATGTACATCCATAACAATATCAAAAATATATCGAGATGCAACAGTCAAGATGTTTATTTCTTTAAATTTTGCTCTCAATGATTCTATAGGACCTAGGTTGTAAATAGCGCGAATATCCCTCTTCTGCAGCACAAATATGGGATTGATATCGGCAGCATTGCCCCATAGCAATATAGAATAGGACAGTAAACTATGAAAATAACTAAAGTAAACTAGTCGTGTCGTATCTGCGTCGGTTATTTGTCTAATCTTTTTTACCGCTTATGCTGAAGAAATAAGTCTATTAGCCAATCCTTCAATTTGGGGACCCCATTGTTATTTGGAATCAAGAGTTATGCCAAGAAATATAGCAGATTCCACCCGTTTTACCACCTCTCCATTTAACGAAACACTCGCATTTAGATTTTTGACATTTGATACGGAAAATTTTGTACATTTCGTTTACTTGCTATCTACTACAAAATCTACTAAATATTCAATAAATTATCTTTGACAGGTCCAAAAATGACGAAAATGTTTAAAATATCTATTACGGATGGATATTCTCAAGTCTATGATCCTTCAATAAATCCCTCGATAACTGCAGAGTTCTCTGGAGCAGCCATGAGGTTTGGACATTCGATTGTTGATGGCAAAATGTTGTGAGTATTTAAAATTTATATTTATATCCTAATATAAAAATCTTACATCAAAGACGATAACAAATCGTCAAAGGCATAAAAGGCATTTATTTTCTCTAAATCGATCACATTAAAATTCCTTTTGATGTCACTTCTAATATACTAGATACTACTACCGCTTCGGAGACAAATGGCGCTCTGAGAGAGAAGAAGATGCGCAAGAAACTCTCCCAGCAATCTTTTTTTTTACGCTTTTTTTAATCAAAATGTACAATATTGTACTGTCATTACTATTGCTATTAAATAATCAGAATCTAGTCCCAGGCTGTCCGATAACTTAGATATTCAGCTGTGGAGAAGTAGGATTTACGACAGAGCCATTTTTTAATAAAACATTTAAATTTAAATATAGATCATACCTGAACAGTGGCTGGGACTTTATTATAAAAGTGTATACATTTACCCTTAAAGCTATTATGTACCTTATTAAGCCTACTAGATTAAGTTACAAGCAATCCCTTATTTCTAGTGTTATAAAAATGAAAATCACTATTAAGAGCAAACAGGTGACGATTTTTGTGAACGTATATTCAATTTTCATAAATGTACTTACAATGAACAAACATAATATTTATTTCTTTAAATTTTTCTTTGAGACACTGTCTATAACCAAGCTGATATATAGCACGACCAGCTCTCTTTTTTATAAATAATATTGTATAGGAATATATTCGTATATATTCGTATTCAAAACAATTGATTGTAAGAAGTAATATGAATATTTTTAATTATGACTCAATATTATTTTAACATTATTTGATTTTCCGAAATCAATTATAGTTAATATATTTTTTTAGGGTTTTCAGTCCGCAAACTGGTAGTGTTGATGAAATAATCTCTCTTCCTGAAACCATGTTCTTACCTTCAAGATTGCGCCTTAAATACTTCCTGGATCGATTGCTGACCGGAATGTGCATGCAGCCAATGCAAAATGTTGATCCTTTCATGACAAGTGCAGTAAGTATTGAAAGAGGTACATGATAAATTATCCGCAGTCTTATCTTAAACCACTAACGGCCTATCCCAATATTCAGTCTATCTCTTACTTGAGGTAACTATCGTTGACTTTTCTGTCTCAATAAACTTATCGGCGCGGCGGTAACTCACCTTATCCGTACACGCTGTCTGTCAATGGGACGACGTATAGCTTACCAGCCATATAAAGTTTGTATGGAAATTGCAATTCACCCGTCCCAATATAAGGCGATAAGAATGACTTATCGGGTATATTGGGACAGCTTCAGATTATTGACAGCTAATTACTAACAGTAGAAGGTAGTTATTTATCTCTATGTGTAGATAGTATTTTGGGAACGGCCGTAAATGAGCAATTATTGTTAATATTTTTCATATTTCTCAAAGTCCAAGTCAAATAAACTTTTTTCAATTAGGCGTAACTAAGCTATAACACTATAAATATATTTGTAAATTACTGAATTTACCATGTTATGTTCGGAAAAAGTTGAGCTCGTGAGAAGAACATACAAGAAACTCAACGGCCAGTTTTTACAGTGGCTGTAATGTACATAACAAATTAGTTTGTAAACTGCTGCATCCAATATATTATGAGCCGTGTTATCATCATATCATTATATATATACCTATATGTGTCAAATTCTATAATACTATTTTATCTTTGAATGTGATTAGACGCCTACAATAATTACCCTGGCAATGTGTTGAGAAAACCTAAGTCTTTCCAAAGGAGACCTTGACAATGACTGGAAACTGAACAGAGCTAGAGAATTGTAGCCGATGGAGTTGGAACTCTTTGATTAACCAGCTTGACCTTACTAATTAATTATTTCAGTTATCCCGCTATTTGTTCCGAGGTGGAAATCCATTCGGTCACGACCTGGCAGCCATCAACATTCAAAGAGGGAGAGACTACGGCCTAAGGCCTTTTAACGATTACAGAGTATTGATTGGCTCAAAACCATTTACATCATTTCAACAATTTCCAGCTAAAGTAAGTGTTATTTTATATACTCCGGCTTCCACATTCATTTGTGATATTTTTTGTTCTTTGGTAATTTAGGGCCAATATTTTTGTTCGTATTTGTGGTGGTGTCAAACGGTGTCCATAGATAGAAAATCCTTAGAGCTACCCGAAGCACCCCCATTGGATTTAGAGTTAAAATTTTCTTACGTCACACATAAATGACTGTAGTTCTTGCATACAGATAAACTAGTGTGTTAAGTTAAAAGAGATAAAAGAATTCAATCTCAAGAGTTAATACAAATTCAAAAAGTAAATACTAGGAAATGTTTCGAATATGATTAAAATAAAAACACTGAAAATAATTTGCTGAGACCTTTCTTAAGAAAATTGCCAATTGCGCTATAACATTAAATTAACCCTATAAATTTTATTACTCTAATTAAATTTTATTTTTAGTACTCTACAGTGTCATACTAAAATTATACTCATATGGAAATATTACATTGCGTAAATAATAATATATCTATTAAACAATTTTTTCAGTACTTTCTGAAAAGTACCAATCAGGTATCATTCGATTTTAATGATGATGTAGAGATTTATAAAGGATAATAATATCGAGGGAGGCGATGGCTGCTCCATGCGTCATGCTCGTAAACGTGCGCTTCTTGTGGTGGTAGGATGCAGCCTATCAAAACTCTTTAAGAAAAAAGCGATTCACTCGATTGTATGAAACGTGCAGTCATTGATAGATTTACAGATGACGGCTATAATCTTGTAAAAAAGGAGATAGCCGTAATCTACAACGTTTTAAGCAACTGTTTCAAACTTAGCCAGGTTATAACTTCGTCGCCAATCGCCATACTGTAATTACTGCTGTGTCAAATTGATGTCCAATCACTGCAAGTTTCATACTAAACTTTTACTAGTCAGTCCCGTTTCTTATTACGTAATATTTACATCCTCTTTGTCAGGATGATCCTGTTACCGGAAACTGCTTCAGATTCTTAAAAGTAATATTGTTTTTATAATCACCAATTAAATGCTCGCAAAATAACTTATTTACTTACGGTGTGTGTAGATGATGCAGCTACTGTACTCAATAACCTTTTTTTTGTATTAATTTACATTTATTTTTTTTACTTATTGGTGTATAATTGTAACTATTTTAGAGCTTTCAAATAAAAAAGAATAACTATCAAAATTGGTGCACGCAGTCGAAGAAGAAGTCGGTTAACATACTTGCACATCCCTTTTTCTTTGACAGTAAGGGATGAGACGAGCAGGACGTTCAGCTGATGGCAATTGATACGCCCTGCACATAACAATACAATGCCGCACAGGATTCTTGAAAAACACAAAAATTCTCAGCGGCACTATAATCATCGACACCTTGAGACATAAGATGTTAAGTCTCATTTGCCCAGTAATTTCACTAGCTACGTCGCCCTTCAGACCGAAACACAGTAATGCTTCACGGCAGAAATAGGCGCCGTTGTGGTACCCATAATCTAGCCAGCATCCTGTGCAAAGGAACCTTCCACTGGTAAACGGTAGTAAAAATGACGGAATGAGCCATGGCTCTCATTCTCATGTTTTATGGTGCATGCATCCATAGTTGGTATTTTATTAATTGAAATATTTTTTCTTTTACATTCTTCCAGACTGCCCAGAGATTATCTTCAGTATATACACACCCCCATGACATAGACCTGTGGGTAGGTGGCCTTTTGGAAAAACCAATTGATGGAGGGATCCTGGGTGCCACCTTCTCCCAAATCATCGGAGACCAATTCACCAAGCTAAAGAAAGGAGACAGATACTTTTACGAACATGGTCCCGATGTTAATCCAGGAGCTTTTACACCAAGTAAGGTTTTAATTATTTATTTAATTAAACGTTTTGTAAGATCACGATTCAGGGGGACAAAATGTAACTTTTACGCGTAAGTACTAATTTAAATAAATTTGTAACAGTCGCGTAAATAAAAAATAATATTAGTTTGTAAGTTATATACGCAATAGTAACATTTACCACAGAAACGCTGTTTAACAACTGTGTTGAATTGGTAATACATTTGTTTTGTACATAAAGGGATAGTGTGGAAATAGCATATACATCGCCCAACTAACGCCTTACTAACTCGATCTTTTATTTAAAACCACGTCTAGATAAACTATGACAGCTATGAAAACTTGGAAAAAAATTAAGTTTATGACTAACCCCTATTTTGAGCAATTCACGCACACTAACACAAAGTGTCACATCGCGAGTGTAAGACGTGGCTTGTCACGCACACTCAACTAATATTCCTGGCTGTTTTTATCGGTTGTCTAACAGCAAGAGACTATCTATCTACGTATAAATTATATAAGATAACTACTTTATAAATGTGTGAGCCCTGTTTTATATATAATTATGTGAAAAATAAATATTTTATAACTTATCGACAACAATTCTACGATTTTTGTAATTTTTATCTCGAAATCGGCTTTAATGATCTCAATAAAAATTGGTCTGTAGTAAGATCACAAAATTGCGCAATTTTAAGGTATAAGAAAAAAGGTTTTAAGGTTTTGTTACAAAGAAGCAGGGCTTCCTGGTACATTCCTTGTCTAAAAGACTTTCTCAAATGTTTCAGTAATTTTCTTATTACTATTTGATCGAAGCCATTACGGACTGATCTCGATTATTAAGAGGGCAAATTCCTACTACGATATCACGTTATTTAGTTTGGTAAATATAATTTTCAGGCCAGCTCTCTGAGATCAAGAAGGTTACTCTAGCCAGAATCATTTGCGACAACAGTGATCATATTGAACTCTTAACACAATCGCCCTACGCGTTTTTGAGGCGTGATTTAAGTGGGTAAGTAAAACTTTTCAACTAACCATCAATGAAGTTTTTCTGAGTAATGGAACATCTTTTGAAAGTTTAACATCATGATGTTGGAGAAAAGACAGTTTTGAAACTCTAAAGGTAAACAGGAAAAAACACAATAATCTTATACCCGAAATAGCCTTCTCTGCTACCTTATGCCGTTAGTGCCGATAAAACATAAAACATTACATTCAATTACACATAGACAGAACTACATTCTTTATTTAATTGTAATTAATACTCGCTGACCCAGCAAACGTTTTTTGAGTTAGACCGTTTCTAAGACGTTGCAACATTACTTTATTTTTTTATATTAAAAGATTTTTTACCAAAATGACGTAGCCTTAGTTACTCCTAATTACATCAGCTACCTGCCAATAAAAGTCACATCAAAATCAGTCCAGCCATTTCAGAGATTAGCAAGAACAAACAGACAGACTGACAAAAATTGTAAAAATAATATTTTGGTGTATATATATTCATATACATGTATTAAAAAACGGTTACTTCAATTCAACGGTAGCTATCTTCACGGCTAAAAACTCTCCCTGTGTCGTATCCTATCGATTTGAGATCCTTTAACTTCCTCGAACTGCCATAGCTTGTGCCAGCATTCTCGCCGTTGATATATTGAGCAATGATCACAGATTCAAAGATATTCATTTTACCCTTAGGATACAAAGTGCCACTTGAGTATGTTAATCAATAACAAAAAAAATCGAAACTTATATCTAATGAGTTAACATATGGCAGCTCATGGCAATACTAATTGTCTACTGGGAAAAGACCTGCAAAGCAAAACCAACAACTTTAATACAATTTTACTTTTTAGGCTAAAATTAAATGTATTACAATTTTCGTTGGTTAGGTACCTATGTTGGGGTGAGTAGATTACTATTTTTTATGTGCCGCTTAGGATTCTTTAAAAGCCACAAAAATTCTGAGCGGAACTACAATTGCGCTCGTCACCATGAGACATAAGATGTTGAGTCTCATTTGCCCAGTGATTTCACTAGCTACAGCGCCCTTCAGACCGAAACACAATAATGTTTACACACTACTGCTTCACGGCAGAAATAGGTGCCGTTGTGGTACCTATAATCTAGCAGACTTCCTGTGCAAAGGAGCCTTCCACGTTTGCTTGTCATTTTAAAATACATTAATGCTATATGCCTTTGATGCATTATTTTTGTTTGATTACTTAATTACAACTTAAATTTGTTCAAAGGGAGTTCTCCAACAGCTACAGGTATCGTATTTCACGTACACCTCGCCCCACAAACGAGTCAGTAACTTTACATTAGTTTATTCTTGTTTCTTGTATTCAAGTTCACTTCAAGAGAGATATTTTTCTTCTCATAGGGTACATTTTCATCCTGTTTAGCCAAACTTAAAATATGTATTATATTTGTTAGTTCAGTTCCGTGGTCACTTAGAAGAGAAGACCAATTGGCCTCTAAAAAGCTTGGTGTACTCAGTAAGTCGAGACAGTACTTTACAGCCACCGCCTATACCAGGGGTGCTCAAACGGTCGATCGTGATCGACAGGTCGATCGCGAGTTATTTTTGAATCGATCTGGAGAAAAAATCCGGTATATTAAACAAAAATCGGTAATTACGTACCATCTTATGAAAAGTATGCTAAGGACATGCAGTGTCACGCTTCAACATCCAAAGTCACTCTTTAGTTAAGCTTAGAACTTTAGAACGAGTTTATGAGTTTTTTCATTGACATTTAAGAGCAGACCTATACTTACCTTGACTAAAAAAATGCATATTTTGCGCAAAACTAATATCTATGTCATCGTGACACTCTACCTAGACGACAATCCATCATCACACTTACTTGAAGCCTCTCAGAGCCGATCGATCTTAGTCTAACAATTTTGAGGTATACTATAAGTTACAAATTAGCTTCACATGGAATACTGTTCTCACCTCAGGACGAGGTCTCCTTAGTACCAGTTTCTTCCATTTAACCGCATACAACGAAGAGCGGCTCGAAACATCGACAATCAAGTCGTATTCAATAGGTTTGATTGTTTGGCGTTCCGTAGAGATATAGAATTTATCACAGAGAGCACTCAGAAAAGTTCTTCATGTTGATACCAGCTATAAGTAAATTTTTTTGACTCGCACAGTCTCTTCCTCGATCAATTAATGGCTGTAGTTTTCCCTATCCGAAATTACTTAGAGAACTTACAACTTCGAGCACAGTTCCACCTTACGCCTGGCAATGAATCTCTTGTCCTCTGGTGTCCATTGGCAGTTGTTTCACTACTTCCCATCACGTGAGCCTCTTCTCCGTTTTTTTCACTAAGCAACGAGACGAGCAGGATGTTCAGCTGATGGTAATTGATCCGCCGCTCAGGATTCTTGAAAAACCCAAAAATTCTGAGCGAAACTACAATTGCGCTCGTCACCTTGAGACATGAGATGCTACATCACATTTGCCCAGTAATTTCACTAGCTACGGCGCCCTTCAGACCGAAACATAATAATGATTGCAAATTACTGCTTCACGTCACAAAAACGCACCGTTGTTGTACCCATAATCATAGCCGGCATCCTGTGCAAAGGAGGCTCCTTTGGTGGAGTGGTTTGCCCCCTCGTAGATAAAATATTACAATGCCAGCTTTCACGTCCAAAAATAAAAAACTTGTTTGTCCTAAAACAAATATATATATATACGACGTGTACCCCTCGCCAAAGATCTAACATACTATGTCTCGAGTCGCTGTAATCAACACACTGTAAAAATATCGACATAATTATAATAAAATATTTCTTTACAGAAACCAACCAGTGCCATGCGACAGCACAGTTATACCGCAAATGGATTTGAATAAATTTAGAGATCTGTAGAAACATCCAATTAAGAAATAGAAAGCGTTGGTGTTACGACTATTGTTTTGTTTATGATATGATCTTTTCAGTGAAGTCCTGTGAACATTCTTTATTTCTTTTCATATGTGTGGCAAGAGGGCTAAGAACTTTGAAGACTAACAAAACATTATCTAAGTTTTATGACCAATCACATATAACTCATAATATAGTCCACACTCATAATATAGTATTTTTCCCACTGTGAATGTAAAAACAACTGACGAATAATTTTGTGCAATAACTGATTTTATTGCATGAGTGATACTTATTATGATTCTGAATACCTCATGCGATAAAAGCTGATATTGGATACATAACATATAATTACTTTTCTTTTTCGCTTTTCTTTCTTTATCTCTTAGTTCACAGGATTTCGTTTGATAAGGGAATGTAGAGTACCTGGTTTAATGATTTTTTGGTCAAAAAAATCCACAAACCGGGAGTTTTTGTTGTAACACTTAACCGCTGGAAATATTTACTTAAAACTTAAGCAAAACTGTGTAGGAGAAAAATTGTTAGGACCTGCGAATCTCTGTACCAATTGAAATAAAACTTGGAATTGAATTTTATATTAGCAGGTGTCTGTCTACTAACAATTAAATAAGTCAAAACTATGTTAGTAAAACGTCTTGATACCATTTTAATTGGATGATTACTTCACTTTAAAACTCATAAAGAGAATATGACTTCTCACTATTATTCAACTTAACTCCATACCCATATTGTATCTACTATCATTTCTACGAACATGTGTATTGAACTCCAGTGATCTCTCTTTCTTTCTCTGCTTACACTTGAGCATTATTTTCTAATAAGTTAGCGTTTTCACGTAAGCAAAGCTTGCAAATAATTTTTTTAGCAATACTTTATTTTAAGAGTAAAATGGATTCGAATAGATTTCATGATTTATTTTTGAATATGTAACGGTAATTAGCCAAGTTTATTGTGATTTGTGTTATGTATGATGTAAGCTTGTATACCGTAAAATGGATTGGAATAGATTTCATGATTTATTTTTGAATATGTAACGGTAATTAGCCACGTTTATTGTGATTTGTGCTATGTAAGATGTAAGTTTGTGTATCGTAAGTTTTTTTTAATAAGTGACACTGTGTTTGTAGTATCAATTTTTATTGTATAATATTGTAAATGCAAAATAATGTATTGAATTAATTGTATTAATAATTGTAATAAATTTAAGGCATTTTGTAGAAATAATTTGTTGTGATAATAGGAGCTCCTATTAGATACGCATGTAAGTTTGATTTCTATTATTTGTAATTAAAATTGTAATTTAGTTTGTGCATGATACTGTATTACAAAGAAATGAAATAATAAAATTATTGATTCGTGTAATTAATAAAAATATGTACGTTAACATTCTTTCTTCTACCCTCCCACTTACCTCCACTCTCCACTGTGATATGCACCACTGACGAACCCTATAGCCCAGTGGTTAGTGACCCTTCCTACTGTGCTAGAAGTCCCGGTAGGTGCAATCTATGATGAATATGAATGTTTGTTTCCGAGTCATGGAAGCTTATATGTAGAAGTAAGTATATTGTATTAAATATGTACTTGTCTTGCACCGATCAAGATAATTTGTGTTAGAGTGTGTCAATATTATAATAATAATAATTATTATATTTTATCTTATTAACTTATCCAGTACGTTGGACAGACAGACACCTGCTTCTATTGAGCAGGAGCAGTACCTTTGGTATTAAAACTGTGGAATATTTTCCAAACCATTTAAACTAGTTTATAAGACAACTGAGAACAACTCCGGCAGAAATTTGAAATCTAATACAACAAAAAATAATAACTTGAATAAAAAGCATAGCACACCCTTATTAATTAAATTTAATAATAAAAATTTTATTAACCTGGTGCACCAAAATATTCAGGGCTTGATTTTTTATATAATAGGAGGACAAACGAGCGTACGGGTCACCTGTTGTTAAGTGATCACCGTCGCCCACATTCTCTTGCAACACCAGAGGAATCACAGGAGCGTTGCCGGCCTTTCAGGTAGGTGTACGCGCTTTTTTTAAGGTACCCATGTCGTATCATCCCGGAAACACCACACAAGGAAGTTCATTCCACAGCTGTGTAGTACGTGGAAGAAAGCTCCTTGAAAACCGCACTGTGGAGGACCGCTACACATCCAGCTTGTCTGGGAAACACTTGGAAATTGAGTTTTTTTTAAAGTAATGATATTGATATACTTTGTTTAATTTTAGCAAGCACCAGGTTGCTAGTTCGTTCAACAGACATTATGCAATACACGGCGGCTCTCTAATACTGATTCATAACAGTTTAAAATTATATACTGACATACTTGCGATCAGGGGGCCTACCATGAACTCTTATTGCGATTCAATTGACAACCTAAAATGAACTGCTTTGCTATTTCGTACCACGACGTGATTAGAGCTATCTAATTTAGGTTGACGTCTAATCAACTGAATAAATCGCAATGATGTTAATTGAATGTCGAAAATGATATCAACTGAATCGCAAACTGATTTAGTTCGTTCATTCATTCGTACCATGAGGTGTTATTTCAACCTAAACTGGATAGCTTATTTGTCAAAGTAAGCGATTCGAAAAAAGTTGCTACTTCCTTAGAGGAAAGTGAATCATGTTGTTAATAACTTTTAATAAATAGAGAAAACATCAGAAAAGGAATTTTATTGATGAAAGATGAGATGAGAACACTTTATTGGACTTTTTTGTAAAACAAAATACTGAAAATAAATACCATAAATGAAAATACTAAAGACGAGGCAGTAAGGGCCCGGGCTATAGCCTATTCGCAAGAATTAATTAAAAAAAAATGTACTGTGTGGTCCTGTCAAATCAAACATCAATGGTGCGTTCATAACTCTTATGTTTACGAAAATACCTGAGCAAACATTTAATTTGTAATTCAAAGAACTATATTTATTTATATTACTACTATTTAATAAGTACAAAAAAGGGCTTAATGGTTTATAATTTGACGCTATAAAGCGATTTTAAAATTTATTTGTAGTATTTTCTACGCAAAAAAACCGCTAAAATCATATCATTTTAAGTTTCGAAACGCAGTTTTATTTCGTTCATTCTTCTATGCGATCCAAACGCCATTACGAATTAGTACGAATTTTAGTGATTCAGCTTAGGTACCTAAACTGAACTGTATCGGATTCGCATCGCTTATTAAAAGTTGATGGTAGGCCCCCAGGGCGACAAAGTGTAAATAGCTTGTCAATATCAGTTACTGACGCTGAGAACGTGCATGTGACGCAACATGCTACCAATCAAGTAAGTTGCAATTAGTTAATGATACAAGATTAATTGGTAAATGTTAGTTTGTATAATATAAAATGTCAAAGCCTTACTCGTGGCATTACAATCATTATTTTGCTCTAATAGCGTATGTATACGCATTCCATTCAAACAATAGTGTACAGGTTAATTTAACTATTTTTAAGAAACCAGCACAACTTTAAAAGTCCGAAAAAACCACTTAAATTTGCCTAAATCACAAGCCTAAGTCGCATGTAAATTACTTACTTAATATTGTTATACTCATATAATCTATCTTAATAAATATATTTCTTGTGTGCGTGTGTTTGTCACTGAACTCCTCTTAGACGGCTGGACCGATTTTGATGAAACTTTCTGTGTATCTTCAGGTGGATTCGAGGATGGTTTAGATTCACAATTGAACTACCTCCTAAACGGCTGGACCAATTTTGATGATATTTTTGTGTGTTCCAGTGAATTTGAGATTGGTTTAGATTCTCAATTCCGTCCATATTATATAATTCTCTTGCTCATGCGTATGTTAGTGAACTCCTCCTAACGGCTGGACCGATTTTTCAAATTTAAGACGTGTGTACAGGACAAAGTCTGTCGGGTCCACTAGTATATATATAAAAATGAATTGCTGTTCGTTAGTCTCGCTAAAACTCGAGGACGGCTGGACCGATTTGGCTAATTTTGGTGTTGAAGTATTTGTGGAAGTCCAGAGAAGGTTTAAAAGGTGAATAAATGTGAAAATGCTCGGAATTAAATAGATACAAAATTTTTGTTTTTCCTTTGATTTGTGCCCCGTCGTTCAGAAATCAAATTGAAAGAATAGTTTAAAATGAAAACTAAATAGAATCCTTATTTCTTTCTAACTTTCCCCGGAAGTAAAAAACAAACTTAATTTTAGCTGCCTATAATAAATAGTTGGTAGATTTTATGTACAATTTAATATTTGGTGGGTCTGAGAATCGGTCGTCATCTTTTTTTTATACCCCAAAAATTTTAATTATTGCTATTTTTCTTATTACTTTATCTGGCAATACAACGTTTGCTGGGTCAGCTAGTATAATATACTTAAATGTGACTTTTCAAAAGATTTATAAACAGAGGTTATATATACCTAGTACGGCATGGTATACTATTAAAAATAACTACATTGAACACCAAAAAATAAATTAAAAGTTTCCTTTTTCTCTTAATTTCTTGGCGATCCGTTGATCTCAATTATTGTGATAAACCTCTAGCTGTAGCCCTCCTAAGCCTATTTGCATTGTGCGCGTTGAAGCCACTCTGGTTTGAACGACTTTGGCGAAGGCGTTATGAGCAAGCTGCTGTGATCATGTCATTCATTATCACACTATCAACACAGGATCGGTAGATACATGGATGGACATGATAGATGACTCTTAACCTTCCGAAAAAAAAATTAACAAAAAAACAACCGACTTCAAAACCACTATTCCAAAACAATATGCACTACTATGCAATAATATAATAAGTATGAAAATAATTGTGTATTTTTATATAATCTAATTAATTAATCTAATTCTAGTAACGATTATTGTTATTATTGGAATCGATGATAATACTACTTTAATTGGTACTCCTGCCGCGGCCCCGCTCTCACCTCTCGCTTCCTCACGTCGCGCGTGCGACTCAAGCGCATCTTACCTATAACTATGTATGTAGTTACAAACCTACCTTGGGTCACACCGACTCCAAAAATTAACAAAATTGAAATGGGAAGCACCAGCTTTCAAATAAAATAGAATTATCAAAATCGGTTTACCCAGTCCAAAGTTTTGAGGAAATAAACATTAAAAAAGCAAAACGGCGAATTGAGAACCTCCTCTTTTTTTGAAGTCACACTTTTCCCTCACCAAGTTCTTACCCTTTTTTTGTTTATAAGATGTTTTATTTTGCATGGTCTTATAGCTTGTTTCAATAGCTTTCAGATACATTCACTAAAATCATCCTAATTATGAGCAATCTATTGGTACATGTAAAGTAATACGCATTGACAGAACGCTGCGCGAGCGCCAAAATCGCGCCGATCTTAGGCATACCGCAGCGCAGGGGCACTTGCTGATTTCGGATGATTAATCAAATTCTGTCATTGCTAACTGTAATAGTTATTATATTTTTTCATTAATTGTCCTCAATCATAAACGAGTCTTAATCCTATCCAGAATACGATGAAAGGCTCCAGTGAGAACGCTCGGTGAGTGATTCATGTAGAGTTGGATTCCAACTCGTGTTATAAGCTACTTCAGGGCCGCTGTCATAATAATAATGGTAGAAAGATTGATAGAAATAGTCTTCTAGATCGTATAGGAAGAAATTTATTAATAACTGTGATGAACACAATTGAAATATTTAAACTTTCCACACAAATTTTTACCTCCATAAATAAAGCTGGCAACAATGGGACCCAGACTCTTACGATAGCCGAGTTTATATGATGTTGTACAAGTATCACCAACTTGTGCAATAGTTCTAATATGACTTTTATAGTTACTTCTAGTAATAAGTATCGGTTCTATTCAAAACTTTTATATATAGTATAAAAAAAGACAGATAGAATTGGATAAAAAATCGATAGTGTCACAATTTGACAATAATGTATTGAAGTATATAATATAAGGATGTTGCTGTGAATATTTTATTTTTGATCTAGGAGGAATCATCAACTGGATTTGCCATGCGCGTATTTTTTTATATTACGAAAATAAGAGGCGAGACGAGCAGGATATTTAGCTGATGGTAATTGATACGTCCTACTCATTACAATGAAGTGCCGCTCAGGATTCTTGAAAAACCCAAAAATTCTGAGTGCCACTACAATTGCGCTCGTCACCTTGAGGCATAAGATTTTCAGTCTCATTTGTCCAGTAACTTCAATAGCTACAGCGCCCTTCGACCGAAACACAGTAATGCTTGACGGCAGAAATGGGCGCCGTTGTGGTACCCATAATCTAGCCGGCATCCTGTGCAATGGAGCCTCCCACTGGTAGCGTAGTTTCATAAGGAACAAATAATCCTATAACCCAAAATAAGCTTGGCTTTTGTTTCAAGAATGATAATTTGAAGTTATTACTTAGTTGAATAATATAATGATGATTATTACACATTATTTCTAATTTTAGAATTCTCTATCATATATTAATATCTATCAACTAGCTGACCCGGCAAACGTTGTTTTGCCATATAAAGTATAATTCACGCGATAGTTTTATAAGTAATAAAATATTGCCTATATTATAGCCTGTACATCATTTTGTTCTATTGTCAATAGTTTTTGCAGCGCACGCAAAAATAGGTTTTCGATTTTACACCTTGTGTTACAAAATAGCAATTTTATTACGGATCCCTAAAGATTGAAAAAAAAAACATAGCCTATAGCCTTCCTCGATAAATGGACTACCCAACACTGAAAGAATCATTCAAATCGGACCAGTAGTACCAGAGATTAGCGCGTTCAAACAAACAAACAAACACTGCAGCTTTATATATTAGTATAGATATTATTTATATGCAAGGGAAAGTTTAAATAAAAATTGCAACTACCTATAAAAGGTTATGTTTACCGATTTTCACTCAGTAAGCTAGTTTTCCAGCCTGATTTAATATAACATTGATGTGCAATATTTACAAATACATTACGATCATAACCGACGTGTTGGTTGCTAGTGAAGGTAAGTAAAGATAAACAAAAACAACCTTAGCTCCTACGAATCTACAAAATATTACATAGTATTCGTATATTTTATTTCTAACAGTTTTTTCATGTCCGGGCCGCGTTTCAGGCAGTTTATTACCTACGACGAATATTACTTACGACTTCAAATGAATGCTTCAAAGAAATATCTACCAATAAAGACAAAAATATTTCAACGAGGGAATTAGGGGTAAATAGATTTCTCATAGCTGGCAACATATTTTTCTAATGGCGTCTGATTTGTTTACGAAATATTTTGTTGTTTTGATGAATGTATTAGCTGAAATTATAAGTAAAGAAATGTTACTTACGCGTGAAATGTGATTATTTTATCTTTATTTTTATTATGAGATGCGTTGTGACACCCTTTCACTGCACAGTAAGTCATTTTTAAAATAAATTTCGCGCACTGTTTATCATGGAAGTTGACAGAATGACACTGACGCGGCGGGAAACGTATGTGGTCATAAACGACCACATTGAAAGTGCTTCAATTCGCATGGGCCTACTCACGTTCTAAGCGTTATTATTCTATGATCATAGTATTAAATATCATAAACTCTGTTGGTACTCTCATGGCAATATTTCATGTAACTTTTTTATTAATATTACAAAATTTGTCCCTCCTCAGATTTATTCTCAGATTGACAGGCAAGTATTGTTTCATTTGTTATTATTTAGTGCTACATCAGCCTAGCAAAACTCTAAGAAAAAAGCGACTCACTCGATTGTATGTAACGTGCAGTCATTGACAGATTGACAGATGACAGCTATAATGTTGTAAACAATGGAGATCCACTACGTTTTACACAACTGTTCGCTTTCAAACTTAGCCGTATTATACTATGTCGCCTATCGCCATATTGATATTACTATTCCAAACTTATGTCAAATGACTGCATGTTTCATACTAAACTAAATTTAAATTTTTACTTAGGCAGTCCCGTCTAATATTACGTAGTATTTACATCCTTTTTGATTCATTTAGTAGCAAAAGTGAAGTAGCGTGGTAAATTAAAATTAAAAATGAGTTCAGATAACTTGAATTCTGACTACGAAGAAGGATATTGTTCAAGCTGCAACAGTGTGGGTTGCATTTTGCCCTATAACTCTATTTGCATAGAGGATATAATTCTGTCCACAGTTGATAGATTTAAGATTAGGGTTATATTGCATGATAACAAAGTGAAGAAAGAAGAATTATTAGCTACCAACGGAATGACTTTAGCTGGTACTCTGTCTGGGAAGGAATTTGGTACACATAGTGGAAATGGAATCCTTGGTAGGTAATTTAATATATTATATTTAAACTAATTTCTTTTAGAATTTAGAGAATGTCTTCTGAATTAATGCATCTATTTGAATATTCATTAGTATTTGAATTAAGTGTGAGATTATTACAGGTAAAGTTTTTAAATAATATTTGTTTATAACCTATAAAGAAATGCCGTTTAATTTTTATTAAACGTTTTCGATTTTGGTATAGCAAACTGTACTATACTATAGTCTTACTGCTTTATTTTTGGGTATTATATTCAAAATAATATCGTTAAATAAAAGAGTTATTTTTTATATCAGTCAACGTGTCTGTAGCTTACAAACTGCCATATTGACACCAATCACTTATTGAGCAAATTTGATATAAAACTGTATTGTTCCTTTCTGTCAAGTCATTTTAAGGGCGCTTTTAATTTAGACGGACCGCTGCCGTATGTTTTTTTTCTACGAAAATTAGGGACAAGACGAGCAAGAAGTTCAGCTGATAGTAATTGATACGCCCTACCCATTACAGTGCCGCTCAGCCGCTTAGGATTCTTAAAAAACCCAAAAATTCTGAGCGGCAATACAATTGCGCTCGTCACCTTGAGATATAAGATGTTAAGGCTCATTTTCCTAGTAATTTCACTAGCTACGGCTAGCCCTTCAGACCGAAACACAGTAATGTTTACACATTACTGCTTCACGGCAGAAATAGGCACCGTTGTGGTACCCATAATCTAGCCGGCTTCCTGTTTACCCTGCCTGCATTAGATAAATCCCGCTACCGGCCCGTTGCATTACGGTGGCAATCCGACATCTAACTTTCGGAGATAAAACCTTGAAACTTTGTAGCTAGGAACTTGTTAAGTAGTAATTTATAAACATTTGTTCGAGCATTTGAAATAGGAGATTAAAGTCCACAGGGAAATACTATTAAAGATACTGTCCACAATGACAAGGGAGATCCGCTGTACCATAGAAGAGTGCTGCCAGCAGCGGAAAGAGCTGTTTGTATGTGTTTTTTTTGAAGTGTCCTAAAAAATGAAAATGCTGCTCAAAGTAACTATTCCACGCAGACGAAGTCGCGAGTAAAAGCTAGTTAGGTAATAAAAAGCTAATAATAAATTACAATAACCGTTGACCATACGATTTTATAGAAAACCGGTCTTTATATTAGTCGTTGATTATGATCCAAAAATGGTTGTGCTCCTGTCTCAGTCCCGATATTCCATTCCTATCGTTAATTTACAGCCACATATCTTGTAAACCCTAATATTTATACAAATGATTTATGTTTTTTTTAGTGTTTATTCCGCCAATATTTGTTTCGCCTCTACACGAGGCATCCTCAGGACGTGTTGTCTCGCCAAAATCTGGCACGAGTAGTTGTTGTCTCTCTCACGAGACTGACTCTCAACTCGATTTCCGCAAAGTAACGCCTACTTCAATATTTTTTTTAACCCTAATATGTGTAAATAAGAATACTTTTTTTTTTTAATTTCAGCAGTAAAACTGCGTGATGTTTGGCACGAAATAAAAGAAAAATTCCCGGACTTGAACGACATCATCTACGAATTTCTGGATGACTTGGGTCTAGAAGACTACAAAAGAATATCGAAATTCCTGAAGAAGAACTGCTCTTACGCTTACGTATTAGCAAAGATAATCGTGAAATATGCGAGTGATCAATTGGGAATGACAATTTTGTCTCTTTAGTTATCTTTACATATAAATTAAATTGGAGTGTCTGTTTCTAATATTAAAGTAACTCTTTTGCACAGGAAGCCGGCTAGATTATGGGTACCACAACGGCGCCTATTTCTGCCGTGAAGCAGTAATGTGTAAGCATTGCTGTGTTTCGGTCTGAAGGGCGCCGTAGCTAGTGAAATTACTGTGCAAATGAGGCTTAACATCTTATGTCTCAAGGTGACGAGCGCAATTGTAGTGCCGCGGCCGCTCAGAATTTTTGGGTATTCTGAGAATCCTGAGCGGCACTGCATTGTAATGGGCATGGCATGACCATCAGCTGAACGCCTTGCTCGTCTCGTCCCTTATTATCACAAAAAAAAACATTTTTTACAATTTTTGTCTGTCTGTTTGTTCCGGCTAATTGCTGAAATGGCTGGACTGATTTTGACGGGACTTTAATTGGCAGGTAGCTGATGTAATAAGGAGTTACTAAGGCTATGTATACTTAGAAAAATATCTATTATTTTAGAAATATAATGTTGCAATGTCCAAGAAACGGTCATACTCTAATAATTATTTATTTGGCAAAACAATGTTTGCCGGGTCAGCTAGTTATAAATTATATCGTCTCACTGTTATTTTATTATAACCGCTGGCGGTTTATTGAAGTTATACTTCTTTAGGCGCGTTATGAAAAAATGATGAGAGTGAAATTTTAAGATGCGCGCGCATCACTGTAACACAAAAGTAACAGGGTGAAGTTGGTTCCTAAAATTTCCTGACGTTTGCGTCATTTGTTATTATTTTTTTGGTTTCTTCGTCCATTATTAGGACAGACAAAGGGTTCAAGCCCATACAGCCGTATTCAAATCATTAATTAATTGTCAAAGCCATCTTTGCACGATTTTTACAAAATTGTTCTTTCTAAAAACGTAGGATAGCACGAGGAATGATTCATTTTAATGATTAGTTAATGTTAGGCCAAAGAAGTAGGACTTTTTTTGAATTACAATAATTTTAGTCATATTAAGCTTATTAACCATCACTACAACCGTTGTAGCTATTGTAGTCTTTTACTATGAAAGGGTATGCGTTTGTAATTGATATAAAAATATAAATTGTTATATAACAGTCTAGTTTACTTTAAGGAAAATGTGCATTATATATTTATTAATATTTTTCATTTGAATAAGCCTTTACGATAGTTCGCAACCTAGCCTTTTATCTTAAAACTGTAAAAAAAATAACTGGTTGCACTCCGGGATTGCCGGCAGAAGTGAAAACTTGAAAAATTTACTTTGTGCATTTTTGAATATTTAAGGAATCATTTCTCACGAAGTGCTTCATTTATCATTACATTATTTATGTAGTAAAATACAATATTCATTTATTGCGCTATCGTGCACATAAATGACAATTTATATTACATAAAAAATTAGACAATTCAGAACTGTTACAATTATTTTACATTAAAAAGTTTATCTCTCAGATTCAACTTTCATCTATAATTTCAACGACTCTTTCACCATCTTCATTACCAGCATCATCATCGCTAATTTCTAAAACTGATACAATAGGTTTATGGTAGCTGAGGTAAGAAATGAACAATTTTGATTAGAATCTATTTAAAGATATAATAAAGATTGTACCAATAGTTGTTTTGCATTTCGCTGTTCTAAGACCTCCCACCAGTCGGAGGCTCCTTTGCACAGGATGCCAGCTAGATTATGGGTACTACAACGGCGCCTATTTCTGCCGTGAAGCAGTAATGTGTGAGCATTATTATGTTTCCGTCTGAAGGGCGCCGTAGCTAGTGAAATCACTCGGCAAATGCGACTTAACATCTCATGTCTCAAGGTGATAAGCGCAATTGTAGTGCCGGTCAGAACTTTTGGGGTTTTTCAAGAATCCTGAGCGGCACTGCATTGCAATGGACAGGGTGTATCAATCACCATCAGCTGAACATCCTGCTCGTCTCGTCCCTTATTTTCATAAAAAAAAGATTGCGATCATTTGACATCGTTAAACCAAATTCATTATATAGTATGGTCTGCATACCTATGAAATAAATAAAAATATAAGTAATAGGTACTAGTCCACAAAACTATGGCAAATTTATTATTTAATTAAAAACTTTAAATTGAAAAAGTGAACTTTTCAAACAAAATAAATATACCTACTAAGAGATAGCAGTACTGTTTAGACGACGTACATTGACCTCTGGATCGTCGGCTTCACCTTTGATTTGTTTGAATAATTGCGACGACGAAATAAAAATTCTTATTAATAAAATGTTCATTCTTACGAACACTTTTATTTCGGTATATATTAACTGAACTTTAAATTCAATATTGTGCATCTTGTTTTATATTCAAAAAAACTCACCCGTAAATAAACTTCTAGCAAGTATTTTTTTACGATTAAACTAACGAAACTACTGTTTTGTGAGTTGTGAGTGACTAAAAGGGTTTTGGCAGAGTCATGCAGCTGTCGTCCTATGACGACAGTACGATCGGACCAGACTTGTTCGGCTTAAGTTCCTCACTCGCACAAAAAAAACCGGCGTAAATAATAAATAGGTATGTGTGTTCGTTGGGGAGAATATCTGCTGTCAACGTTTCGACAATTTCAAGGGTAGGATGTACTCTCTGGCTGCGAGTAGATTTTGATGACCGCGTCCGGTCATGTCTACAGGTCATCTGGAAGGTGTCAAGGAAGCCAAATTGGCTTTAAAGAAGCTGGGGGTCATTAATAGATCACGGTAATACTTCAAGCTGACCTAGATACTAGCGCTCTCCAAAAGCGCACGAACACCAGATGTTGTTGCCTGTATTGTTGTCATCTTTGGTCGCACCCTAGTATCAGCTAGAACCTATTGCCCGCGTGCAACGCATAGCTGCTCGAATTGTTGGGGATCCAGTGCTCTGTGAACGGCTAGATCATTTGGCGTTGCTTGGAGTTTTCCGAACGACAACTTAAAAACGTTATTGTTATTTACTATTACTCATTTGTTTACTTTACTTAAGCAAAAAAAATAATTGAAATAAATTCATTTTCATTTCATTAAATACATTAAGTATTTTAGTAAGCGTAGTGTTTTAAGGTTTTTTATGATATTTCTAGAAACACTGTGCGCTAAGTATTTAAATTTTAATAGCTTTTTGAATCGGGTATTATTTCCTTTAAAAGAAGATTGTCGATAAATTGTGCCCTACCCTAAGCCCGATCGCGTTCTTTCGCTGTAGGACGGTCCGCCGCGTTTGAAGTCACCGTGAGGAGCGAACAGGCAACATCGCTTGTGTTTCTATCCGACAAACGACTAGTGTCTTTGAACTTGAAGAGCACGGAATGGCAACATCGCATTTTGATGTGCAAAGATTAAAGTTCATTGAATCATTGAGTGTTGACCCAGTAACCCCGTGACCCGATTTTACAATGTACAGCATGTTAATATTCGCTCAAAATCAAAAGTCTACATTTTGACCTATTTAGTGCACCGATTTCGTTCATGTTTTGTATATCGTAAGCAAATGCTATAGCAAGTTTGTGGTTACATTTAATTCATAAATGTAAAATACATACTGTATAAATATATAATTAACTCCATCTTACGAATTTTCGATCAGGTAATTCCATGAAGTTTTCACTTCAAAAATTTATAAAAAAGTAGAAACGTTCCTCAAAAGTTAAAACATATTTATTCACTATTGCTAAGTCGCAATTGCACCAATCTAAATATATCAAAATAATTTGATTAAGGATTGATCTCGGTTGCGCTCCAACTAGATACCGCACTGTCTAAGAACAATAGCTTTTTTATTACGGCAACTATTAGATGCTTGTGTGCGTGGCATCTTGACACTCAATGGAATCTTTCAAATTTTCGCTTTGTGTTATTTTAAATTGAAATTAATAAAATACAAAATACTTACAGATTATGTAATATATTATGTGATCCCACTGTCTTTCTTATTTTTTGCATTATTATTTTTACAAACTTTTACTACGCAACCCGGCATTTTAGTTTCAATTATTAGCAAAGTTGAACAGAACATGTGGCACGTCAACTTCAGACATTGTTCGAGACTGGCTCGAGTATGCCCACTTGGGCGTAGTATTAGTTGCCGCACTTTGCGAGTACGCCTGCGGTATCTAGTTGGAGGTTAGCGGACACCAATCCTTACTCTAAACCCAAATGTTAGTTGCGTCAAACCAAATATTGGGTTGCACTCCAAGAGTAATTGGTGAACGCACTTCTTCTTTTAAAACCCTTTACCTCTTCTACGAATACTAAGCGTTCCTTGTTGATTAATACAACTTCACTGACAACCTGTCACTTCGCTATGTCGGTACTTGATTTCAAATGAAATCAAATCAAAATCACTGTATTCATGTAAGTAGGTCAGAGAAATGACACTTAAGAATGTCAAAAAAAATTTTTTTTCTTTTTGAATCTACCGCCACTTCGTAAAGGGTTGATTGAGCTAATGAGAAGTAGCAAGAAACTCATTGCCATTCTTTTAAATCAACACTTACATTTTCATCGTTTTACAAATCATTTCAATTACAATATATGTAAAGTGATGCAATAAAAATTACTCAAACATAAAATAGTCAATGCCTTACATCAGTCAGTAAAAAAAGTAAATGTAAATTTAAAATTAATACTAAACAAAAGTTTTTGAGTACCTACAGTAGCTGCATGTAAATTTAACGCCTTACATACATCTCGAGCAAACATCACGTCATGAAGCAACGGAACACTGAAGTTAAAAATAAATCGATATTTAACTATCTTCGACTCTGTTTTATTATCGTCTATAAGAAAATCTTCTATTTCAGCTATCTTAGACCTTGTTTTGCCTTCTATTGACATCCCTCACTTCAGGGATTAATAATGATAGTAATAATTTATTATTATTATATATATTATGTATAATAAGGGCCTCATGAGAAAACTCATGATCGCTCAGAGGGCAATGGAGACGGCTATGCTCGGAGTTTCCCTGGGAGATCAAATCAGAAATGAGGAGATCCGTAGGAGGACCAGAGTTACCGACATAGTTCAAATGATTGCGAAACTGAAGTGCCAGTGGGCAGGTCACATAGTTCAACGGAAAGATGGCCGTTGGGCCAGTAAAGTCCTCGAATGGCGACCACGCACCGGAAGACGAAGTGTTGGTAGTCCCCCACAAGATGGACCGACGATCTGGTCAAGATCGCAGGGATACGTTGGATGAGGGCAGCGCAGGACCGATCGTCGTGGAAATCTTTGGGGGAGGCCTTTGTCCAGCAGTGGACGTCTTCCGGCTGATGATGATGATGATATATACGATATGTTGACACATTCCTACAAAAAATCTGTGTGTTTCTGTTGTTTAGCGTTCAAGAATCTTTAGACATTCCTAATATTTAAACACGATTCGAAGCTAGTCTAAGGTGTGTCTAACGGATATATAAAATTCTTTAAGGAGATTTAGATTATATTTTGATGACAGAAAGATGACAATTGTCAAATATTGCGTTCCGTTCCTTTAATTGTTCCTGTACACTTCATTTTATGTTATGCTTAACGAAGTTTTAGTTAAACACAAGCTAAACACTGTTTTGTAATAGGAAAAGATAAACTCCATTTTAGATGTACTTGTTAGGTCACTGACATTGTTATTGTTACGTCACTGTCTAACAAAACACGTTTCTAAGCCATGTTTAATTTTATTTAATTGTTATTAAAAATAAAAAACGGTGTTCCGTTAGTCTTTTTTTATTACCTATAATTACGGAATTACATGACAGGTAGAAGTAATTTTAAGCTGAGAGTAACTTTATTCTGCTTTTATTAATAAGGCAGCTATTAAGTTTAATTTATACGACATAACTTACTAATGGGAGGCTCCTTTGCACAGGATGCCGGCTAGATCATGGATACCACAACGGCGTCTTTTTCTGTAGTGAAGCAGTTTTGTGTAAGCATTACTGTGTTTCAGTCTGAAGGGCGCCGTAGCTAGTAAAATTACTGGGTGAACGAGACTTAACGTCTTACGTCTTAAGGAGACGAGCGCAATTGTAGTGCCGCTCAGAATATTTGGCTTTTACAAGAATCCTGAGCAGTAATGGGCAGGGTGTATCAATTACCATCAGCTGAACGTCAACCTGCTCGTCTCGTCCCTTATAATAATAATAATAATAATATAGCCTTTTATTCAGATCTCTTAGTACAATGAATATTTAAACATGTAAGGGACTAGCATTAAAATCTTAGACTTAATAGATATGAATAAATTTAAACTAGTATTTGTTGCTTAGTTATCTTTAGATTCCTAGATCTGTTTGTGTATTCTTTGCGGCCTCAACGGCCCATGTCCTATGTCGCTGTAAAAGCCATGGCTAACAGCATAGAGGAGGTTTTAGTCGGTATGGGGTGTCCGCTTACGCGTACACTCGAGTCCGACATATTACGTCTCCGCCGTCTCGTCCCTTAATGACATAAAAAAAATTAAAGAATCAAAGAAATAGTAGGACCGATCGAACTCTCATTTAGGGTATTTTTTCTTACTTGCGTTTTCGGATACAAATACATAAATAAGTTTTGGTGTTTGTGATGGTACCACCACACCTACCCCCATAACAATAACACACGATTATTACGAGTACACACATATTAACCTTGTTCAGTAATATGTGCACAGCAACTACAAGCAAGACATCTCAGTTTCGGGTGTGGCACGCAAGTCGCAAATACACTATTCGGTTTGTTCTTGCTTTTGCTTCTGCGAAAATGTCCAAGAGGGTACAGTCCTGTACAATAGGCTTAAAAAGGAATTTATTTTCTCAAAATTTATTCCTGTAGATTTAATTTTAATGTCATTTGTAATACTACTACCGCTTCGGAAACAAATCGCGCCGAGCAAGTGTCCCGCTCATTTTTTTTTTGTAGTCAACAAATTGCCGGCGTTTGAGGACAGTCAATGTTGATTTGTGAGGCAACTCTGGCAATATAGTCGACCTACGAAAACGAGTATACATTTATCCATATTTTCAAACATTCATATGTACCAAAAATGTAATAAAAATTCGCCTTAAGTAGGTTCCCAGCTTTTTATTTTTTTTTTGGCAGTGAATGTGTTAAGATCAAAAAGGTGACGATTTTTGTGAACTTATATTATCTTTTCATGAATGTACTGACAATAAACAGTCATAATATTTATTTATTAAAATTTTTCTTTGGGTGACTGTCTATAACCAAGCTGATATATAGCACGAACAGCTCTCTTAAGGTCAGCTCTCAGCACTCAAAGTTAATTTTATTGTAGTTTTAATTTTTTTGAACATTTATTTTGCTCTCATCGCATGCCAAATTATGTCGAGCTAAGAGAATATTCATTTTCAAATCAATAATTTATTGTATATAATAATACTCATATAGCCCAGTGTTTAGTGAACCTGCCTACTGAGCTAGACGTCCCGCGTTCGAGTCCCGGTAAGTGCAAATATTTATATGATGAATATGGATATTTGTTTCAGAGTCATGGATGTTAATAACTATTTATGTATATTGTATTAAATATATTGTTGTCTTGTACCAAAAGAACAGGCTATGCATAGTTTGGGGCAAGATATTTTGTGTCAAAGTGTGTCAATAATATATTAATAATAAAAATAATATATAGAGTTTTATCCTGATGTCATGAATAGTTAGTATCTATTTTGATGGTGAATTAAACGGAACGGGTGGGTGTGTATGGTGAAGAGTAACGACAATAGTATAAGGCGAAGCAAGGTTTAATGAGATGGATGTCCATATTACCTATTGCTCGAAATATTGTTTTACAAACTCAAAATTCACACGACTAATTTACTTTGAGGTAAGAAAGTTTTGCAAAAGCCAAGCTCTCTTGCACAGGATGCCGGCTAGATCATGGCTACCACAATGGCGCCTATTTCTGCCGTGAAGCAGTAATGTTTAAACATTACTGTGTTTCGGTCTGAAGGGCGCCGTAGCTAGTGAAATTACAACACTGCTTTGAAATCCATGTTAGTTTATTAGTCTTTGTCTGTTTCTTTAATATGCAAATAAATGGGAATAATTATTTATTATTTATCTAATTTGTGCACAACTGTACCTGTACAAAGTCGAGGCGTGGCGCCTAACATGTTCGATAATGATTTACGACGAGACTGTACCTTCGCACTCGTCTGCAATTCTTGGACACGACAAGTAATTACACTATACTTCATATAACTGTTAAATTATTCATCTTAAATTTGATTTTTGACAGCACACAGTCGATGAACTCAGTCGTATTTTTGGAGTCTGTTGTTATATTGGGAATATTTGATAATACAAATATATATACTATAATACTCTTATATAAAAATAAACAAATTATATAAGACCCTTCAAACGAACGCCTCATCACGTCCGAATCAGAATAACATCATAAACGATGGACATTAATTTTTGTATTCTATTAACTTTTTGCCATAACTTAATTTTTATTTTTTTAAGCGGGGTTTTCACTATGCGAGCACATTCCAGTAAACGATATTCCGGCTTACATACATTTGGTTGTATCGTTTGAATAGCTTGTCTCAGAACATCATTAGAAGTACATTAAATATTATAATAATAACAGTTTTATTATTTTAAGGTAGTAAAGCGGTAGCAGAAGATGAAACCAAACCAGAGGTCAACCATAAAAATATTTTTATAATATTAATAGTGTGACGTGATCACTGCGTTGTAAAAATAGTTTTATTCCGAATAAAGGTGCATGAGGTACATATTAAGATTTATTTAAATCCACCAAGAATACACAGACATATTTCATATAACAAAAAAAAATACCTAAAGAATGCTAATTGTAGCTTCAAAATCACAGTTTGTTTGCACCTGGGTATCTCTAGAACAGTTCCTCATATGAGCCGCTACGGAAGCAAGTTAGAGAATCTCAGTCATTCGTTTCTTCTGTCATCCCGCCACAAAATGCATACATGCCGTTCTAATTAATCGTTGATCGTGCCGTTATAATCTAACCCAACCTGTACTAGAGTCGAATGGTATTATTTCACGTAACGATAATAATAATATTGACACACTTTTACACAAATTATCTTGCCCCAAGTTAAGCATATATAGCCTGTGTTATGGGTTACAAGACAATGATATATTTAATACAATATACTTACTTAAACATACATAAACTCATATAAACATACATAAATAAATTTTAACATCCATGACTCGGAAACGATGGCATGAGACTTTATTGCAAGACGTTTATTCCCTACAGTCTCGTGTTGTAAGCACGTCAAAGACGTCACTTGAACCGGTGGAAGGTGCTGAAAACTCGGAGGTGGATACATTTTTCTTCACTTTAGGGTGGAGGCAAATCCCTGGAATTTACCAGGTAACTCAAGATCTGGTATGAGGTAGCTGCCGTGTGCAACTTATTAAGGTCGCTTTTGGCTGATTATGAGCTACTCGTAACTAGGAATTATTATAGTTTACTTTAGTTTTTTTTTATTTAATTAAATCCAAAATAATCAAAATAAAGTTATCTGTATCTTATAATATTGTACATATTATGAGAAGTTTACTGCCGACTGGCATGCTGAGTGGAGTTAGAATATCTGAAAGGATGTTGGTGTACGAGTGTGTCCGGTTTTAAGTATCAAGCGAAGCCTGTGTGAGTATTACTTTGTGTTTTTGCCGTGTGGTGCACTAATTTATACTCCCGGGATGAGCATCCCAATTTCACAATTTTGAATTATAACGAATTGTTCTTAGAATTAATGTGGTCATGTAGTACATTGTAGTGATAAATTGTCGCCTATTCGTATTTTATTCAATTTTTAACATTGATCCTCACAGATTTCCTAGAATTTTTATAATCAAATAACTAGAATAAAACTTCTAATAGATAACTGTAGTCTTTCTTAGACAAAAAGATCTGAGCCCGTACGAATAAAACGACGTCGGAAAACTGTCGAATCAAATGTTAAAACGTTAAGAGAGTATCTAGTATATTCAGAGTCTAGTCTAGAGTAAGAGCATAGACTAACCGAATTCCGAGCGAACTCGAATAATGGAAACCCTGCTTTAGTAAAGTTGTGAGGAACCAGGAGATTAATAAGCGGACGAGCCTTTTGACCTAAATATAATGTGAATTCAACCTAACGGTACTAAAGATGAATAATTGAAATCGATGATAAATATATTATCAATTTCATAAATGAAATATATCACTTACCTATATATTAAGTATTTATTATTTACATTTTAAGATTTTATAAATGCCGACCCCAATATTAAGGTAAAAGATTTAAAAACTCTTTTGTTGCATACAATTTTAGAAAAAGATAGTATATAAGCCTTAGGATAAGACAAAATTTTTATTAGTGGAGAAAGTAGTTGTATGTTTTGAAAAATCGATAACGGCATTAATAGTTTTATTTAAATTCACTTTGGTGATGAGGTTAGATAGAGTTTTACGGGTTGAGATTATTCTAAGTTAACATAAAAAAAATAACTCAATTTTACTATTTTATGTACAGGTCACATTTCATTCTTTTTTGCGCCCAGACAAATGGAAAGGGCTACCCTCTGGGATTACGGCGGGAGGGAGGTGGTCAATGCTCATGCATACTATCGCAGCCTAAGTCAATGAGTTTCTTGCTACTTCTTCTCATTAGCTCAACCCTTTGCGAAGTTGCGGTAGATTCATTAAGAAAAAATATTTTTTTTGACATTCGTAAGTGTCATTTCCGTGACCTACGTGAATAAAGTTATTTTGATTTGTTTTTGAAGTCTGCGTTGGTTATGTGGGACTCACGTAAAACCTAAGTGCCTACCCACTAAACACCACCTGAGGTTGGCTTTGGGCAAGTGCTCTTTAAGCCTTCATCGAACGCGACCTTCTCTTGAGGAGAGAGAGGTGCAAAGCAGGTACCCTACTCCACTATTGGACATGTTCTGAAAAAAGCTAAGTATACACAAAAATCATTCTAGACTTGATAGCAGCTCCATCTAAAGGTGTCAATTGTAATATAAACCATAAAATAGATTTTTGGGATCTATTTCAACTCATAGACAAGAATACAATACTTAATTAAATATCTAGCTAATACTTTGCCTAGCATTATTCAAAGTCATCATCAAACATTAACTAAATTTAATACTTAATAAGCGCCCTGCATGTAATTATTCAGCAAAGTCTCTAAGCACCTAACTTGCTTACTTTTTTTTTATAAAAGACTGAAAAAAATCAAACGAAATTTCTGAAATTCATTCTAGCTAGTGAAATTACTGGGTTAATAACTTTTTTTTATTTTTTTATGGAATAGGAGGACAAACGAGGTCACCTGGTGTTAAGTGATCACCGCCACCCACATTCTCTTGCAACACCAGAGGAATCACAAGAGCGTTGCCGGCCCTTAAGGAATGTGTACGCGCTTTTTTTTTGAAGGTACCCATGTCGTATCGTCCCGAAAACACCGCACAAGGAAGCTCATTCCACAGCTTTGTAGTACGAGGAAGAAAGCTCCTTGAAAACCGCACTGTGGTGGACCGCCACACATCCGATGGTGGGGATGATATGCTAACTTGTGGCGTGTCGTGCGAAGGTGGAATTCCGCGGCGGGAATCAGGTTAAACAGCTCTTCGGAACACTCCCCGTGATAAATGCGGTAGAAGACACACAATGAAGCAACGCGAGATCCAGCCGTTCACAGAGCACTGGGTCCCCGACAATTCGAGCTGCTCTGCGTTGCACGCGGTCATATGGATTGAGCTGATACTGGGGTGCGCCAGACCAGAGATGACAGCAATACTCCATGTGTGGCCGGACATGCGCTTTGTAGAGCGCTAGAATGTGGGCCGGCCTGAAGTATTGCCGTGCTCTATTAATGACCCCCAGCTTCTTGGAAGCCAATTTGGCTTTGCCTTTGCCTTCTTTTAGCTTTACATCTTTTACTTAATTAAGGTATGTTATAACATGGTTTGTCATGCTCACTGAATGGTACTGCTTGCGGCGGCGTCGTGAAGGAGTGCTGCTTGTGGTGCCAGGTCGACCTGTTATAGTTAATAAATCATTGTATTTGTTGGGTGCAATTACTAATTATGACAGTAATCACAACCATCATTTTCACAAAGCATCCTTACACAAACAATGAGTTCAAGCTCTAAAGGTTGATAATTTATGTATTTTTTTTTAATAATAATATTGACACCCTTTTACACAAATTATCTTGCCCCAAACTAGGCGTAGCCTGTACTATGACTACAAGACAACGATATATTTAATATAATATACTTACTTAAACATACAAAAATACATATAAACATCCATGATATAAATGATTGAACCTACCGGGATTCGAACCCGGGACCTGTAGTTTTGTTGTCAGGGTCACTAACCATTCGGCTATATGGGTCGTCAGATATTTACTTATATAGATAATTCTTTATAACTTTTTATAAAATAATTTATATTGTATATATGTACATATCAGTACAGACATTGTAAAATACTCTATTTGATCGAAAAGAGCTGTTAGGGTTTGTAATCGAATAGTGTTTGATATTGTTCATAGATGTCGCCCTAAGCCATCAAGGACGCGTTATAACGTTATCTAAATTCATTAAAGAACTGTAACCTGACTTATATTCCAGAGGGTAGCCCTTTCTCTTGTTTGAAAAAAAAATATGTAACTGACGGTCCCACCCAGTGCCCCGCCAGTAGTTGCAGGCGGCGTTTAAACTACTGAAAGGGGCCATCGCCCCGAACAGTTACCCCGAGGCCTGTAAGGACCCTGCGCAGAAGGAAGACCCAGGTTGTAACTGATGAATATCCAACCGGTCCCACCCAGTGCCCCGCCTGTAGTTGCAGGCGGCGTTTAAACTACTGAAAGGGGCCATCGCCCCGAACAGTTACCCCGAGGCCCATAATAAGGACCTGCGCAGAAGGAAGACCCAGGTTGTAACTGATGAATATCCAACCGGTCCCACCCAGTGCCCCGCCTGTAGTTGCAGGTGGCGTTTAAACTACTGAAAGGAGCATTCGCCCCGAACAGTTACCCCGAGGCCCGTAAGGACCTGCGCAGAAGGAAGACCCAGGTTGTAACTGATGAATATCCAACCGGTCCCACCCAGTGCCCCGCCTGTAGTTGCAGGCGGTGTTTAAACTACTGAAAGGGGCCATCGCCCCGAACAGTTACCCCGAGGCCCGTAAGGACCTGCGCAGAAGTAAGACCCAGGTTGTAACTCATGAATATCCAACCGGTCCCATCCAGTGCCCCGCCTGTAGTTGCAGGCGGCATTTAAACTACTGAAAGGGGCCATCGCCCCGAACAGTTACCCCGAGGGCCGTAAGGACCTACGCGGAAGACCCGGGTGTGTGATGAATATACGATTGGTACGCCCCTATTAAGTGTTTAATACCTTAGTGGGATATTTTTGGGGTTTGTACACGAACGTATGGTTAATTCAGTAATTTAAAATAAATATTTGCAGCGTTGAATAAAGTTTATTTGACTTTGACCTTAATATTATCTTGTCTCAAAGTGTCGTACACAGTTATGACGCCGCACTGAATTTTAGGTTCAATCAAGTATCCCAAGCGGCAGTGCATTGTTATAATAAAAATAAACATATTCATTTCGATTTAAGAAAATTTATTGAATTAGGCGTTACTTTGCGGAAATCCATAATTATACAAATTATTTAAGTTTTCTTTAGTGTTAATTCCGCCAATATTTGTCTTTAAAACAATTCGACTCTGTCTCTGAGAAAAACTCAGTCTCGTGCCAGATTTTGGCGAGACAACACGTCCTGAGGATGCCTCGTGTAGAGGCGAAACACGTGTCGAATTGTTTTAAAGACAAATATTGGCGGAATTAACACTAAAGAAAACTTAAATAATTTGTATATATTCATTTCGGATTAGATTCATATTTTTTAGTAGTGTTTTAATGACAAACAGTTAAAATGTTTGTTAATTACAATTAGATCAAAATATTTATTCAAACAAAACAAATCTTATAACTTAATTTACAATAAGCAAATCCCGTAATTTCATCTAAATTGTAACAATGTCTACCACTGCATTATGTTAGATTTATTTATTAACTGGTTGTCTGCAACTAAGTGTAATGTAAGTGTAAATTTAAATATTAAGTGTACTTAGTGAAACTGTTTAAGGAGACATCCTTGTGTCCATATTTCTATTTTTACTTTATCTACTTTATGTTTAAGGATGTATCTGTATTTGTTTCCAAATAAATAAATAAAATAAAATAAATACTATGATTACATAAAATTAAAACTATCATTACGTGGAAGCGTACTAAGAATACTGGCAGCATTTCCACGTTGGATAGCTTGGCTGATCCGTAGACCGAAATAGCTGACGGCGATTGGGTTGCCAGTAGCCCTATTGAGGCGAGAAGTTAGTACTTTGTACATTCTCCGCGTCTCTGGGCCCCATGCGCCACCTTTCTAAAAGGGGGGGACTCCCACCGATTTGAGAAGACACCCAGGATGCCCATCTTATTCTATTAATGGCAGCAAAACCATCAGTGTATGTTTTCGCGAACACCCATGATGCTCTACGACGCCACGGCATGCCAATGGGTAGGGGACCGTTGTCACTTTTTCTTATAAAAACTTTAAAATTTTGTCTTATGTTTGGTTTATTTATTTAACAAATTCCGCCAACACGGTATACACTAATATAAACACAGAATAATACAAAAACAATAACATTCATATGGTAAGTGATGCCTCAGTTATAGGCGAAAATGACATGCTATTCAATTAAATTAAGTCACAAAATAAAAGAACTATAATTTATTAAATATCTACGAATATAACCTTAATGTAAATTAACACAAAAATAGGTTGACGTCATCCCACCCTTGAAAGAACCGTTTTTATATATTTTTTTAGATTTGTGTAAATTGTGATTAAATATCTACTTCATCGTGGGGTCTGTTATATTCCCTGGTGATTCTATTCAAGGGAGAGAAATAGCCTAAATTAGAACCTGCATAGTTACAGAGAAATGGATTATATTTCTTACATGCTCTCGGTTCAGTTTTTGGAACAGCGGGGCTTAGTTTCGATAAAAAAAAATATTGAACATCATCATCATCATCAGCCGGAAGACGTTCACTGCTGGAAAAAGGCCTCCCCCAAAGATTTCCATGACGATCGGTCCTACGCTGCCCTCATCCAACGTATTCCGGCGATCTTGACCAGATCGTCGGTCCATCTTGTGTGGGGCCTACCAACAATGTGTCTTCCGGTACGTGGTCGTCATTCGAGGAACATAATAGCTTCTAATTATTAAAAAAATACGCTTTATTGTAACTGTCTTATTCATAATGTTAAAAAATGGTATTCATAATCGCATATTAGAAGTAAAACGCTCATTATCTCTTCGATAAAGCTGACGTGACTTATAGTAGGTAGGACCCTTCTATAAACCTATTTTAAGCACTCGAACGCAAAAAAACATGGCCGACATCGATCAGCTGTTCGTTAAATAATTAATATTCGTCATAGATTGACAACCGACAGACTTGAAACTTTGATTTTTGAAGTTTGATATTATTTTGACATCGACTTTTGACAACTGACAATCACCATTGATATTGAAAAGATGTCTGTTTCATTGACAGTTCCTCATTAAATTAGTTAAAATCATGTTTCTTGTACGAAATGGCAACATTGCGTACTATAGAGACGTTATTAGTTATGGGAGATTTAGGTAACGAATATGAATAAGGAATTTTATCGAACGTTCGATAGGCTTAAAACACGTTTTAGCTAATATAGCTTTATACCTACGAAAAGCGTTTTATTATGAACAAGGCAGTTAGTGGTTTAAAGAAAATTAGCTGAAATATTTATACATGAAGTTCATAAATTAATGATTAAGATTTAAGCTGCTACGAATACAAAAAAGTAAGACATATAAATAAGCACACCGATCATTCCAAATATTGCGTCAATCTATTCATTTACTTAGCGGAAACGCACAATTTTATTGTAAATGATTTTCCTCCATCTAGGTGTCTAGGCAATACTTAATTTGATTTTAATAATATGAGTTAAGTGAAAGTGTAACGTATAAATCGCGACAATTTGACGCCAGCACTAATCTAGATTAGAAAATTGAAGAAATAAACCTTAGTTTCATATTTATAAGTTAATAGATTATAGAAGATAGTCAATAGTAGAAGAAGTAATCTTAATCAATTAAATACCCTTATTAACTTTATGAGAAAGTTATGGTCGCTGAGAGGGCAATGGAGAGGGCTATGCTCGGAGTTTCCCTGCGAGATCGAATCAGAAATGAGGAGATCTGTAGGAGAACCAGAGTAACCGACATAGTCCAAACGATTGCGAAACTGAAGTGGCAGTGGGTGGGGCACATTGTTCGACGGACAGATGGTTATGGGGCAGTAAAGTCCTCGAATGGTGACCACGTCCCGGAAGACGCAGTGTTGGTAGGCCCCTCATAAGATGGACCGACGATCTGGTCAAGATCGCCGGAATACTTTGGAGGAGGGCAACGCAGGACCGATAGTTGTGGAAATCTTTGGGGGAGGTCTTTGTCCAGCAGTGGACGTCCGGCGGATGATGATGATTAGCCTTATTGAGTATTTTTGTTGCATCACTTTGCATACATTGTAATTAAAACATTATAATATAAAGTTTAATTAGAATCATTTTTATTAAATGCAGTATTTTCTCGATCAGGGTCCATCACGGTGAAACACACTAAGAATTTCTCAGTTTATTCACTCACAATTACTAGTATAGAATTGAACTCGAACTGAAAAGTCTTTACATAAAATAATCGCTTTTATAGCTTCCTTACAATAGATAAAACAGATACAGTAGATACAACTTCTTTTAAAACAAACAAATAAAATTAGGTACTGTAAAATAATTAATATTTATAATAAATGGTTTTGTGTAGTTATTTTTTTTGCGAACCATTGCCGGTAGGTGGCGATTTGCGCCCATATGTATACGCTTTATAAGTAACTGTAGGTTTTTAATTGTCCCTCCTCCTCCTCGCGTTGGTTTCCTCAGTGCTAAGGGTCGTGATCATCTCGACAGAGTACTTTTTTGCGTATTATTTGCCGCCATCTGCCCCTGTCGGAAGCAGAGGGTAAAGCGTCGTGGACAGTGGTTTCAAGGGCAGTGCGAATCTGATCGGACCATCGCATGAGGCTCCTTCCTCTTGGTCTTCTTCCCTCCACCTTCCCTGTTACCATCAGTCTCTCCAGGTTGTCTTCATCCCTTCTGGCGATGTGACCGAAGTATTCTAGGACCCTACGCAAGCAGATGGAGCTTAGTCACAATGCCCAGCTGTTTCAGGATCGACACATTAGTTCGGTGTGCTGTCCAAGGTATGCCCAACATTCTTCTCCAGCACCACATTTCGAAGGCATCGATTCGTTTTCGGTCGGCTTTCTTTAAAGTCCATGTTTCAGCGCCATATATGAAAATGGAAAACACCAGTGAACGCACAAGATTGGTCTTGGTTTTTATGCTGATGGTTCTACTCTTCCATATTTTCTCTAATTGTGACATGGCGCCTTTTGCCATGCTGATCCTACGACGAATCTCTCCCTTGCAAGAACCATCCTTGCAGATTTCAGAGCCCAGGTATTTGAATCTGTTGACCATTTCTAATTGTAGTGTTCCGGTAAGCTCCAACCTGCCAGTCCGATCCACAACCATAACCTTTGTTTTAGACCTGTTTATAGCGAGACCCAGCTCAGCGCTGACGCTCTCCATCCTGCTAAGAAGTTCATGCATTTCAGCCTCGTTGGCCGCCAACAGAGTGGTGTCGTCAGCATAGCGTAAGTTTGTGAGTTTATGCCCGCCAATGTTGATTCCACCGCTCCAGCCGTCGCAGGTCTTTCGTACGATGTACTCGCCGTATACGTTGAACAGGATCGGCGAAAGTATACAGCCTTGTCGAACTCCCTTTTCAAAACCAAAAGGACCCGAATTGTCCCACGGAACCTCTTTTATTTTACGGGATGAAAAGTATCTAAGATGTTGTCCGGAATCACCGTGCAAAATTTCAATTAAATCGGTTCAATAGTTTCAGAGATTAGCCCGTACAAACAGATAGAGAAACAAAAAAATTCAAAAAAAAATGATTGAAATTGTTGATCGAAGATCTCTACAGATTTATTATAACTATATTTTTTCAGCTGTCTTACTATTGTAGTGTATGAGATACAGTCCAAGTACTAACAGACGAACGACAATTGAGTCTTAGTAACTACAAACAGATACCAAATCCTTAAAATGTATATTCCAACTAACATCTCATATATTTTAAATTGAACATTAAAGTTGAAAGAGGAAGTAATCATAACCAATTTATAATTTTCGATTGAATTTCCAATGATCAGCAAAAATATTGTGCGCGTTTGACCCACATTTCGCGAGTCAGTTTTGTGCACAAAAGATTGTGATGTCGAACACGGCAAAGGATTTATGTGAGCTTGATATTGTTATTCAAATTCGAATTGCTATTGAATTTGTGGCATAAAATGTGTGAATTCTTGATACTTTGTGAAAAAAAATTGTATATTTTAGTTATATAGGTATGCTATAACATGGTTCGTCATTGCTTGCGGCGGCGTCGTGTGCCGGGTCGTCTCATTCCCTCAAATATGTGCGAAAGGAACGATTGCTGGTCCATGCGTCAAGTCGTGAACAGGTACTGCTTGTAGTGCCAGGTCGACCTGTTATAGTTAATAATAAAATATTTGTTGGATGCAATTACTAATTGCGACAGTAATCACGACCATCATGTTCACGAAGCATCCTTACCCAAACAATGACTTCAAGCTCTAAAGGTTGATGCATCCAATATACGATAATTTCTATTTATGCATTTAATTCTTGATTAATTTTTATGAAATAATTTATAATATATAAACACGATTCATATATTGGATGCAGCACCTTACAAATAATTTGTTATGTATATTACAGCCATTCTAAAATACTCTATTTTATTGAAAACAGTGGCCGTTGAGTTTCTTATATGTTCTTCTCACGAGCTCAACTTTTAACGAACATATGGTAAATTCAGTAATTTATAAGAAATATTTAAAGTGACGATTCAGACAATACAAACCCTTGAGTAAGCTCATATATATAACAACCTACACTCACAAATAAGAAATGCCAAAACATTAACTTCTTTTAGGGCGAGTCTTCAAAAGCATATATAATAATGAATTGCTGTTCGTTAGTCTCGCTAAAACTCGAGAACGGCTGGACCGATTTGCCTAATTTTAATCTTGAATTATGTGTGGAAGTCCAGAGAAGGTTTAAAAGGTGAATAAATATGAAAGTGTTCGGAATTAAATAGCAACAACAATTTTGTTTTTCCTTTGATGTGTCCCCCGTCGTCCGATATTTGTTTTGTATGGACATATTTTCTATGAGAGAATTTATTGACGCACGGTTTGACAGTTCTGCTGTGAAACAATTACATTACAACAACAGGGAGCATATTTTACGAAATAATTCTTGATGTCATGATAATATATTATTGACAAATTCATAAAAAAAAAAAATATTATATACAGAACAGCGTCTGTCGGGTCAACTAGTATTTAATAATTTTGAAAAGTTTCAATAACATAAGTGGGTTGTTTTATGTTTTATCCATTTGCCTGACATTTTATTGCACTACCAAATCATTGTAAGTACCTACCTATATTATTAAAATGTTAATTTCTCTTGTAAGTGACAATATACCTTAATGACAATAAAGATATTTAAAAGTAAAGATGGTGGAAATCTTCTTGGGTCTCAGTAAATACCGAAGACATTGCGAAGGATGTTAAAAAGTACACGTCTTAGTATTTGTTGCTATTCTTGTACCAAATAAATTCCGAAGAGTGACTTACACGTTCGTGGTATTAAAGATATAAAAGTCAATAACCTACACCTAGTTTTATAAGTGTGTATGTAATAAATCTATCAGAGCAATTCCAGTTAGGCTCCGGAGCGCTTCTAAGAATAGTATATTAAGGCTGGGGACCGAGCCAATGGCCTTGAGCGTTGTTTCCAACACAATACAAAATAAGCGTGTAAGCTTTTAAAAAATGCCGAAAACGGCGAGGATAAATATTAAAAACAGATGTGGTAGTACTGTTCCGGACGAACACGGCATATTAAGTTAGTCCAAGTAGTTCATTTACCAGTGGGAGACTCCTTTGCACAGGATGCCGGATAGATAATGGGTACCACAACGGCGCCTATTTCTGCCGTGAAGCAGTAACGTGTAAGCATTATTGTGTTTCGGTCTGAAGGGCGCCATAGCTAGTGAAATTACCTACTGGGCAAATGAGACTTAACATGTTTCGAGGTGACGAGCGCAATTGTAGTGCTGCTCAGAATTTTTGGGTTTTTCAAGCATCCTAAACGACACTGCATTGTAATAGGCAGACTGTATCAATTACCATCAGCTGAACGTCCTGCTCGTCTCGTCCCTTACTGTCATAAAAAATAAAATAAAATATGCATATAGAGCAGAGATCAATAGAAAGCAAACACAGAAAATATTTCCAATTAGGCACAACCCAGTTAAAACATTTCTTTACATTTTGTAATGATAAAAATATTTGGCGTATATATAATATAGCTTCTCTCTGCATCTTCTCCCGCATTTATGCGGAGAACAAGCAAGAGCTGTTCGGGTTGATAACAGCGGCCAAATTCAACCACCGGACATTACGTGCAAAGTACCACTCGCATCACGTTGACGTCTGGTATTCCAAAACCGCGCGTTTTGCAAGAAATTTCTTGCCTCGCACAGCCACTTTGTGGATACAATTACTGGTGGCTGTTTTCCCGAGCCGATAAAACTTAGGGACCTTCAAGAAAAGACCATACTACCACCTTAAAGGCTGGCAATACATCTCTTGACACCTGTTGTTGCGATGGGCGGTTGCCCCACCACACCGCATCCCGTGAGCCTCTTGCCCGTTTGCCTCCTCTGATATATCATAGGCACATAAGTGAATTTGCTAGAAACTGTCATAACTATAATGCTAACACCAGGAACAGACATTAACTTATAATGATTACTACTCAGCTAAGTCGAGTTAGTAAGTGTTTTGTGGGGCAATTTATATGCTTTTACAACAAGATCCCAGAAAATGTTCAAAGAGAAGTATTACGTTATTCCAAAGAATTATAAAAAAACGTTTGTATGGTAAAGGTTAGTATAACATAAATCACTTTCTTAATGATACCACAGATTGGAAATGGAGCGACCGCCCTCAGGCTATTAAATAATAAGTTTTACAATATTAATTTCTATACATATTTTTTTGATGTAAAAAAGCCCGCTGAGTTTGTTGCGCCCATTCTTCTCAGGTCTGAGGCATTCGTTTTCGAATGGGTGGTAGTGTTTGACTTTCAATAACTGATGTCACATCTTATTTAGAATACAAATATTTGAATTTGAATATACATAAATATATCCTTACCCAAGATACTTCTTAGTAATTATCTAGTAGTCCGCGGTGAGAACCAGAAAAATAAGAATCACTACTCTCAATTAGACTCCGCCATAATATGCAAATGGGAGAAAATTTAAAAAGCGAAATAATGCAAGCCTAATTTAATGCAAATTTTCAGAACATATGGAATTTAAGGTTCTTATTTAAGCAGGTCAAAATGAACATGATTTCAAATTCTAATATTTTTATTCGAAATAGGATATGAAATCACTTATTGTAAGTCAAAAACTACCACCCATTCGAAAGAGTATGTCTCAGACGAAGAATGGGCGCAATTAACTCAGCTGGCTTTTCTTTAATAAAAATATTGATGCAATGTAATATCGCGCAATAAAATTTATTATTTAATCAAGAAAGTCATATATGTTACAGTGACCTTTACGACAAAATAATGTCAAAATTTTAACATCTTACATTATACTTTTTAGATACATACCACAATTTGTTTTATTATAAAAATTTCTTTTATAGTTATTGTAATTTGACAGTTTTTAAATTTGACGGAGTGGCAATCATCATTTATATTAAGGCAGCAACAGTATGAATCCCGAGTCCTGACCGCTCAACCTGTTTATTGCATCAGACAAGACAATTGGAAAAACTTACAGTTGGTTAGACAGAAGTTATAGGACTTAAAGTAGAGCGCTTTGAAACGCACGTTTTTGGCAAACTTGATTCGAAATATAAAACTTATTAGATAATTGAAAATGATCAGGATACACTCTACTTTTTACTGGGGTTTTTTAAATTTATAATCATAGCAACCAGTTGGTAATATATATACTATTAAGTTTTTTTTTTAATTATATTGTTAATTAACCGACTTGATTCTGAATTAATTATTTACAAGTTGAACAATAACGGCTGATTTTAAGAGACGCATTCAAAGTAAGATAATAACAATCAAAATAAACATTATAGCTTCATCTTATACAATATATTCCAATATGTCTTCATTTTAGTCTTGCTCAATAGTAACACTGTCAAATTATTAAGTATGCTATTATAACCACAGTTCTGAAAAGTAAAACGATTTGAGATGAATTGGCAAGAAACTCATCAATTAAAAATGTAATATTTTAATTTTATATGTGCGCTCTAATAGTGTACAATATAACCTCTGCGAGGTTTATATCACGTAAGGAAATCCAACATTCTGTTAGTTAACATTGGACCGCGCCGATTTTATATTCTTAGAAGCATGCCTCACAATTAGTCGTAATTTTGATGCGAAAACTTCTTTAAGCACTTTGAGAACCTGCTTTTATGGGAATTGAATGAGAATGAACCGTCACGTGCGGTTGTGTAACGCTCGATCAGTTAAGGTCAGCTCGAGTCGACAAGGATCGCAATCAGTGAAAGATATTTTTTACTAGAGTAATTTATGCACAATTACTATTATTATATTATTTATTGTAAATTCTATTAATATATGAATTAAAAATAGTTGTAATTCGTGTTATTAACCTAGTCTTGATGCAATTTTCACTTCTGTCTTTACACATTCTGTCTTCTACCGAATCTATCATGAGGAGTGTTCCGAAGAACTGTTTGACCTGATTCCTGCCGCCGAATTTGGCAGAAGACGCCACAAACCGAAATATTACCTTAACCATTCATCATAGTGTGGTTTTTGAAGTATCCACGAATAACTATAGCGTGGAATGTGTTTCCTTGCGCGGTGTTGTAATGAGTGCCTTAAAAAATAGCGGGTTGCAGTCCGGGAGTGCCGGCTGAAGTGAAAACATGTACATTAACGTTGTGTATTTTTGAATATCTTGGAATGGTTAGGTAATAATTTCGCACAAATTGATTTTTTTATCAGTATAGAAGTACTAGCAGTATGTGGCTAAATACAATATACATTTATTGCGCTATCGTACACAAAAATGACAATTAATATTAAATTAAAAATTTTAAACTTCAGTACGATTACAATTATTTTACATTTAAAAGATTATCTCTCAGAAAAATCAACTTTCATCCATTATTTCACTATCTTACGAATTTGCGACCAGGCCACCTGTCCTGACGCGAGTTTAACATTTTATACCCATCCTAGGAAATGCTCAATGCCGCTAAGTTTTCACATCAAGTATCTATATCTTCCCGACGTCTGTTAGCCCTAAGAATAATGCAATTAGGTGTCGATATTTCACCATCATTCAATACGGTATTGATCGTAGATTCTGAAGTAGAATTATTTAATGGCGAAGTTATATCTCTTATGTACAATAATACAATAGATAGTGAGTGAGTCTTCGCTAATGACAAAGCTTAAAAACCAAATAATTAAACTGTAAAAATATTTCACGCCTGAGATTCGATCCCTGGACCTCGCGGTGTTTCGGCTTCGCAGTCACAATGATCCAACTACTGGTCCAATGACCGTATGATCATTAAGTTGAAAAAGCCAAACTATAATTATTTGAAATATAAATCTTTCACAATTTAAACGACTGTCTTACGAATATTTGGTCAGGCCATGTGTCCAGACGCGAGTTTAACATTTTATACCGATCCCAAGAAAAGTGCTCAACGCCGCTATCGCAGTTTTAACTTAAAAAATTGTACACATACACTAAATCTACTTGGACAAAATGGCGTATCACTTAACGTTTTAAAAATTAGTTTCTAATGGTATTTTGTATTTGGAATATAGTACAGCCACCAATTGTAATTGAAAGTATGTATATTGCTGATCATTTCAGCTAATTAATTAACGAGCTGGCCTGTTCGTTAAATGACGAGTCAGTGAACAGGCTAGCTCATCGTTGATCAAACTAGCATCACTCAACGTTGGACTAGTTATAAGCTATGGCCGAACTATGGGGTACAAGTTGGCACCAGAAATATTTATTGCAACACGATCGAAAGCAGCGAATATTATTGTTTCATGTTTTTGTGTAGATTGTGAGTTAACTTTAATATAAATGAATAGGTAATATTGAATTTTATTTTCGTAAATAATAATATGTTACTTGATATTCATGCAGACTGTATTTCTTTTTATAATTTCTATTATTTTAATAATTTGCTTCAACTCTTTGTCAGAATTGTAGGTCGAACTTTATTTTGTACTTAATGTCTTCCAATGAGAGTGATCTATGTACCAGTAATTGGCATTCATACCAGACTTGTATAAGACCATGATTACTTTAATGCTGTTTGTGTATCAATAAATAAATAAATAAAATAAATAAACTTTAATTTACCAAACGATCTAAACATTATTATATACTATATATAAAACATAACATATTGTTTAGATTTACAAGAGCGACATCTTAAGTAAATTTCCCAATATGCAAATATTGGGGTTGAGCAGGTTATCAACTGTAAAGTAGATCCTGTAGATGAAACCACAACCTGAGAGTTGAACAAAGCAAACAGAATTTTATAACGAGGCGGTACTCGAACGTTTAGCTCAATTGGTTCGAGCACCGGCACGGAACGCCGGAGGTCGTGGGTGAATCCCGCATCGTTCATAAAATTTTGTTTTTCAAATTTTATTTGTGTATTGATCCTAGAAGTGACGGTTAAAACTTTAAAAACATAACATATTGATTGTTATATACTATAAATAAATAACGTATGGTAATCTCAAAAATTGCGATTAACGACTTGGCTAATTGTTTTTCAGCTTTTTTATTTTGCCATTGAATGGCTAGCCAATTGCTATCGATAACATGTATGTATATATATGTGGATTGATATATCTACTGTATAGTACAATATGTATGTACTCAATAACTATAACTATGTTTTTACTTATTAAATTAAATTTTTTTGTCTTACTCGTGTAAGGCATTTAGTAATTGGCGTTTGTGTATTTTGTTGCATCACTTTGCACATACATTGTAAATGAAATTATTTGTAAATTTAATTGAAAATAAGAAACTGTTTTGAAAAGAGCAACCTTAGAGCGTCTTGCTCGTTCTTCTCTATGGTAATCTGCATTCCAAACGAGCTGTATAAGAAAAATACACATTTCAAGTCTATTGAAATTTAACTACGAAATAAAATATTTTTGATTTTATTTGATTTACAAACGAGCAATAATTAACGAATTTAAACCATACTCGTAGGTAAAACCGATATGAAGTGGCCTCGTGTTTTGCGTAATAATAAATCTCTGAAATTTGAAGATAGGCTATATGACAGCAGCTTCTAGGAGCGCAGATTGTAAGGACCGCGTCCGTATGTAAGTGTGTTTCTATAGTCTAGGCGAGTCTAGTAACGCAAAGACTTAGCTTGAGTGACTTCAACGCGAATAACTTAAATAGCTTGGGTAGACCACCACAGAATCCTTGGAGCGATTTGTGTTAAATTTTCCAAAAGTGCATGGTTTGTCTTAATTTATTTTTATGAAAGTAAAGGAACGACACGAGTAGGACGTTTAGCTGGTGGTAATTGATACGCTTTGTCGATTACAACGAAGTGCCGCTCAGGATTCTTGAAAAACTCCATAAAGTTTGAGCGGCACTACATTTGCGCTCGTCACCTTGAGCCATAAGATGTTAAGTTCTATTTGCCCAGTAATTTCACTAGCTACGGCGCCCTTCAGACCTAAACACAATAATGCTTACACATTACTGCTTTACGGCAGAAATAGGCGCCTTTGTAGTACTCACCGGCATCCTGTGCAAAGGAGCCTCCCAATTGATAAAATCGGCAATAAGGCTCCCAAAAGTTTTTTGCAGGAACTTAAAAATAATACCTAAAAATACTTTATTTTTAGATTTACAATCATTTCTAACTCTAGAATTATAAGGTTGCCTCAATGTTTTGTTACTGAAGATACGAAAAACGTTCACCCAAATCTAATAGGTGTGTATAAAAAACAGTTTTCCGGAAATTTAGATAATTGCTGAACGAGTTTTCCGCTGCACTATTTCCAGGTTAAATGCGACATTTGAACCTGCAAAAAATAGCCGCTTCTTATTGACTTCGCAAAATATGTTCAAACACAGTTAGTTGTAAATATCTGGTATTTTTGATGACCTACATAAGAGTGTTATTTTATTTGAATTTGCTATTTGTTTCCGACTTTTTACTTTACGAGTTTAGCAAACTAAAAGAAATAGCAAACTGTTTGATTAGCCACGCATATATTATTTAAGAGATATAAGTGCATGCAATTAGAGCATTTTAATAATAATTTTCGTGATAATTATGAATAAGAGATGAATTTGAAATGACGCGCGAATTGGGCACATTTTTAGCGTAAATTCTTGGCGCATTAGGAATTATTATTGTTATGAATAATTTAGTGTTAAATAAGTCTTTAACAGTAGTTTATTAATCAAGGCGTTAGTTTAAATGCTATGTTAGTTAGGATAATATAGCAAGCATGGTTGTATAAAGTTTATTTTGACTTTTGACTCGACGCATCTCAATTTCCCCACTCACTAATTCTTCCACACGTATTGTTGATGCATTATCACGACCCCTGGACTATACTACAGTACTCAGTCATCGTAGGCACTTAGCAGTAGTCAGTACATACTGGCTCGCTCTCCGTCGCGGACATAACGTCTACCGCTGAGTAATTAACTATAGATGATCGTGAATATTTACTCTGTGTCACAATGGTGTGCAGAATAGCGCCAAAACCCGATGGATGTGAGTATTTTTTTTTTATTTAATTACTTTCACTTTGTACGTGGTTTTAGAATGAATTTTTAGATAGTTTATTATTTTTAATTTGTGTTAGAATATCAGTTAATTTAAATAGTATTCTTTAGCTTCAACGAAATATATTCGAAATTCAATTTCGTAAAGATCTTAATTAAGACGTTTAAATTATTGTTTTTAATTAATTCACGAATTGTTTCTTGATTTGCATTGATCTGAAATAGATAATTAAAATTATATTACACATATTAATTCCCACTATGTGTAAAATATTTAATATCATGTTTCACAAAAACGATTGTTACCTGTTTTCTCGAAACAGTAATTTTCAAAGCGACAATACTAAAATCAAGGAATTGTTTTTTTAGTAAAATATAGTAGATGCCACAAATTAATACTTTAAGAGTAAATTTTTTTTGTTCCCGAAGTGGTGGTAGTGAAAATCAAAAATAATTTTAAAAGAATAAATTTTGAGAATTCAATGACGTTTACGACTTTTATATTTTCGAATACTTTGCCAAAAATAAAACAAAAACAATGTCGGTCGGATAACTACCAAACTCCAAAATAAGATCACATGCTGGTGGATAATCTGAAGAGTGCTTGAAAATTTCGGAGTGTCAGAGACCATTCGGAACATAAACAATCTTATTTTTTATTATTATTTACTATTGTACATCACATAAATTTTGCCAAATTTAATAAATTTTTGGCAATTGATAGAAATATTGAAAACAAGCAAGTGAATTGCATAAATCTATTTTTCAAGCCTTTATATATTATTGTTCAAAAGTGTTGTTGAGTGAGTTAACGATTAGCATCATCATTTTCTAATAAAATGTGCGACCCGGCGATGGCTCCATGCGACTACTCGACTGTCTATCTTTCACACGGCAGCTGTCTGGTTTTGATCTCTTTATTACACATTATTGTAATCCAGAATTTCTGTCAACCAATATTCAATATTAATTTCAAATTAATAAAAAAAAACATTTCAATTAAATAAAGGTTTTTAAAAAAAATAACAAATTTGAATGTCAAAAATGCGTGTTACACAATTTCTCAACAAAGGAAAATTTGAGATTAAATTAAGGAAAGGAGCTAATTACCAATTTTTATTTCAATATTTAAAGTTGAAGCATTTTCACAAATTTTCACATTCTATTTATACAATGCAGCCTAGCAAAAGTCTCTAAGAAAAAATTGATTCACTCGATTGTATGTTTAAACCAACTATTCGCTTTCAAACTTAACCGAATTATACTTACTTCGTAACCATAATGTTACACCTCTTTTTACGTAGTATTAACATCCTGTTAACATTGTGTTAAGTTTAAGAAAAGAAAAAAGAAGTTATATATCATAAGGAAACGTCAAAATAGTAACGAGAGTAGATACATCAGTAGTGAATATTAATAAGTAAAGTCGTCATGAGAGCATTATATAAGCTTAAGATTTCAATATATCAATAAGATTTCCAAATCCATTTAATATACAAAATTCTACTATGATTACATTAAATTAAAACTGTCATTACGAGGAAGCGCACCAAGAATACTGGCAGCATTTCCACGTTGGATAGCTAGGCTGATCCCTTGACCGAAATAGCTGCCAGCGCTTGGGTTGCCAGTAGCTGTATTGAGACGCGAAGATAGTACTTTGTACATTCTCCGCGCCTCTGAGTCCCACGGGCCCTCTTGTCTAAGTGTCTTGACACCAAACGGCACGAAGATGTAAGACTCATTGAGTGTTTGCTGTATTCAGCAGTCGATGCAGCAGCTCCAGCACCAACTGACGTAACTTAGACATGAGAAGGAGCCAGAGTGCAGTTTGCTGTCGAAACACTTGGCCCGTGGGGCCAAAGGCGCGGAGTATGTACCAAGTACTATCTTCTCGCCTCAATAGGGCTACTGGCAAATCAAGCGCTGGCAGCTATTTCAGTATTCTTGGTACGCTTCCCCGTAATAATAGTTATAATCTAATGTCGAAAGGCACTTCTTATCTTGGACATTCATAAACCGAGCGGACCCGATGGCATTCCCCCGATAGTGCTGCGGACATGTGCTCCGGGACTGGCGTCGGTCCTTACCCGTCTTTTCAGGCTCTCCTACACATCAGGCGTAGTCCCGAAATTATGGAAGGTGGCTTTAGTGCGCCCGATCCCAAGAAGACACAAGTTTGTGCAGTCACCGCTAAAAAGTCTCCCTTTGACATATCCCCTCGATTCAAGATCACTCCTCTAACTGCCACAGCCTGTATTGGCATACTTGGCGTCGATATATTGAGCAATGTTCAGTTCCGTGGTCACTTCGAAGAGAAGGCCAAACTGGCCTCTAAAAGCTTGGTGTAAGGCGAGACAGTACTTCACCATAAACCACCGCCTGCACCTATTTGAGGCGCAAATTCGGCCACTAATCGAGTACTGTTTTCACCTCTGGGCGGGTGCTCCCTAGTACCAGCGTCTTCCATTTGACAACAAGTCATCTCCGATCGTCTTGATTATTTTGGGTTGCGCAGAGATGTGGGTTCTCTCTGCATCTTTTACCGCATTCATCACGGGGACTACTCAGAGGAGCTGTTCGGGCTAATTCCAGCGGCCTAATTACACCAGTGGACATTACATGCATAGTACTACCCGCATCACGTTTTGCAAGAAATTTCTTGCCTCGCACAGCCTCTTTGTGGAATCAATTACCGGCTGCGGTTTCCCCGAACCGCTATGACTTCCATAAATGCCGGCAATGCATCTCTTGACACCTGTCTATGCAATGTCCATGGGCGATTGCCTCACCCCTCATCATCCCGTGAGCCTCTTGCCCGTATTCTCCCTCTTATATAAAAAAATGTAATCGTAGTATTGTAAATAGTATAAGATATTTTGTAGTTTGTCTAAAAATTGTGGTTATTTATCTTATAGATATACACGGGTCCTGACAGACTGGTGAATGGATATCGGAGTCTAATATTAGGGTCCATTTTGGTTAGTTAGGTATGGACGGAAACTTATTGATAATCCCTACTAATATTATAAATGTGTTTTGAACGTGAGTGAATGAACCGATTTTGATGAAATTTGGTACAGCGATAGATTAGACTTTGGGAATGAACATAGGCTACATTGTATCCCGGAAAAATCTATGGATCCCGCGGGATTTGTGAAAAATTTAAATTCATGTCAATAGCTATAACAATACCAATAGTAGGTTTAGTTTGCCATAGCAATCTTCCTCAAAATAAGATTCATATAATATGTTGGGAACGGGAGCGAAAACGGGAACCGGAACAGGAATAGGACATGAGATAATCTTCAATTCCAAGCTTGCAAGTCGCGAGCATCAGCTGGTATATAATAATAATTTAAATCTAGATATTTTCATTGGTTTTAACGTCTATGAATGAAAATAGCGTATCTAAGCAGCTGACCATATAAACCGCTAATGAAATTCGTAATCGTAGTACTTTACAACCCACGAATGAATTCAGTTAAAACTGAAAGCCGTACATAACGGTAAATTTTATCGCCAATCGAACAGATCCGATAAAAATGCTACAAAAATGTTTGTAAATTCACGAACGTTTCAAAATACTTTCATTTAACGAGAATTTTATTTCGAAAAACATGATTGCAATGCTTACACAACTTCATGATTGATTTACTTATAAGTTTAACTAATTAAAGAATTTTCTATTTACCCGCAATATTGCCTGTAGATTTCATTCAGCTGGCAATGAGACCATTTTTTGCGTGGAACACAAATTTATACTATAAATCATAAGTACCTCAAATACTGATTAAGAGCTATGTTAGTGAAATTTTTGTTAAAACTGGCCCAAGCGATTTGGAGATTAATTGTTTTTAAGAAATTAGTGCCACGTACCGGTAGACGCAGTGTTGGTAAGAAACCCAATTGGATGGACCGATGATTTGGTCAAGATCGCCGGAATACGTTGGATGAGGGCAGCGCAGGACCGATCGTCAAGGAGATATTTGGGGGAGGCCTTTGTCCAGCATTATTAGTCTTCCAGCTAATATGATGTAGTAATTAGTAAAAAATCTATTGTTTTATTAATACAAACTCTTCTCTTTTATTACGGAGATATATGTATACGAGATAGAATAATAACCTATAGAAATAATCATGAACATTAAGGACCCAGTATTAAAAAAATAAGTTTTGGAAGTAAAACCTCTTTAGATGCAATTTGAGAGTAACTCACTCACTCTTTAGTCAGTTGACGCAGTTTCAGTTTTCAAATGGAAAAAATAACAAGTGGAGATATATATCAAATCAAATTAAATCAAATCAAAATCACTTTATTCATGTAGGTCAAGGAAATGAAACTTATGAATGTCAATAAAAGATTTTTTTTATTGAATCTACTGCTACTTCGTAAAGGGTTGAGCTAATATGAAGAAGTAGCAAGAAACTTATTGCCACTTTTTTAAATCCAGATGTACTTTTTCATTGTTTTACAAATCATTTCAATTACAATATAATATGTAAAGTGATGCAACAAACATACTGAAACGTCAAATAGTCAATGCCTTACACGAGTAAGTCAAAAAAGTAAATGTAAATTAATACAAAAGTTATTGAGTACAGTAGCTGTAGTAAATAAATAAAGATAATATACGGACACTCCTCCGGTAAAAAGGTTTTATTACTACGTTATAAGAGGCGGGACTGCCTAAGTTAGAATTTAAACTTAGTTTAGTATGAAACGTGCAGTGATTTGACATAAGTTTGAAATTATAGTAGTAATTAGTGACCCATCGCACGTAAATCTTGGTATGTCTTGTTCAAATTTCTGGTTTTTTTTTTCATTAAAATAAGGGACGAGACGAGCAGGACGTTCAGCTGATGGTAATTGATATGCACTGCCCATTACAATACAGTGCCGCTCAGTATTCTTGAAAAACCAAAATACCACCTTGAGACATATTAATATAAGTTTCTTTTGCCCAGTAATTTCACTAGCTATGGCGCCCTTCAGACCGAAACACAGTATATCTTTTACATTACTGCTACACGGCAGAAACAGTCGCCGTTGTGGTACCCATAATCTAGCCGGCATCCTGTGCAAAGGAGCCTCCCACTGGACAAAAAAGTTATGGCTCCATCTGTAATAAGTCACGAAATAAACGTGCAAAATATGAATTCTTTTTATAGAACTTTTCATTAATGGTTGCAGCAACGAATGCAGGGAGCCCCCAGGAGTCACCAGAAATAGCTGATTACGAGACCACCTTGGATGCAGCTGGTGAGTTTAGTATATTTGTTTTTATTAAGAAATAGCTGCTAATGATTGCCCCGAACATGTCATACACCTTTGTCAAATTTTTTTGTTTAAATATTATCTTATATCTTTAAACGAGCATCTTGTATATAAATATATATAATCTGAATCTTAGAAACGGCTCCAAGGATTTTCATAAAATTTAGTATACAGGGGATTTTGGGGGCAATAAATCGTTCTAGCTAGGTTTTAATTTTAGAAAATGTAGTTTTATCCTTGTTTTTATGAGAAATTGCTACAATAACATTAGAATACAAAGGTAATTTTCGCCACTAAGATTATAATCAGGTGGGATCCGGAGACCATAAGAATGCATATGTCTGTAGTCCTATTACTTTCTCATTTTTTTCAAGTTTTGTACCTTCTTAAAAAACTGAGCAAGGGTCTGTCGTCCAGGTACTTTTTACACTTGTCATTAAAATAGAAAATGTCATTAATTATTTAATACTATAATTATTGTTATTTATTTGATTATGTTCGATATTAAGAATGGACTGTAGATTATTTGGTAGGCGCAATAAAGCAACCGTGAAAAAAGGAACAATGCATGTACCATCTACCTTTACTGCTCCTCGCCACACAGCATCCACCGGAGCACGGCACTAAAGGAACCCACGTGGTTCAACACTCGAGGGGCGGCCCAGAACGTCTCGGACGGCACCTTCTCGTACGGCGGTCGAAGCGGAAGAGAGCTTGTGTAGGCTTCTGAGTTGCGCCCACACATACGTCACGCGATTGTCGCGACTAGCGCCACCGTTTGCTACCGGTTTCAACTTAGGGTTGAAGTACAGTAGCGATAGATGGCACCTTAGCAAGTTCGATCTCCACAGTTGAAATTAACTGGCACTTTACCAAACAATATTCAATGCAAAGACCGAACATTTTATTTATTGTCTGTCCATGTCGCACCTACTGCCGTAAATTAGTTGGGAAATGTACTCTCTAAATTGTTGACGAGTACGTCTACCTAGGACAAACAATCCAGTTAGCCAGATCCAATTTCGCGAAAGGGGTCACGCTCCAAATCAAACTCGGATGGGCAGTGTTCAGGAAGCTCCGTAAAATCTTCTCATCCCAAATACCACAGTGTCTAAGGACGAAGTTTTTCAACCAGTTTGTGTTGCCAGTGATGACTTGCGGTACGCAGAAGTGGTCGCTAACTATAGCCCTGATGAGAAGTTCATGGTCGCTCAGAGGGCAATGGTGAGGGCTATGCTTGGAGTTCTCCGCGACATCAGCGAATCACAAATGAGGAGATCCGTAGGAGAATCAAAGTCAATGACATAGCCCAAATGATTGTGATACTGAAGTGGCACTAGTCAGGACATATAGTTCGACGGACAGATTGTGGTTGGGGCAGTAAAGTCCTCGAATGGCGACCACGTACCGGAAGACGCAGTGTTGGTAGGCACCCCACAAGATAGACTCACGATCTGGTCAAGATCGCCGAAATACGTTGGATGAGGTCAGCGCAGGACCGATCGTCATGGAGATTATTGGGGGAGGCTTTTTTCCAGCAGTGAACGTCTTCCGAGTGATGATGATGAAATAGGATAAATATTTTTTATTTGAGTGTAGGCCAAACAAGCATACACACGGGACAGCTGATTGTATCTGATCATATATCTATAGAATCAATATACAAATAAAATAATATGTCTAAAGAAAGCTAAGAAACGAAATATAAAATGTGTATGAAAAAGGGACACCTTTCGGTGGCCTTCGTAGCCAAGGCCTAAAACTTCGCATATAAATTAAAACCTACATTCGCACCTTCACTTTGATAATTTTTTTTATAATAGAGGGAGTAAACGGGCAAGAGGTTTATGGTCCATGGATATCTAGTGTTACACCTAGTGGCGTAGTAGTTAGAATTAAAAACTAGGTCCATACAAAAGCACTCTGATCTTTGAAATTCTTTTTTTGCTACTTTATGACATTTGCTGAATTTTTATATACTTACTAGCTGACCCAGCAAACGTTGTATTGCCATATAAAGTAATGAAAAAATGTAATAATTAAAATTTTTGGGGTATAAGATGACATAAACTTTATCGTATTATAATAATCATTATATTCGATTGTCATCTTGCAACTCTATTGCGCATGGAATAGAATAATATTAAAATCGCGATACAAAAATAGGTGTTGATCGAAGACCGGTGAAATTTTTAAGTTATTTTTTAATGATAAATCGTTATAAAACAAAAATAAAAAAATGTCAAAAAAAATTTAAATATATATTTAGGGGTGGGTCCCCCTTATTTAGGGGTATGAAAAATGTTAGCTGATTCTCAAACCTATCCGATATACTCACAAAATTTCAAACAAATTGGTTCAACCGTTTCGGGGGAGTTTGGTAACAAACCGCGGGACACGAGAAAAGATTTCAGAGTAAGTTTAGAGCTAACTGAACCATTTTTCAATGACAAGTGCCGTCAGTTCGCACTAGACACACGTCTCTATTCCAAGTCCCTTTGAGACACACCAATTATGTAAGGTATGCTCCTGCCTCCTTTTGCACTAACCACTGTGTTTCGGTCTGAAGGGCGCCGTAGCTAGTGAAATTACTGGGCAAATGAGACTTAACATCTTTTGTCTCAGGGTGATGAGCGTAATTGTAGTGCTGCTCAGAACTTATGGGTTTTCAAGAATCCTTAGCGGCACTAAATGGGCATGGCGTTTCAATTACCAACAGCTGAACGTCCTGCTCGTCTCGTTAAGAGTCAAATTTTAGCGAAATTAACATTGAAAACAATTTAATACTTAGATTAAGGATTGATCTCCGCTGCGCTCCAACTAGATACCGCTCTACCTAAGTACAATAGATTTTTTATTACGGCAACTAATAGATGCTTGTGTGCGTAACATACGCTTCGTGTTATTTTACACTGAAATTAATAAAATACAAAATACTTACTGATGATTATATTTTATTACTTATGTCTTTCTTATTTCTTGTAGTATTATTTTTACAAAGTATTTCTACGCAACCCGGCATTTTAGTTTCAATTATTAGCAAAGTTTAACAGAACATGTTGCACGTCAACTTCAAACATTGTTCGAGACTGGCTTGAGTACGACCACTTTGGCGTAGTTTTAGTTGCCGCACTTCTCTACTACGCCTACGGAGTTGGAGCGCAACGGAGATCAATCCTAAATCTAAGTCATAGCATTTATATAATTCTAGATTTTTGCAAATTAACGTATAATTTATTAAATGTAGTTAACGTTCTGCTTCAATATTTATATGAACTACTAGCTGTTGCCTGCGCCTTCTTCCGCGTAGATAAATGGTTTTTAAAAATAATAAGAAAGTTTGGAATTAAAGATTATCTCATGTCTTATTCCAGTTCCGGTTCCCATTTTCGCTCCCGTTCCCAACATATTATATGAATCTTATTTCGAGGAAGATAACTATGACAAACTAAACCTACTATTGGTATAGCTCATCGAAGTGAACTTCAATTTTTCACAAATCCCGCGGCAACCATGGATCATGGTCCTTTTCTAAGCTCTAGTCTATCGCTGTACCAAATTTCATCAAAAACGGTTCAGTAGCTCTGCCGTGAAAGCGTAACAAACAAACATACATTCACAATTACAATATTAGTAGGGATGGTCGCATTTTCCGCATTATGTTTGGCATTCTACAACCGTGAGTTTTGCTAGAAACTACTTCACATCCAGTTTGTGGGATCAATTACCGGGAGCTGTATTCCCGAAGCTATCTTAAGCGCAGGCTACGCATCTCTGGATTTCTATGTCGGTTACTTTTTCACATCGCATAATGTAAGCCTCTAATCCATTTGCCTCTCTTAAAAAAAACGGCCAAGTCGGACTCTCCCATGAAGGGTTCCGTAGCAGCAAGTAACATAATAATAAAATTAATATAGAAATGAAAATGATATTCCATTATTTAAATGGAAAAGGCAAAAAATTTATGCTCAAAATCATACAGTGCAAATAAATGAGCTCTCATCATTTATACGTATTAAAAAAACTACTTACTAGATCTCGTTCAAACTAATTTTCGGTGGAAGTTTGAATAGTAACTAGTAGTATATCATATATTTTTGATTTGTTCCTGTTTCGCCCCGCAAAGTTTCGCCCCACACAAAAAATTCTTGTTTCACCCCAGCTTTTATTCCTGTTTCGTCTCGAAAATAAGAATAATTAATAATTTATTATTTTATTCTAGTTTTGCCCCACTTTTTGTTCTTTATTCGCCCCGGGTTGTAATTTATGTGTTTTACAACATGTTTTGTACGGACAGCATACAAAATATTTTATTATTTTTGACGATAAATATTATTAATGAACTCAACAAGTTAGTATTAAATACCATAAATCAATTAATGGAATCAGGAGCCTTTTAACTAATTCAAATTTTACTTATTCAAATTGTTATAAATTGGTTTAGAAACTCAATATCTTAAAAAAACGTGTACAACGTGTGCCCGCTAAACAAGCAAGTTTATGGCTTAAAATCCTAACTTTTATCTACCGCTTTCTCCACCTTCATCTTGGACTGGAATGGACTTCGGAATCAAGATAATTTTACTATGTACTTGGTCCGTTTATGATATTTTTGTGCCAAGTTTTATCGTTATACTTTTGAGACAACCTAAGACAGCTGTGCCGCAATCTTCAAGAACATAATATCCTGTAATAGGTTTATGAACACCTATCATGCCATCGTTTGGTCTCGGGTAAGCTATTGCTCTTATATATATCTAGAATATTGTTGTAATTCACATTTTTTTTCTGGCAATACAAAAGTAACATTTTAATAAGTGGAACGAAACAGGAATAAAAATCAACGTAGGACGTAACAGGAATGTGGGACAAAAAGCCGGGGCGAAGCAGGAACAAATCATATTTTTTTTTAGTTTTATCATTCTCTTACTTTAGAAGTGCCAGGGGGGGGGACAGGACACATTTTACCACTTTGGAAGTGTCTCTCGTGGAAACTATCCAGTTTAGAAAAAAGTGATAGTAAAGAACACGCATGAGTTTGATGAAAAAAAAAATTTGAATTTTAGTTTTAAGGATAGGGTACCCCCAAAATTTATTGTTTTTTTTTCTATTTTATAATAATGCTCTTCACAAAATACATCTACTTACCAAGTTTCAACAGTATAGTTCTTACAGTTTTGGAAAAAAGTTGCTGTGACATACACGGACAGACAGACAGAGAGACATGCCGAATTTATCAGGGTTCCAATTTTTTGCCATTTGGCTACGGAACCCTAAAAACTGAGTCCAAACCTCTCGTATAGTGTATTCATAAGTGATTAACGTAATTTATAATTTATGTTTTAAATTTCTAGGCTTAGATAAATCAATTTTAGCTGTGAATGAAGAAATCATAGATGAAACATTTGAGTCTTACGCTGATAAGATTATTGTTTACATAATTTCACGGCATAGACACGTATGTGTGACGTCAACGTGACGTGTGCACACATAGCCACAAGTGAACCTAAGTTATCAAGTTAGTAAAGCGTATCAAGTTTTAAGTAAGTATACTAGTGATATGAAGGTTAATAAACTATACTGCCATTGCTATTGCTATTGCTATAACAATATATTCTAGTCCCAGGCTATCCGATCACTTAGAAATTCAGCCGTGGTGTAGTAGGATTTACAACAGAGCCATTTTTTAATAAATATTTAAATTTATTTATAGATAATGGCTGAACAGTGGCTGGGACTTTGTTATAAAAGTGTATACATTTACGTGCATGAACATTATTATGTACATGACAGAAGATACCTATATGTATCAGATTATTTGATGACAGTTTTTTTTAGGTATTAATTAATAAAATGAGCAAGACTTACTTATGACAGCCCTGCATATTACAATGCGTTAAGGATTCTTAAATTCTGATTCTTATTGGGGCAACGCTGTCGATATTAATACAATATTTGTGCTGCAGAAGAGGGCTATTAATATCCTAGGCTCTACAAAATCATTGAGAGAAAAATTTAAAGAAATTAACATCTTGACTGTTGCTTCTCATTATATTCTTGATAATGTTATGTATGTACATAGGCACATAAGTGAATTTGCTAGAAACTGTCATAACCATAATGTTAACTCCAGGAACAGACATAAACGTATAATGCCTACTAGTCTGCTAAGACGAGTTAGTAAGTCTTTTGTAGGGCGATGTAAATGCTTTTACAACAAGATCCCAAAAAATGTTCAAAATAATTGTTAAAAAACGTCCATGTGATAAACCTGGAGGCTTTACCAGTGGATGGTTCCTTTGTACAGGATGCCAGCTAGATTATGGGTACCACAACGGCGCCTATTTCTGCCGTAAAGCAGTCATGTGCAAGCATTACTGTGTTTCGGTCCGAAGGGTGCCGTAGCTAGTGAAATTACTGGGCAAATGATTCTATCAAGAATCCTGATCGGCACTGCATTGTAACGGGCAGGGCGTATCAATTACCATCGGATGAACGTCCTGCTCGTCTTGTTCCTTATGTTCATAAAAAAAACTTATAATTAGTAAAAGTTGATGAACTCTACATAGATTTATAACTAAAATAAATTTTCGTCTCTTGTTTACGTAGTTTGATGGACAGGCGATTAAGAAGGGCGAGGACATTGTCCCGGGAAATTATAACGTTTTCAACCTACGTTATATTATGATGTATAAAATAAGGACATACGTGTCAAAAGAGAACCACTTCAAAAGTTGTCTGAAATGAGTAGAAGAACGATAAAGTGAAGGCTAGTTTCTTAAGTGTTTTGTGTTTCTTATTCATCATCAACTGCCGGAAGACGTTCACTGCTGGACAAAGGCCTCCTCCAAAGTTTTCCACGACGATCAGTCCTACGCTGCCCTCATCCAACGTATTCCGGCGATCTTGACCAGATCGTCGGTCAATCTTGTTGGGGGCCTACCAAAACTACGTCTTTCGATACGTGCTCGCCATTCGAGAACTTTATTGCCCCACTGTCAGTCAAACTATGAGCCCTGCCCACTGCCGCTTCAGTTTCGCGTACATTTGGACTAAATCGGTAACTCTGGTTCTCCTACGGATCTCCTCACTTCTGATTGGATCTCGCAGGGAAACTCCGAGCATAGCCCTCTCCATTGCCCTCTGAGTAACCATGAGCTTTCTCATAAGGCCCATAGTTAGCGATCACGTCTGCGTACCCTCATCACTGGCAACAGACGCACTGTTTCTTGTATGAAAACTTTTTTTTATGACTGAGAAGTCGCTAGAGATAGCGTTCTTCATTATGTCTTCTTATTCTTTATTTCTTATTTTTTTTCAGCTGATGGTAATTGATACGCCCTGTCGATTTTAAATGCAGTAGCTCTCAGGATCCTTGAAAAACCCAAAAATTCTGAGCGGCACAACAATTGCGCTCGTCACCTTGAGAGATAAGATGTTAAGTCTCATTTGCTCAGTAATTTCACTAGCTTCGGCGCCCTTTAGACCGAAACACAATAATGCTTACACGTTACTGCTTCACGGCAGAAAAAGGTGCCGTTGTGGTACCTACCCATAATATAGCCGGTATCTTATGCAAAGGAGCCTCCCACTGGTAAAATAGCTCTATAGGAGTGTCAGTAATGGTTCAATTAGTCAACCTTTGTGAATGTTGATAGTAAACGTTTCGACTCAACACCATTCATATTGACTTTTTAATAAAAAACCCATAAAATTGTTCGAACCTTACTGAAATCGCTTTCCCACTTCGAATGTTTCCACCATGGAAAACAAAGTCAATGTTATAGCTCGTCGTTGGACCACTGTATATTCCTTGCTAGAAAGAAAGATCTAATACTAAAACAATTTTCTCTCGTTGCTCATTTAAATACCAAGTTTTGTTGGCTTATCTTCAGTTTGTCATTTTGAGTGTTGATAAGACTTTCAAATTCGAAAAACCATCCAATAGGGAACCATTGATTTTTAGGCATTGAACATATTAATAAGAGAGCCCCATTTTCATCCAGTGATTTCAATAAAAATATTATAAAACATTCTTATAACATAAAAAGCATATTTCATAATTCATATACACTTATGACAGATGACAGCTATAATCTTTACGTTACTGTTCGCTTTCAAACTTAGCCGGATTATACTTCGCCGCCAATCGCCATTTTATTACTACTATTTCAAACTTATGTCAAATCACTGCACGTTTCATACAAAACTAAATTTCAATTTTTACTTAATCAGTCCCTCCGCTTATTACGTCATATTTATTTTTATGCAATAGGAGGACAAACGAGCGTACGGGTCACCTGGTGTTAAGTGATCACCGCCGCCCACAATCTCTGGCAACACCAGAGGAATCACAGGAGCGTTGCCGGCCCTTAAGGAAGGAGTATGTGCTTTTTTTGAAGGTACCCACGCAACGCCAAGTGATCCACCCGTTCACAGAGCACTGGGTTCCCGACAATTTGAGCTGCTCTACGTTGTACGCGGTCAAATGGGTCGAGCTGATATGGGTGCGCCAGACCAGAGATGACAGCAATACTCCATGTGTGGCCGGACCTGCGCTTTGTAGAGCACCTTGAAGTATTTCCGTGCTCTATTGATGACGCCCAGCTTCTTCGAAGCCAATTTGGTTTTGCCCTCCAGATGGCCACGGAATTGGCAATCGCTCGAGATTTCGAGACCCAGTATTCCGATACTAGGCGAGGCTTTAAGGAAAGTGTTGTCAAAGAGCGGTGAAACGACAAATGGGTTTTTTTTAGTGGTAAACACGCAAACTTGAGTCCCCTGGGGGTTAAATTGGACAAGGTTCAATTTACCCCATCCCGCAACCTTCTCAAGAGAGGACTCGATAGAAGCACAAGTTTCTCCCAGCACTGGTTAACAAGCCCAAACGATGGAAGTTTTGAGAGCAGCACCTTGTGCCATACACGATCAAAGGCCTTCGCTATATCCAGGCTAACTGCTGCTCATCTATGTGTTAGGTATACCAGAAGATCACTTGCCGACCGACCATGGCGAAAGCCGTACTGTCGGTCGTTGATCAACTGGTGACCCTCTGGGTATACCAAGAGCTGGCGGCTGATTATGCTCTCCATGATTTTGGAGAGCAGGGAGGTAATAGCAATAGGCCTGTAGGATCCGAACTGTCTCCTTTTTTTTTGATCGGATAGATTCAGGGACTACGCCTTTGGAATAAGAGTGCCGGAATAAACGCATTAGCACCGGCGTCAACTCATAGGCACACGTTCTAAGCACGATTGAAGAAATGCCATCCAGCCCGCTCGATTTCCTGACGTCCAACGAAAACAGAGCTCGCATAACAGTTTTCTGTCTGAAGTGTACTTCAGGCATAGAGCTCTGACACCGCGGGAAGGTCGGCGGTGTTTTTCCGTTGTCGTCAAAAGCTCGACTCTGGAGGCGAAAAGAGCGCACAGGAGATTGGCTTTCTCTTTTTCCGTATGGGCCAGGGTGTCATTCCTCATGTGCAACGGCGGCAGGGACGTCTGGTTGATGTTACCAAGAGCAGCTTTCGACAACGACCAGAACTTGCCACTGCAAATAGCCACAAACTGAGAGTTGAACAAAGCATACAAGATTTTATAAGGATACGACACTCGAACGGTTAGCTCAGTTTGTTAGAGCACCGGCACGGAACGCCGGAGGTCGTGGGTTCGAGTCCCGCATCGTCCATTAAATGTTGTTGTTTTTCAAATTTTATTTGTGTATTATTCCTACTAGTGAGGGTTATCACTTAAAAACATAACAAATTGATTAATTATGCTCAATTTTGTACCCGGGGTACGTTAAATATGACGTATCGCTGGGTCGAGATATCTCCGTCTCCATAAGGAAACGCAAGGCCGGCTGCGCCGTCTCAAGGTGGTGGTGGACGGCGTTTAAGTTGGAGTGAATTCCCCTGATGTTGCAAAATTCCACGTTGAGTGTGGAGCGGGGTGCCGGGGTGTTACTGCCTCGTTTGTTCTTGGTCATGCGCGGTTCTGTGCCCTCCCCAGAATACGAAGGGCAGCCCGAGCTAGAGTGCTCGGGGAGGGTTTCCCCGACTCTGGTAGAGCCGGTACCCTCCTGGGGTAAAATCTCTTTGAGCACCGCTGTCATATTAAGGAGGAGGGAGGAGGGGGGCGGGATATCGCCTCCGGTCCTCGACACTAACCTATGCGAAACGTAGCGGCACTAGGCCGCTACTTCACGCCGGTATTCTGTACCAGCGTGGTAATTAACCCGGACGAGTCTGGCTCGATTTTGCTGACGTCATAAGACGGCAGCGTGACTCCCACTTCGAAAAAGCCCTTAGTCTTACGACACACATGGGCCTAGGACTCCCCTATTCTTTTTACGCCCCGGGGAAAGTACAGGGCAGTAAAGTATTTACATCCTCTTTGAATCTACCTAATATTTTATAGCTTTTAGTACATTATCTCCATCACTATTCACTTTTTTTAAGCTGTTTAGCTTAGATTTAAATTATATATACATATTATATTATAGCCTAGAATTAAATTATACATGTTGTACTATACTTTACTAGCCATGCTTATATTCATTCTAATCAAAATATTAAATCTGCTCTATAATATCGGCGCTCGTCTTGTATTTAAAATGAAACTGAATATATTCAGTTAGGTATATTGACATAAAACTGAATGTTTGTGCCAAATATCACATCACTCTGTCAACAGGAAAAGGGTCTTAATTTAATTAGTTATATACTTAGATTATGGATTGGTCTCCGCTGCGCTCTAACTAGATACCGAAGGCGTAGTCGCAAATTGTGTGCAACTAATACTACACCCAAGTGGGCGTACTCGAACCAGTCCCGAACAATGCCGACGTTGACGAGCCACGTGTTCTGTTAAACTTTGCTAATAAATGATGCTAAAATGCCTGCGTATTAAACTTTGTAAAAATAATACTACAAGAAATAAAAAAAACACTGGGATCACATATCATCAGTAAGTATTTTGTATTTTATTAATTTCAATGTAAAATAACACGATGTGTAAGTTACAAAATTTGACTGACGTTATTGAGTGTCAAGATGCTACGTACACAAGCATCTCATAGTTGCCGTAATAGAAAAGCTATTGTTCTTTGGTAGTGCGCTATCTAGTTGGAGCGCAGCGGTGACCAATCCTTAATCTAAAGTTAAATAATTAATTAAGGCCAAAAAACAAACAAGGCAAGCTAAATAAAACAGAGTTCTTGAAAGGTTTGATGCTAGTGTAATAACTAATAAGTGGGCAATCTTTGTGTCTCACTCGAAAACATGTGTGAAATTCATACACGTAAGTTAGGTAGAAGTGAAACCGTCAAAAATCATGAAGAATTTTATTATAAAAATGATGAAAAATCTCTACTAATTTATAATTTTTAACAAAACACCACGGTTGTTGAGAAGCCTTTTCTCAAGCTTTGTACTACGCATGCGCGCACAAATACGTATTAACACACGTGCAACAGCCCAAGCAATCTGCGGGAGCTTGGTAAACACAAGTGTACGAAGCAGAGCACAAAGAGAACCACCAAGAACCACTAATATAATAATTTTAAGATGTGCATTTTGCATGAACCTCTAAGCTACATATGAGGTCCTGGTGCATGTTGCTAGGATGACACATGATTTCTATCACCGCCACCATATTTTTGTTCTCCTGGTGTCTATGTAGTAATACGTCGTGTGCGTAACATCAGAATATATAATGGTATACTCGCGTCATACATAAGACAATCTCTTCTTCAACTGTGATCGCCTGGTGCAAAACACAGTATAATGCTTCCTAACTTATTGACTCCCATGTTAAATCTTATGATTTAATGTGTCTGTCTCATTCTCTCGCCAGCTGAATTCTATACCTGTTTGTGTCTCTACCGTCTCGCTTTTTCGTTTCATCGAGTTTCAAATCACAACGGTTCCAAGGAAGTTTCAGTTTTCAATTTAATTTATATATCTGGATGTAATCGCATAAAATACTGTCTATTTACTTTAGTATATTAAAAGCACTTGTCTAATCTTAACAGCATAAAGTTGAAACACAATAATCGATTTAACACAAAACAATAACATTAAGACGTGGAGGTAATATTTACAATAACCAAGCATTGTTCCTCGCCAGATGATTTAACGGCTATCGAAATAATAACATTAGAGTTTACGAGGTGAAGGAATTAAACGGGTCAGTGTTTATGATTGATTGGTTCCGTACCAAAAGAGAGAAGGTATATTTTGGATGTAGAGGCACACTATACCACTATACCAGCCTCCTTTTCAGCCGGCTAGAGTATGGGTACCATAACGGTTCCTATTTCTGCCGTGAAGCAGTAATGTGTCAGCATTACTGTGTTTCGATCTGAAGAGAGCCGAAAGGAGGGGTAGCTAGTGAAATTTTTGGGTAAATGAGAGTTAACATCTTATGTCTCAAGGTGACGAGCGCAGTTGTAGTGCCGCTCAGTATTTTTGGGTTTTTCAAGACTCCTGAGCAGCCCTATATTATAATGGGCAGGGCGAATCAATTGCCATTACCTGCACGTCCTGCTCGTCTCGTCTCATATTGTCATAAAAAAATACTGCTCTTCATTGGCAGTTTTTGTGAAATAATTTTTTTATGAAAGAGGACTACAAACGAGCGTACAGGTTACGTGATGCTAAGTGATCACCGCCACCCACTTTCAAATGCAATACCAGAGGAATCACAGGAGCGTTGCTGGATCTTTAGAAAAGTTTTCTTACGTTTTTTCCCACCTTGTAAGTTATAAACAAAATGATTGACTAGAGTTCAATGTTTCTTGTATGTTCTTCTCACGAGTTCTACTTTTCCCGACCAAATGGTAGATTCAGTAATTTAAAAGAAATATTTATAGTGATGATTCAAAAACATATTAGTTTAAGCCTTAATAAAGTATAAGCACTTTGACTTTGACTTTGAAATGTCATTAAAATCCGATTGAAGTGTAGATGCTTGAAAGTTAGTTGACTGCAGAAATTTATAGCGTAAATGGGGATGTAGGGGATAGATTGGCCACGTTTAAGATACAGGATGAAAGGAGATAAAGTCTACGATTATGAGCATAAGAGTAATTATTATGAATGGATTTCTTAAAAATGTAACATGGGTTTGATATTACATTTTTAAACATTTTATTCCGTAGATTTGTTGTTGCCCCCTACTTTTCCTAGTGCGCAAGTCTTTCGACTTCCCTTGCTCGAGGGGACATTCTCAAGGTCTTTCTTTTAAGAGATATCCGCAATCAAAATTATTATGCATTAATTCGAAATTATTAGAAACTGACTGGCATAGCAAATTTTCCTTACATAGCGTAGATAAAGCTGTTACATTATTTTATAAAATCCTTGATAAATTATTTAAAAAATACATACCGACTAAACGTATAATGCGAGAAGCCTATCCTAAATGGTATACGCCTGCACTGATTAAGTCTCTAAAAGAAAAACACAAATATCTAAAAAAATATAAAACGTACAACAATAAATCCGATCAATTGACTTACTTTTTGTTACGCGACAGAACCAAATCACTCGAAAAACGTTGTTTTGAGAACTATATAGCAAATGTAGAAAGTTCTATCGAAAGGGATTCTAAGCATTTTTGGTCTTACGTAAAATCACGAACCAAATCTAACAGCATTCCCAGCTCAATGCACTATCTTGGAAGTGTTGCTAACACAGGCGACAATATTTGTACGTCACTTAGCAATTATTTTCACTCAACATTACTCAACCCTAGTGACACTGACTCATCATCATCTATTAATCATAACTTGTTAAACTGTACTTCTCACTCAAGTTGTATTCCTCAAATCCACATAGACACAGATCTAGTAGCACAACTACTATCAAAACTTGACCCAACTAAATCAGCCGGACCAGACCATATAGGTCCCATATTTTTAAAAAAATGTGCTAAAACTATTGCAATTCCCATCGCACTATTGTATAGAAAATCTCTTACTGAATGTACGTTTCCTCAAATTTGGAAATCAGCTTTTATTACACCAATACACAAAAAAGGTTCTAAAACGGATGTATTAAACTACAGACCTATATCTAAGCTATGCCTAATAGCCAAAGTCTTTGAGAATATAATACACACCCAGGTTTACGACTCATTAAAAAACTCCTTCCACCCATCTCAACATGGATTCCTCAAAGGGAGATCTACTGTATCCAACCTTATCTTGCTCAGTGAATTTCTGACTGAAGCCATGGACAATGGTAGCCAGGTAGATGTAGTATATACCAATTATAGCAAAGCCTTTGACCGAATAAGACGCTTTTATCGAAATCGGTGGTTTTCATCTTATACAGAAGAAGAATTGACAGAAGGTCACAAGCTGTGGTAATCAGTAACTATATCTCGAGCTGGGTAACCATTCCCAGTGGGGTTCCGCAAGGTTCGTTACTTGGTCCTTTATTATTCACCATCTTTATAAATGATATTTCCACCTGCTTTCATAACACTCGCTTGCTCTGTTTTGCTGATGATATGAAGATATTTAATACCATTGCGACTCTTAGTGATGGTGAAAACCTTCAAGCTGACCTAGACCGACTGGACAACTATTGCCAAACCAATAAGCTTGATCTCTATCCCTCCAAATGCTCTGTAGTTACCTTTACACGTAAATATAACATTATACCATCGGATTATAAATTAAAAAGTCAAACACTAACAAAAAATACTGTTGTGCGTGATCTTGGAGTTTTATATGACTCTAAACTGTTATTTGATGATCATATTGAACATATAGCCAAGAAAGCTTCAAGCGCCCTGGGATTTGTACAACGCACATGTCCTCGTTCAAAAACATCAAAACATTTTAAATTCTTTACTGCACATTTGTACGCAGTATACTCGGATATGCTTCCGAGGTGTGGAACCCACAATACGACACATACATTAGACGAATTGAGAGGATACAATTAAAATTTATTAAGTATTTATGTTTTCGACTAAAAATTACTTTTAAATCAGAAAAGTATTATAACGTTTGCAAACGATTTCATATAGGGAGTATATATAAAGAAATATATGAAGAAAGATATATCTGCTATTTCTCTTCTCTCCATGAGAAGAGAAATAGCAGATATATCTTTCCTCTTGAAAATTACTTCCAATTTAATTGACTGTCCCGAATTATTAACTTTGATAAAATTTAATACCCCTGTTAGCCTTTTCGCGTTTCAATCCTCTTATACATACACCATTAGTTAAAACCAAATACAGGCAAAATTCCTACTTGTGGCGAGTGAGCAGTAACTTTAATAAAATCGATAAGCGAGTAGGCTTAGACCTATTCTGCACAAGCGTAGCATCGGCTAGACACATGTTGAGTAACGAATTCTTTCATTGAATTGTTAGAGCATAAGTATAAGTATGTAATTTATTATATAAGTATATCTATCACTATCGTTGACAGTATTAACTGAAGTGTTCGTAACTATTATAAACTAATATGTCGCTATCCGTGAGGACCTTTTGTGCATTTTTTGGGATCATATTGTAAAAGCATATAAAAGACTTACAAACTCGACTTAACCGAGTAGTAGGCATATCAAGTTTTTGTTTCTACCAAATACCTCAATGTGCTTATGAACATATATAACATTATCAAGAATATATTGAGAAGCAACAGTCAACATTTTTATTTCTTTAAATTTTTCTCTTAATAATTCTTTAGTACCTAGGTTATAAATAGCGCGAAAAGCCCTCTTCTGCAGCACAAATATGGTATTAATATCGGCCGCACTGCCCCATAACAATATACCATAGGACATTACACTATGAAAATAACTAAAGTTTACTAGTCGCGCCGTATCTATGTCAGTTAACACCTTAGGACTATCCATTTGGAACTTTGACATCAAAATTTCGTCTTCATTTATTATTATAGAAGTAAAATCAAGTACTGATTCTCGGTTCTAATAACAACACTACTCATTGCAATCTACCGTTGTTTGCAATACGTGATTCGCAATGATTGAAAACATAAGTTCAGTATCGAAATCACAATAAGCCTTTCGTTTACAATTTCATTGAATTTGATAAACTATCGAATGATATTGCAAAAGAAGAACCATAAAGGGGATTATTTGACTTATATTTCTAGGTATCCAGGGGAAAAGTTATATATAGTAATTCCTCTGTTCTGTGTTAAGCAGCTATAAATAAAATAATTGTCTGTGAAAGTAAGTTTTTTTTTATGCCAATACGGGACGAGACGAGCAGGAAGTGCAATTGATGGTAAACGCCCTGCCCCTTACAATGCAGTGCTACTCAGGATTCTTAAGAAACCCAAGAAAACTCTGAGTTGCACTAAAATTGCGCTCGTCACCTTGAGACATAAGATCTTTGTCTCATTTGCCCAGTAATTTAACTAGCTACTAGCCTTTCAAACCGAAACACAGCAATGCTTACACATTACTTCTTCACGGCAGAAATATGCGCAGTTAATAAGTAATCTAGCCGGCATCCTGTGCCTTTGCACAGGCTCCTTTGAGCCTCCCACTGAAAGTGTCGGAAATCAGATGTAGAGCAGTGTCATTTGCTCATAACAGTCATAATAATGTATGATCGGAGTGGTCTTTTCTTCTTAGTCTTGCATTCCACATTATTATGATGCCGCCATATTATAATGATTTACAGCGAAATATAGTTAACGAACGAAAGAGAGAATGCGTTTTCACTAAAGGCAGTGAAAGATACAGGAGATCTATCTCGGGCTTTCCTTCACCATTGATTTTTCTGTGTTGACAAGGCCTTAAAAGTAGCAAGGACAAAATATGTAATGCACGACACCATAGACTATATATTGTAACTGTAACCGATTTTAATTGACAAGTTGTAAACAGTCAGCTACGCTTGGCATTAGCTCCATTATATGAATTTGAAGCCAACAATAGACTTACGGACGTTCCCAATATTCAGTCTATAGCAACTATCGTTGACTTTTCTGTCCCAATAAACTTATCGAAGGTAACTCACCTTATCCGTACACGCTGTCTGTCAATGAGACGACGTATAGCTTACCACCGATAGAAGTTTGTATGGAAATTGCAATTCACGCGTCCCAATATAAGGCGATAAGAATGACTTATCCGGTATATTGGGACAGCTTCAGATTATTGACGGATAATTATAGTAGAAGGTAGTAATTTATATCTCTCTCTATCTGTAGATAGTATATTTGGGTACGGCCGCTAGTGTACTAGTAGTTATATGTAAGGTCGTCTATAGCAAGTGTGTTCGAAGTCTATGGCACGCCACATCTTGTATCTTCCTCTGTGTGAGGGGATTTAGCTTTATTCAAGCACGGAACCAATCATAGCGTATAGACTTAATTTGCCCGTCGTATAGATGACTTACCGGTCTTGTTTACCACTTATCTCTAAATGTATTTATTTGAGGCGCATATCATTTATTTATATATTTAAGAAAACCTGCAAAAAACATTAAAAATGTTTCACCTGTTACCAAATAAATATTTTTTCAAAAGTGTCGTTTTTCCGTTTCATTCATTAAAGAAAATGGTGCTATATCTATTAATAAACACTGTGTGTGTACTTATGTATGCACGCAAGAATATACTTCTTTTATACTTCTTTGGCTTAACTTACCAAAAATCATTAAAATGATTTATTCCTCATGCTATTCTACGTTTTTAGAAAGAACAATTTTGTAGAAATCTTGCAAAATGGCTTTGAAAATAAATTATTGAATAATGAATACGGCTGTATGAACCCTTTGCCTGTCCTAATAATGGACGAAGAAAAAAAAATAACGAATGTCGCAAACGTCAGAAAATTTTAAGAACCAACTTCAACCTGTTACTTTTGTGTTACAGTGATGCGAGCGCATCTTAAGATTCCACTCTCATCATATCTTCATAACGTGCCTAAAGAAGTACAACTTCGAATAAGTTTGATTGATAATTTACAATGTTGGCAGGTTATGGCCGCTTCAGCCGGAGTGTACTTGTGGCCAGTGCTTGCTCCTTCTTCACGACGGGGGTCCAGAACTGCGTCATGTCGTACGTGCTGCCAGCTGCCAGGTGCGAGCTGCAACTCACGACCTACCAGGCGGGTCTTATCAACATGGCCTTCATGAGTGGTAGGCATATCAGATATATCAAATTTACCTAACCACTAGTAACTAAAAAATTGTAATTTTACCCAAATTTACAATTTTCTTAAGTTTCTCTTTAAGCCTCGCCTAGTATCGGAAAACTGTGTATCGAAATCTCGAGCAATTGCTAAATCCGAGTTCATCTGGAAGGCAAAGCTAAATTGGCTTCGAAGAAGCTGGGCGACATAAATAGAGTATGGCAATACTTCCACCCAGCCCGCAACCTAGCGAACAAAGTGTAGTTCCGGCTACATGTTATTGTGGAGGATTTCTGTCATATCCGCTCAGGCGCTCGGCCTACCCGAGCATCAGCGCGAACCTTTTGACTACGTGCAACGCAGAGTTGCTCGAATTGTCGTGGATCCAGTGTTCATTGAACGGCTAGATCACTTGCCGTTCCGTAGAGATGTCTCTTATGCGTGTCTTTTATCGCATTTATCACGGGGAGTGTTCCGAAGAGCTGTTTTACTTGATTTCGAAATTAGGATATCATAGGACCTTTAAATTGAGCCGCTCCGCTTTTAAAAATTTGTATTGGAAGACAACTTGAAGATTCTCATAAAATAAATACACCCGAATCTGTGCTTCAGTGGGACTTTATAGTGCTGATTTTTGAATCTGCAGGTTCAATCATTCCACCGATGTATTTAAGGTTCACCGGCCGGCAGCTGCTACGAAAAACCACGTGCATGAACAAGATATCTTCCCATCTCCCTGGGTCTGATTGGGATTTTAGCAGTACCAAGCTTAAGTTACTAACGAGGATTCATTATTAGGGATACAGTTAGATTTTTATCAACACCATTATTATGCTTTATCTATTACTAACTGATTCCCGCGACTCCATCCGCGTAGATAAAGAGTTTTTGAAAATAATAAGCAAGTTTAGAATTGAAGACTGTCTATCTCTGGTCTATCGCTATACGAAATTTCATCAAAATCGGTTCAGTAGCTCCGGCTTAAAAGCGTAACAAACAAACTTACGTGCACATTTATAATTTTAGTAGGTATTAATTGTTTTTATAATATTTACTAAGGTGCAGGTTATTTACACACCTAATAGTGTGCCATCACCTAAGCACTATGGCATAGTTGAGCGGCGCGGAAACCTTTACGAGTGGGAGGCTCCTATTTCTGCCGTGAAGCAGTAATGTGTAAGCATTACTGTGTTTCGGTCTGGAGAGCACCGTAGCTAGTGAAATTACTAGGCAAATGAGACTTGACATCTTATGTCACTAGTTGACGAGCGCAGTTGTAGTGCTGCTCAGAATTTTTGGGATTTTAAATAATCCTGAGTGGCACTGCATTCTAATGGGCATCAATTACCATCAGCTGAACGTCCTGCTCGTCTCGTCCCTTATTTCCATTTAAAAAAAGCGGCATGACAGTGTCTCAGCTCCATATTAATTACTCTGTGGCGCAGGAGCGATGGCTCTGTCGTCTACACTAGCTCTGAGACAGTCTTGTAATAATTGCCAGTTCGATTACCAATTGATACCTTGTTCATTATTCTATTCTGCTTGTTTGGCTAAGTGCATAATTGCACCAAGATAACTATTATGAATTTAAAAATTTAAAAGCGATTTTACTCTTCGTAGCTGATGCTATTTGCCGAATAGCGCAATGCTTTTTTCATGTTTTAGACTAACATGACCACTTGTTGCTACTGAGGTATTTCACCAAGAAAATTGTGTCTATTTTGAGGCAAAATATAATTATGAATGTCAAGCCACTATACAGTATTTTTTTTAATAAAAATAAGCGACTAGACGAGCAGTACGTTCAGCTGATGGCAATCGATACGCCCTGCCCATTACAATGCAGTACTGCTCAGGATTCTTGAAAAACTCGAAAATTCTGAGCGGGACTACGATTGCGCTCGTCACCATGAGACGTAAAATGTTTAGTCTCATTTGCCCAGTTATTTCACTAGCTACGGCGCCGTTCAGACCGAAACACAGTAATGTTTACACTTTATTGGTTCACGGCAAAAATAGGCGCCGTTGTAGTACCCAAAATCTAGCCGGCATCCTGTGAAAAGGAGGCACCCACGGTAATAACTGCTATTTTATGAAAATGATAGGTTGATTGAGACATAAAATAAAAAACAAACTGAAATACAATTTAAATTGAGCGGGTCCCTGCGACTTTACTCATGTTTATTTGGATGTATGATTTCAATAAACTTAATAGAGATTGAGCTTCGCCGCTCTGAGCTCTGTATTTCGTGGGTATGTACTATAATGCTCGTTCTAGTAATGATGATAAAATAATCGACTAAAGGAGCGCGGTCAGTCATAACAAATTTTACAAAAATAATTCATACAAAATTATTATTATCAAGCCGGAGCACCCACAAAACAAACATAATAATATGTTTAATGAATTCTGAAATTCAGGAAGTCAAATGCCTAAAGTTTCCTGGGGACTTCATACAGAACAATTACTTTACTATTCTAAGGATTAACTTGTTATCGTCTACTTGAAGAATAGTCTTTGGGACCTATTTATTACATTTGACGTTTATACAGATTTTTTTTAATATGGGACAGAGGTATTGTTCATTATTGTTTTCGAGGTTATTTTTGTTCAATCTTAAGAGAAGTTTTGTTAAATGTTATTCTCGTTGTTGGCAATAAGAGAACTTAATGTTTCTATTATTATCATAAAATAAATAACAAAATACACGGTATTTAACAATATAATGAATGTGTTAACATTTTGCGGAACATCTTAAAAGGAGCGTTAACAGATAAAACAAACTTAGTGTGCGAAATAGTATTACGTAGAATATTTATCATATCGATGCTTGTTAGAATAAAGCGGGTCCTAATATTTATTTATGGGTGACGTAAATAATAACTTCCATCGAATCTACTTATGCGAATCAAAAGAGTTTATCATATTTAGGAGTGCAATTTTTTGCAAGCTTCACTCTTTACCAAGAGGTCATATAAATTCGATTATTCTGACAGAATAGTAATGAGTGGGCTTATTTTTTTGCTCGAATAAGCGCTACATAGCAAGGTGATAGTTTTTTTTTAAATAACGTATTCAATGCGTCTACAGAACTCATCACGTCAAAAAACTTGGAAATTGGTTTACCTATTTGAGCAATCTGTCTTTTTTTACAGACAAGACGAGCAGGACGTTCAGCTGATGCTAATTGATACACCCTGCCCATTACAATGCAGTGCCGCTCTGGATTATTGAAAAACCCAAAAATTCTGAGCTGCACTACAGTTGCGCTCGTCTCCTTGAGACATAAGATGCTAAGTCTCATTTGCCCAGTAATTTCACTAGCTACGGCGCCCTTCAGACCGAAACACAGTAATGTTTACACATTACTGGTTCACGGCAGAAATAGGTACCGCATAGGATGCTGGCTAGATTATGTGTACCGTTGTGAACAATACGTTATGTTATTAAAGTGATAACCCTCACCTCTTGGATTAATGCACAAATAAAATTTGAAGAACAAAATTTTATGGACGATGCGGGATTCGAACCCACGACTTCCGACGTTCCGTGCCGGTGCTATAACCAACTGAGTTGGTTACTAAAATTTTGTTTTTCAAATTTTATTTGTGTACCGTTGTGATACACATAATCTAGCCAGCAAATAAAAAATATAAGGATAGGTTGTGGCTTTTAAAACATTGGCACAAATTGTTAATATTTTATATTACTAGGTGGAGTGGCCAGTGCCTTCTTCTGGGGAATCGTTGGAGATGTCTTCGGCAGGAAAAATGTTCTGAGCATGACACTACTGGTCGATTCTACGTTACTGCTAGCACAGAGCACAGTCACCGACTACCGACTCTTGCTGGCTGCCCGGTCTATCAATGGATTTCTAATTGGTAAGGTTATATCCATATTATTATTGGTTATAGGTTATCACGGGCTACTATCGCAACTCGACGACTATGGCGCGCCTATTTTGCGTGGTGAGGTGGGCGGATAATCTTGCCATCCCAGCTCCTCTTCAAGGTAGTTAATCAAATCGCCGATGTCACCCATGACCTAGGGGAGAGTCCTCGGTGACCGCAGGTGTTTGGCCCGGTATGTGGCCACACCCCTACACTCCAGAATGATATTGTGTGCATTATTTTGTACAACGTAAGTTGTTGAAATTTTCACTATTTAACTACTTGTACAATTGCTACATTCATACCATACTTCAGTCCATGGATCTCGCCATATGACCTGCCCAGGGCCACTTTTGTGTTACAGCGTACTCAATTTTGTACTATATACTCCGTAAAATTGACAACACGTCGAAAATCACGCTTTATTTGATCGTTTAATACTAGGTATTATGTCATAGTGAATCTATTAAACCTGTGAAAAAAATATATCACCAATCAACTTGTTGAATTTGTACGCAATTCTACATTTGGTTATCATTTGTGATAATATATAACATCATCATATTAATAGGAATACTTGTTAACACATTGTCGAGCCAGATAAGGCACTTAGAAAAATATTTTTAAATTGTTATTGTCACTATAAAAAGTGTTACATCCAAAAAGATTTTAGAGTAGGTACCTTTTATAAAATTATTGATTTAAATATATATCTTTCATTCTCGATACCATAACATTGTTGGAAGGCGAAAAGATCAAAATAATTTTTTTTATTCAATTTATTGCACGCAATTTTTGATTAATTTGGCATTTTAATAGTAGGTAAGATTTACAAAAATGTTAGCAAACAAAAATCTAGTTTCATTAATAAGTAATGATTTATTTGACAGTATCATTTCTTGATAGTATGAATAGTTTTTAATTACAACTAACTCTGTTTGCAGATTGTTAGAATCTGACAATAATTAATGTTAACTAACGGCCGTTTCCAATTACCTATCTGCCCTTAGTTTAACTTACTAGAGGTAGACAAATCTATCCCTATACGCTTACTTACATTTCAGTAACTTATCGACAGATAGCATTGGACTATAACTATTGACACGGGAGTGGGTCAGGGATTGGAAATAATACTCCGCTTATAGGAACGAGTCTTTATTTGCGTTCACTTTTTCTGAACTTGCACTTCGCCGGTCTGCCGCTGTTCCTCTTGTGGGCGGCGGTACCTTCAACGCGTCACACCGCACCGAACACTAAGTCTCTTCTATCTTCTTCCTCTTGGAACACTTCCACTTTTCACTACTTCTTCTTTTCTTTTTCTTTTTCTTTACACTTTCGAGTCAGAACTAAAACTGCCATAGGCCACGCTTAGTACGGCTTATATACCCCCGGATCCGTTCTATTTTCAAAATGATTCTCCCATTCCATCTTTAAATTTAAATTGTACTACAAAATTCTTTTAACTATTTTTATCCTGCTTACACATTTTCCATCCCTTTTTTTCTGTTCGATTTGATCCTGAACTTACTAGAAATTTCCTTTAACTTTACAAAACCCAAAAAAATCCATACACTGGTAGGTGTATCGAACCCGGGTCTACAGCGTCTAAAGTTAACACTTTTCTGCTGAGCTACGAGTATTGCTGACGGAGCTGTTGAAATTAACAATGTCTTGAAGTTTGACAACTCTCGTCATATACTTCGAAGGGTTGCAACGCAACACTATATTGGACATAACGGTGATAGCAATGTATCCGTAACTAGAGATACGTTATTGAAAACGGCCGTTAGATCATTCACATACTTCTAGATAGACTATGACAGCTGTTAAAACGTTGAAAAACACTAAGTTTAGAACTAAACTCTATTTTGAGCAATATACGCAAACTGACACAAAGTGTCGTACAAATCGCGACTGTATAATTTAGCTTGTCACGCACACTAAACTAATATTCCTGGCCTGTTTTTATCGGTTGTCTAACAGCAAGAGACTCTATCTAGACGAATAAATTATCTAAGTACTATGTTAATAATTTCAGGCGCGCCATCAACACTGGTTTTCACGTATCTGTCAGATCTGGTTGGAGCGAAGAAACGTCAGATTTATCTTGATATAACTGGAATGAGCTTTGTGGCAGCGTGGCTTATATTACCAGGTATAATGACCTAATATTATGTGAAAGTTTAGAGCTAGACTAAATTTTTTTTTATGGAAAAAGGAGGATAAACAAGCGTACGCGTCACCTGGAGTTAAGTGATCACCGCGGCCCACATTCTCTTGCAACACCAGATTAATCACAGGAGCGTTGCCGGCCTTTAAGGAAGGTGTACGCGCTTTTTTTTAAGGTACCCATGTCCCATATCGTATCGTCCCGGAAACACTGCACAAGGAAGCTCATTCTACACCTTTATAGTACGTGAAAGAAAGCTCCTTAAAAGCCGCACAGTGGAGGACTGCCACACATCCAGATGGTGGGGATGATATCCTAATTTGTGGCGTGTCGTGCGAAGGTGGAATTCGGCGGCAGGAATCAGTTGAAACGGCTCTTCGGAACACTCCCCGTGATAAATGCGGTAGAAGACACACTAAACTGGATTGGATATAAAAAAATAATATTTATCTTTATGAACTGCGTATGTATGTTTACGTCTGCGAATTGTAATATGAATAATACGTTATACGTATAACAGTTTGAATGTTAAGTTTAATAATAAATGTATACTTCTTTCTAAGTGCATGCTTTGCTCTAATCTTGACCGTGACCTCTCGAACGGTACTGAATACACATGCCTATTAGGTACGCTACCCATGGATAGTGTGCGCTATGCTATGATATAAATATTATAATAATAATGAAATATTACTATTTAAGTGAAATGTCGCATACATTTTTTATTTATTTCTATCAGTGCGTATGTGTCACATGTCAACTCAATTTCGGTTTATTATATTATAATTATGTTTAAATGTGGAACATATTTTTTTTTATGATTTACTTACTTGTATGTTGGTAATCAACAACGTTACATTTATTATAATAACAATATTATTTTCACGGACATTAATTTGTTATATAATTGTATGTTTCACACAATATTATATGCATGGAATTTTGGAAAATGAGCAAGGAATACTTTTCGTATATTTGACGTCTTGATAGAATACACGAAAAACAATGTTGAAGTTCTCACGCTTCTAATATTCTTCTTTAATAATAATGTTCAAAAGTATTTCATTTTGGGACACGTTTAAATATGCTTATAATATTATAATCATCTCATAGCTTTCACTGGAAGACAAACTTTATGAGCTGTCAATATGAATGAAATGTATATTTATTTAGCTTACATTTCACCTATTGCTTTTTAACGAGGTCGTCTTAGTTCTTATATCCAGGCTAGTATTATTCTAGAACGCACAATAATTTAGAACGCACTTTCTAAGTTGTGTTAAGCTTATTGGATATCTATTCGAAGCTTTTGATAGAGCCAAACAAAAGAAGAGCTAGTCTTATGGTAAATTGTTACCACAACCGAAATTTATAGGTTCAGGTTTATAGAAGGATCATTGCTGGCTGTTAGGATGTTACTCTTCCAACATCGAGTAGCAATGTTATAATATTTTACCTTTAAAAACATAATTTTAAACAAACACAAACATTTAAAGTTATCACTTTAAAAACACAACAAATTGTTTAGATTTGCAAGTGCGACATCACAAGTCAATTTCCTAATATGCAAATATTGGGGTTGAGCAGGTTATCAACTGTAATCCTGTAGATGAAGCCACAACCTCAGAGTTGAACAAAGGACACAGGATTTTATGATGATCTGTCACTCGAACGGTTAGCTCAGTTGGAAGAGCACTCACACGAAAAAAAAAAAAAGGCAAAAACAGGACAGTTTTCAAATTTTATTTGTGTATTACACCTAGAAGTGAGGGCTATCACTTTGAAACCCAACAAATTGTTTATTATATTGTTCTGGAAATGACTGTGAAGAAACTTTGACTTTCAATTATTTATGCTACCTTATGTTGCTATGTTTAACTTTGTAATTTCAGCTGTTGCCTGGCTAGTAATACCTTTCAACGTGAACTCACAACCTACATTATGGCCGATTTACTCCTGGAGGCTGTATATTGCCATCTGCAGTATACCAGGGTTCCTGGCTGGAATATGGCTTACATTTCTTCCTGAGAGCCCTCGACTCTTGTCTGACACCAACAGGGGCGAGGAAGCCCTGAAGATAATGAATTATATTAATAAAAGTAATAATGGACTAGATGCGGAATTTAAGGTAACAAAACATAGAGAATAAGTACCTATGATATTAATGTGATGGACGCATAGTTTTGATATATTCCACATTATGACCAACATTTAGACCAATAAAAATCATACACTATATAGGGAAATACATGATATGTATCAAGATCGTAAGTGACTTGAGGTGCCAGGTCGACTCGACTTGTTATAGTTGATAAATCATTGTATTTGTTCGATGAAATTACTATATTTATGACAGTAATCACGACCATCATGTTCACGAAGCATCTTTACACAAACAATGAAGTCATGCTCTAAAGCTTGATGCATCCCATATAAATCAAATCAAAATCAAATCAAATCAAAATCACTTTATTCATGTAGGTCAACAAAATATTTTTCTTATTGAATCTACCGCTACTTCGTAAAGGGTTGAGCTAATGAGAAGAAGTAGCAAGAAACTCATTGCCACTATTTTATATCAAGATTTATATGAAAATTTATATTTATACAGGTCATTCTTTATATCTTTTTATGAAATAATTTATTTTATTTAAACGCGATTCATGTTTTGGATGCAGCACCTTACAAACTAACTTGCTATATATATTAGAGCAATTGTTAATTAAATACTCTATTTGATTGAAAAGAATGGCCGTTGAGTTTCTTGTAAGCTCTTCTAACGGGCTCTCCTTTTTCCGAACATATGGTAAATTCAGTAATTTAAAAGAAATATTTATATTGGCGATTCAAAAGCGCTAAATTGAAGCCTAACTGAATAAAGTTCACTTGACTTTGACATTTTTTCGACGAAAATGGATTAATTATTATCGTATATATTCCAATACCCTTTTATTTTATTTGATTTATTTATTTATTAGCATCGCCAACACAATAATCACTAACCAATTACATTAAATATAATTCTAAATAAGTCTAAGTGTTATTGCACTTACAGGCAACGACCACATGCAAGTAAAACATACATAATTATTGAATTTTAACAACATAAGAACTAATACTAACATATAATATAATACAATTATATAATAAGATACAATACAATTATAAATAAAAATGAACAAAACTTATTTTACTTAAATACGGCAGAACTAAACTATTACATTAAATTAATAATTTTTGTTGAGCAGCAAATTATATTCCTGTCTGTATGTTGCTAACATATCAATTTCTGAAGATTGTACCGAAAAGCAGAGAGTTATCATTAAAATGTCTATAGTTCGATCAACTTTCGGAAGGCTATTATAAGTGCGAACAATTCTATTAAGAGTGCGAAAGTGACCTAGGGTTAGACTTGCAAAGTATTTGGTGAATATGTATCGTGTTTGCTGATTCTCGGGAGTCTCATGGGAGCGGATACATTAATTAACGAGATAATTTTATTGATACCTATTCTTTTTCAGATCAAGAAAATTATTCAAGACAGCATATTTGTATCGAAAAGCGTGAAGGGTGAAGAAAATAGAACCAAAGCCTTATTTGTGAGCGTCCTTAAGGACCTGAAGATGTTTGTCTCCAAAGCTTATGCCGTCAAGTCAAGTCTAATTTTGTTCATATTCTTTGCTAATATGGCCGCGTGAGTATTTACCAATCACTTAAATCTAATTAACTATCTTATCATTTAAACATCTTGACTGCTGTTTCTCAATATATTCTTGACTAGTTGACCCGATAGACATTGTTCTGTATATAATAAATAAAATAATATTTTTTATGAATTTGTCAGTAATATATCATAACATCAAGAATTATTTCGTAAAATATGCTCCCTGTTGTTGTAATGAAATTGTTTTACAACAGAACTGTCAAAGCGTGCGTCAATAAATTTTCTCATAGAAAATATGTACATACAAAACAAATATCGGACGACGGGAGACACATCAAAGGAAAAACAAAATTGTTGTTTTTTTTTAATTCCGAACACTTTCATATTTATTCACCTTTTAAACCTTCCCTGGGCTTCCACAAATAATTCAAGACCAAAATTAGACAAATCGGTCCAGCCGTTCTCGAGTTTTAGCGAGACTAACGATCAGCAATTCATTTTTATATATATAGATAAGATAAGATAATGTAATGTAGGCACATAAGTGAATTTTCTAGAAACTGTCATCACCATAATGTTAACAGCAGGTACAGACATAAACTTATAATGCTTAATACTTGGCTAAGTCGAGTTAGTATGTATATGTAAGGCGATGTATATGCTTTTACAACAAGATCCCAGAAAATGTTCAAAACAAAAGTATTACCTTATTGAAAAGAATTGTTACAAAACTTTTGTGTGGTAAATACCATAAATGACTTTCTCAAACATAGCACTGATTGTGAATGGAGTGACCGTAAGAGTCTCTTGACAAGAGTCTATGTTGATCAGCTTTTTGTCCGCAGAGGTTTTGGCTTGAACCTTTGGATACCAGAACTGTTGCTTCGTATGCAGGGAAAGGATTGCAAGTCAACGTCTCTTGAATACAAAGTGGTCAACACAAGTCATGCCTCCTGGAAAGACTTGCCGAAGAGGATAGACTATGGATCGCAGGAGAGATATAACTACACTATTGAAGTCAGGGGAGAACACTGTGATGGAAATATTGATCATAGTGTAAGCATATAAGAAATAAAGCTAAGACTTTCCTTACATCCTTCTTTTTTATATATTTTACACTAGCTGACCCGGCAAACGTTGTTTTGCCATATAAAATATTTTTAGTATTTGACCGTTTTTTCTCAGACTTACTTTTTAAAGCCGACAACCAAGACCACGAAAACGTATTTTCATTTTTCGGGTTAGTATAATATAGCATAAAACACTCACATAAAATGTGGCTTTCTATTGGTAAGAAAAATTTTAAAATCGTTTCAGTTGATCCAGAGATTATCATTATTAGAAAATATTTTATTTATTCGTCAACATTTCAATGTTTTTATATTATTTTTCTGTTCGGAACGGAGACAATCCAACAAATTAAAAATCATGAAAATCCGTCCAGCTGTTCTCCAGATATAAGTGTTCGAACAAGTGTGTAAATAAAAAAATCATTAAGAAATTAAACAATTAAAAATTATTTTATAAATCAAAATCAAATCAAATCAAAATCAGTTTATTCACGTAGGTCACGGAAGTGACACTTATGAATGTCAAAAAAAATATTTTTGGTCTTTGGAATGCAAAATCTCTTGGATTTTATTATGTTTCTAAAATTACTTGGCCTTTGATACTCTATTAAAAATGGTGGTTCATTGTAGGCTCACATTAACTTGAAATTATAGCTGTGAAGGCTTAGAATGTCTTGTTATAATTTATCAAATTGTTAGGTATCTGTAATAATATATCAAATTGTTTGGTATCTGCAATAATTTATTAAAATATAAGGTATCTGTAATAATTTATCGAATTGTAAGGTACCTGTAATAATTAATCGAATTGTAAGGTATCTGTAATAATTTATCAACTTGTTAGGTATCTGTAATAATTTATCAAATTATGAGGTATCTGTAATAAATTATCAAAATGTTAAGTATCTGTAATAATTTATGAAATTGTTAGGTATCTGTAATAATTTATC
>CATIXQ010000023.1:3071259-3085587 GCA_949711755.1 Leptidea juvernica | reverse complement strand
TGCACACTGGCGTGCGCGCTCGCGTGTGTGTGTCTGGCGGCGTGCGTGTGTGCGTGCTCGTCGAGCAGGGTGGCCGTGGCGGCGGCTGCGGCGCTCAACGCGGCTTCGCTCAACGGCAACGTGCTGCTGATAAGATTGTTGCTGCATGCGCTACCGGCTAAGCTAAGGTAAATTTTTTGCAAGTTTTTTTTTATGAAAATGAGGGACGAGACGAACAGGACGTTCAGCTGCCCATTACAATGCAGTGCCGCTCAGGATTCTAGAAAGTCTCCAAATATTTCACTAGCTACGGCGCCCTTCACACAGAAACACAAAAACGCTTACACATTACTGCTTTACGGCAGTTGTGATACCCATAATCTAGCCGGCATCCTGTGCAATGGAGCCTCTCACAGGGTAGTAGCAGGGTAGAGTAGGGTGTATATTCCAGCGTGTATCACATCACGCTTAGGCAATCATTATACCTTTGCGAGCAAGTGGATTCTTAAGACTGAGATCTATTAAAAGCGTACTTAGACTTTGCTCACACTTACGTAAAACTTAGCTGAGTGTAATCTTAGTATAATGTTTGATATCGTTTTTATATTTGACAGCTGAAATTATGCTGAGCTTAAGCTAAGACAGCCCAATGCAAAAGTCAAGTTCGCGTTTTGTCACACTCAGCTAAGTTTTACGTAAGTAAGCACTAAGTATGCTCTATAGATCTCAGACTTAGAGGCAGTGAGTTAGCTGTCAAATACGACCCATATAGCCCAGTGGTTAATGACCCTTACTACTAAGCTCCCGGAGGTCCCGGGTTCAAATCTCGATACAAACGCTTGCATCATTGAATATGGATTTTTGTTTCTGAGTCATCGATGTACTCGTATATATTATGATTACTTACGTATGTATATCGTATTCAACATACGATATACATACGTATATGTATTAAACACAGGAATGTTTCGTTGTGTTGTGGATTGATTAGGATTGAGCACAATTATTGCTGATGATAAGACAAGTTCAGAGATTGATATCACAGTAACTTTTCTTTTACGTCTGTATCTGTTTTTTTTACTACTTACGTGTACTTTTTGTACAATTTTCTATTTATACTTAAACTATTAAAAGATACACTGCAAACTTGCCAACTCTTCTTAATCACAAATATGAAATTCGAGTTGCACTTTGCAGCTCAGATATTATTTATTTATTGAATTCAGAGAGATCTCCATATATATTAGTAAATGTATTAGTAACAATATTTCTTATGAACTATGTTAATATTTATTTATTTAGTAAGACCGAAATGTGTTTACATTGATGCATTAAATATTTATAATACAGACTAAATTTAATGTACTTAATGTAACAAACAATTACAGGTATCTACCACATACCTTAATAATTTTCACAATCTAAATATTAGTTTAAGTGAAAAAAAAAACTTGTATGCTAACAAGTAATAATGATTAAATGATTTGGTATTAAATTATTATAAAAGACTAAGAAATATTGTAATAATCATCGTTTGCTCACGAGTGAAACAACTAATCTTTCCTATGTAGCACTACACCCGGACACGTCCGCACGCAACCAATAGCCGATTAGAACTGGCCTTCCGCTGTACTGTGCATTAGTAGCACTCAACGTCACACGGTTAATGTCACTGTCGATGTCGTGACAGTGACAATGATAGTTAACACATACTCTGTACAGACTAGATGTCAGTACACTACAAATATAATTATTATGACTACATATATTTCATTCTATAAACTTACAATAATTTACGAACTGTATGGACAGAAGACGTGAAATTAATATCGATGTAATCACTATATGTGTTTACCATCTTGCACAGCCTAGGAATAGGAGAGTTCGCTCCAAACATTTGCATTGCAGTATTATTAGCCAAATATTTATCAACCTTGAGCTAACTGTGTCCAGTTTTTCTGGAAGTAGCAGTCAGCAATCATCTTTAGAATGCTGTTACTGCTTACACGTAGACGCTGCAATATGCATTACATATTTTGTTCGTGACAACGAAGACTGTCTGCTGGTATCTCGCCATTACTCTAACGGCCGTTCCACTATAATATCAACAGATAGAGATAAATTACTACATTCTACTGTCAGTTATTAGCTGTAATAATCTGAAGCTGTCCCAATATACCTGATAAGTCATTCTTATCGCCTTATATTGGGACACGTGAATTGCAATTTCCATACAAACTTCTATCGCTGGTACGCTATACGTCGTCCCATTGACAGACAACGTGTACGGAGAAGGTGAGTTACCGTCGATAAGTATATTGGGATAGACAAGTCAGACGATAGTTCAGATTTTTATCTCAAGTAAGAAACAGACTGAATATTGGGAACGGCCGTAAATGGATTACAGTCTACATACGATTCTACTATTCGTCTAAGGTCGGCTCCAATTATAATGAATTGTGTATCTGAATTTTAGTGGCCTGGGTGTCTGCTGGGGCGCGTGGTGGGGACGAGCTGGTGGTGTGGCATCAAACCTGGCTGTCGGAGTTCTCTTAGACTACTCTTGTCCGGCTCCGTTTGTCTCAGTTGGTGCTCTTCTAGCTTGTAAGTATTCTTTTTTTTTATTAAAATAAGGGGCGAGACGAGCAGGACGTTCAGCTGATGGTAATTAATACGCCCTGTCCATTACCACTGCGCTCGTCTCCTTGAGTCATAAGTTGTTAATTCTCATTTGCCCAGTAATATCACTAGCTACGGCGCCCTTCAGACCAACATACAGTAGGTAATGTTTACACATTACTACTTCGCGGTAGAAATAGGCGCCGTTAAATTTATTACGGTAACATCTTCACTTGAGACATAATTGCATTGTCATTTTAATGGAACAACTGTTTCGCATCAATATGACAGAGTATAATTATTGATATTTGTGAAACTATTGATGTTAGGAAGTCTAAAGCAATCTCTAAATCTGAGTTGATCAGAAACGCACTTATTCAAAGGTCATTCATTGATAGGTAATTCGCATATAAATCGCAGATAAAAAATAGACAACTATAATAATATAACCAGAAAATTTAGACCCAGTTATTTTTATATTATAATTAAGGATCTAATATTATTAAGACATAATTTGAAATAACCTATGAAATAAAAACTAAGTACCGCTTCCGGCAATCTAAATAATTTACAAATTTAATTTGAAAACAACATTTATGGACGATTCGGGACTCGAAGCCGTGACCTCTCGCGTTTCGTGCGAGAGTTCCACTGAGCCAGCCTGAGCTGTTCTAGTGACGTCACGTTCAGAAATCTTGGTCTTGTTCAACTCTCAGGTCGTGGCTTCATTTACAGGATCTACTTTACAGTTGATAACCTGCTCAACCCCAATATTTGCATATAAGGAGGTTCAAGTCCCACATCGCTCATAAATTTTGTTATCAAATTTAATTTGTGTAATAATTAATCCCAGAGTGGGGTCACTTTCAAAAATAATAAATTCTTTCAATTTATATAGTTCATGTCGATATTCTGATTCTTTACAGTGTCAATAGGAGGCATCATGATGCTGAAGTTAGATGAGAGCGGTGCTGAAGATGAAGACAAGACTGAGGATAGTGATAAGAATTTAGGTTTAGATAGATATATATCTACCCACATGTAGAAAAATAAGCCATATTAGTGTATCAATTTGTGTGCTTGACGAATATCAACAAATTTGTATGGACTTGTAGTAGTTATTTCTGCAGCTGTTGTGTAATAAGAGGTATTAAAACACGAATGTGGGTTTATCAGACGAGGCGAAGCCGACTGTGATTATAGTAAAACATGAGTGTTTTAATAACTAATTATCAACAGTTGCAAACAAGAGTTTATCTACACCCAGAATATGAATCCTCTAAAAGACCTCACAAAGATTCTGAAACAGTTAGCTTACTGCTAACATTAAAACAGCCAGTCAGTATTACTACTAGTAACCTAATATCATCCATTACTGATTATATACAAATAAACTATGTATTAATGAAAGAATTATTTATTTTAGTAGTAGTTTACATTTTGTATAGAGCAATTATTAAAACTCACTTGAATATTATGTTCTTTTGCAGCGTTTAAAATATCCGGCGGTGTGCTGCCAAAACTTGAATCGCTCATTTTTTTAAGAAAAATGGCGGGGTTTCGAATAACCTACTTTTTTTACGGCGCGCCACGTTCTGGTAGTGTGGAACGCATGTAAACGAAAATGTTCTTTTTTTGAATTTCATACAGATACCACGCATCGAGCAATAAGAATGTGGCTGTTTGTTGATACTCTTTGCGCATGAAGGGATCGAAAAAAACCATGGAGTGTTGTTATGAAATTCAGTACAACATTACAACACTCGTTTGGATGATGTAATGGTTATTACGACATTGGGTGTTTTAATGTTGGCCATAAGCTAACTGTTTCAGAATCTTTAATAGAGGATTTAAAGCATGGGTGTAGATAAAGTATATATAAGCTGCTGCCCGTGCAGTAAAAATAGTTTAAAAGATGATTATACTTTAAAAATTCAAATTTAAAAACTATTATTTTAACTTAAATACGTAAATTAGTATTTGTTAATAGACTAAACGTAGCACAGTTTGTTCAAACCCTGACATTTTTCTTAGTTAAGAATTTTTAAACCCGTCATAACTTGTAAAAGAAAAGCCCGATCCGAATAATTTAAAAGTGGAATAATTTACAGAAACATAATTGGTAGTAATTCCAGAAAAACGTTTCAAACCACAAACATGTCGAAATAGAGTTTAGAACACAATACTGGTCACGTGATTCAAATTATCGGACTGACAAAAAATGGCAGCCCTACTATCAACTACTGTTTAAAAGACATCATGACTTAGTAGCCCAACCCACATGTATGGAATACACTAATATTTATTAAACTTGTAACACGAATTCCTTAAAATGTGATGTTTGTGGCTTGAAACGTTTTTAAGGAACTACGTCCAATTAATCTTAATTAACAAACCCACAAATGGTTAATTATTGATGTTATGGTATCAATATAACCACTATTTGAATCCAATCGTTTTTGAACTTAATTATATAACCAAGGATTTTTGGTGTCACGGAAGTAAAGACTGTGCATGTTGTGACACCTAACGGCTGTTCCCAATATTCAGTCTATTTCTTATTGTTGACTTTTCTGTACCAATAAACTTATCGACGGTAACTGACCTTATCCGTGCACGCCGTCTGTCAATGGGACTACGGATAGCTTACCAGCGATATAAAGTTTGTATGGAAATTGCAATTCACGCGTCCCAATATAAGTCGATAAGAATGACTTATCGGGTATATTGGGACAGCTTCAGATTATAGACAGTTAATTACTGACAGTAGAAGGTAGTAATTTATCACTATCTGTAGATAGTATATTGGGAACGGCCGTTAATCTGTTGTACATTCAACTCACACGTAGTTAATATTCGGTATATTTTAAGCGTATTAGAATGTAACGACTACTGATTGTCCTATAAATAAATAAACAAAAACTATTAATGTGGCTTAGCTAAAATTATTACTTAGGCATTAAGTTCTATCGTGGATGTGTTTGTCAGCAATCATAAGTGCAATTAATTTAATAAAACACGCAAAATAATGTCTTTTTATACAATATTTTGATACCCTTGGATCACATTGTACCAATTTAGGTAAGGATCTCTATTTTTCTTTTAATATAATTAATAGCCTATGTTATTTCGTAAAGATGTACTTTACTAATTGTGAAAGAATTTTTAAATAAATCCAGTATTTTGTGAGTTGAATCTTAACAAACAAATAAGAAATCAAATATTTCCTGTTTATAATATTAATAAAAAGGCATAAAAGGCATTTATTTTCTGAAAATTGATTCCTTTTGAATTTTTGTTGATGTAATTTCTAATATACTAGACAATATTACCGCTTCGGAAACAAATGGAGCGCTGAGAGAGAAGAAGCAGCGCAAGAAACAAAACAAAAATTTATACATAGAAAAAGAATTGAAAACACTTAGAAAATATTACTTATAACGTGAATGGTGTGATATTGTGCTGTGAATGTACTATGTAGTGTGAATCTCATGAAATATTTATTTAGATAAAATGTGATTTTATTATGCATGAAAACAAATTCTGCCTTAAATGTAATATACTAAAGCAAGAAATATCATTGAAGTGTTTCAAAATGGTATGAAAAATCAAATAAAGATCAGCAATATAACAAGTTACATTATATTTTCCATTTACACAAATACATTTTTAAAACAAACTTTATAAACGATGCGGGACTCGAAGTTCTCGTTTTCCGTGCGAGCGCTCTTTAAATTGAGCCAACCAATTTTTGTATTCTATGGTATGCTTTGATCAACTCTCAGGTTGTGGCTTCGTTTACAGGATCTACCTTACAGTTTTTACACTTTTAGTACTTTTTACTAAGAGTCCGGCATCGTTCATAAATTTTGTTTTCAAATTTTATTGGTGTAATAAGTCCTAGAAGTGAGGGTTATCACTTTAAAAACATAACAGATTGTTTATACTTAGACACTAAATTGAATTCTTTCAAACTGTAATTCATTATATGCACAATTTTGTATGTGACTATGTTATATTGACCTGGTATCAAGTTCCATTTTCATTTCGATTTTCATTTCTTGGAAGGAAGTTTTATTCAAATTCAAATTCAAATTCAAATATTTTTATTCAAAATAGGATTTATAATCACTTATTGAACGTCAAAATCTACCATTTATTTTTTATCATTTTATTTTTCATATCATTTTATTTTTTATAATAAAACCAATCATCATTAATAGTGGTTTTTGTATCTTCTGGGGATAACTATCTGTAGAATTATGTATATATATTTCGTCTTCCTGAAGAGCTGCAACCGCATTTGAGATTAAATATCGCAAAATATTGTATTTGCTCCAAAATTATCCAAAATCAAATGTTATATTTTGTATATGTTTAATTGTTACAGTATTTATGGCCAGACTAATTATATACAGACATACTCGCAAAACCTCTAAGGTATCTTATTTTCACTATTTAAGGCTTAATAATAGATAGTGGTAATTTTAAAATATACTTCATAGGTATTCCTGGTTTATTAGCTTCTATATAGTATTTTTTTAGCTTATCTTTGGAATTTTTCATTTCTAGATATGTATCTTTAAGATCATCAGGTAGTGTATTTAATATCCTATAATATGTATTATCTAAATCTTAATATATATAATTTACGTGACACGTTGTTTGTCCGCGATGGACTCCTAAACTAATGAACGGATTTTAATGGGGATTACTCCATGGAGTGCAGTTTGGTCCAACTTGAGAGATAGGATAGTTTTTATATCGATTTGGCACTCATACTTATTTTTATTCTCAATATTTGTTTTGTATGGACATATTTTCCATGAGAGAATTTAGTGACGCACAGTTTGACAGTTTCGCTGTGAAATAATTTCATTATAACAACAGGGAGCATTTTTTACGAAATTATTCTTGATGTTTTGAGTATTGGCAAATTCCTATAAACGGAACAACGTCTGTCGGGGAAGCTAGTATTAAATAGTCTATGAGCCATTTTATTAAGCTTTTGCTGTTGCCCGATCTGTCTGTAAGACATAAGCCTGTTCACTTGCTTTAATGTAAAATTCTAAGATCATTTATACGTCTAGATAGACTATGATAACTGTGAAAAAAAAATGAGTTTAGAACTATCATCTACTTAGAGCAATTCACGCACACTAACACAAAGTGTCATACAAATCGCGAGTGTAATACGGAGCTTGTCACGCACACTAAATTAATATTTCGGGCCTGTTTTTATCGGTTGTCTAACAGCAAGAGACTTTATCTAGACATATTAATATATATATATTATAGAAGAAGTAATATATTTGTTCGATGTGTTTGTAAGAGCTTGTATGTATGGTTAAGAACCATACATAGTGTCCTATTATTGTTAAGTTAGTTGATATATTGAAACTCAGGAAAATATTATTAATAATTTTATTTGAAAACAATATACATATTAAACATTTCAACAATTATATAAAATAATTCTTAATACTTATTATAACACTTCAAATACTTTTTGCAGAAATAAACGAGTCAAAAAATAAATATTATTTGTTTAACCAGACGTTTCGTTTTCTTTCCAGAGCAATGACCTCAGGGGACTTATACAAATGATTTAATCGCCAAAATCTGGCACGAGACTGAAACGTGCCAGATTTTGGCGAGACAACACGTCCTGAGGATGCCTCGTGTAGAGGCGAAACACGTGTCGAATTGTTTTATAAACAAAAATTCGCGGAATTAACACTAAAGAAAACTTAAACCATTTGTATAATTATGGATTTCCGCAAAGTAACGCCTGATTTAATAAATTTTCTTCAGGGGACTTAGTTATAATCACGAACGGTTTAATCTTGTAAAAAGTATTTTATAAAAATATGTGAAACTACCGCCTTTTTATTGTATAATGGTATACACACCTATTTTAATATTAAAATTTGTTAGCAATTTGCAATAAATTTATCAGTATCTAATAATATACACAAATAGTTTTATTTACCAGAAAAACATGATTTTTATTGTAATGGGCAGAACTTACAGAATTATAACAATTTTTTATGTTTTTAATGTCATTCACCTCACTTCTAGGATTAATACACAAATAATATTTGAAAAACAAAACGCGAGAGGTCGTGGGTTCTAGTCCCGCATTGTTCATAAAAATGGTTATCACTTTAAAAACATAACAACATAATTTAGATTTACAAGAGCGACATCTCAAGTCGATTTCCTAATATGAAAATATTCGGGTTAAGCAGGTTATCAACTGTAAAGTAGATCCTGTAGATGAAGCCTTAACCTGAGAGTTGAACAAAGCATACAAGATTTTATGACGATACGTCACTCGAACGGTTAGCTCATTTGGGAGAGAACTCGCACAGATCGCGAGAGCTCGTGGGTTCGAGCCCCGCATCGTTCATAAAATTTTGTTGTATTTGAGAATTATAAACATACAGATTCGTCCTTACACATTTACAACCGTTCATAAAACTTATCACTAGTCTAAAAATGAGACGAATCAATCACAATAACAATACAAATCGCTATTTAATTAATTTGAATCGTACATATTTATAGTTAAACTTAATAATTGTAACAATTTTATGGCAACACTAGTTTTATACTTGTATAAAACATTAGTTTTATAAATACACGTACTACATACATACATACACTAGAACAAATATTAAATAAATAAAAATAATTTTTAATCGATGCAATATCAGCTACTATCATCATTATAAATATGATCTGATAGCCAAAAGGGTATTAACATTTTAAAGGGCTGAATTTTGAGCAATCAACACAGTAAAACATCATGAATGTATTCGGATAGATGCTAGTCAGTATAAAATTATATATACATGTGCGCGTATGTGTGTGTGTGTGTGTGTGTGTGTGTGTGTGTGTGTGTGTGTGTGTATGTGTGTGTTTGTGTGGGTATTCGTTTTAATGTGATAAAAACACAGGATTTAAAAATATGCGGCGTATACATAAGCTTTGCAATTCAATCTTTCGAATTCGTTTGTTTGTGTTCGGAAGAGCTGTTTAACCTGATTCCTGCCGCCAAATTCCACCTTCGCACGACACGCCACAAGTTAGGATATCATCCTCACCATCTGGATGTGTGGCGGTCCTCCACAGTGCGGTTTACAAGGAGCTTTCTCCCACGTACTACAAAGCTGTGGAATGAGCTTCGTTGTGCGGTGTTTCCGGGACGATACGACATGGGTACCTTCAAAAAAAGCGCGTACACCTTCCTTAAAGGCCGGCAACGCTCCTGTGATTCCTCTGGTGTTGCAAGAGATTGTGGGCGGCGGTGATCACTTAACAACAGTTGACCCGTACGCTCGTTTGTCCTCCTATTCCATAAAAAAAAATGCGTCTGACAGTTTAATTTAATAAATAAAATTATAATTGAACTAACAAAAGCTTAAAAACGAATATGGAGTCGGAAATAATACATATCGTCGCATATGTCATACAAAATAGTAACACGAGTTGCAGAATATACAATTTCCTTATCTGGGCTTCTGAATGCGCACAGTTTATAACAAAGTATATGACGTAAATTCAAACGTTTGTTTCGATAGAGGGAAAGTTGCATTCGGAATTCCACTTCAAAAATAACCGAATCGATTCCCCTATTGCACGTGGTCTTTCATTTCCGAAAATAAGAATTCCAGGTCGTGTTCATATTCGTTTCTCAAAATCCAAAAATCAAATCGAATAACGAATGAATGTGTCGTATTAATTAATGTTATTATTCATAAATTAAGTATTTTAATTACATATTAACACATTGTTAAAATCTTACTTCGTTTCGTTGAAATGAAATGAAATTTTATTTGCAAGAAACATTTTACATAAGATGTTAACATAATATTATTGATAATCCAATATGTTTCGTCAATTGACATGCAAAATAGGTTATAAAAAATATTATAAAGCTGCAGTTTTTGTTTGTTTGTTTGTTTGAACGCGCTAATCTCTGGTACTACTGGTCCGATTTGAATGATTCTTTCAGTGTTGGGTAGTCCATTTATCGAGGAAGGCTATAGGCTGTTCTTTTTTTTTAAAAAATTAGGGATCCGTAATAAAATTGCTATTTTGTAACACAAGGTGTAAAATCGAAAACCTATTTTTGCGTGCGCTGCAAAAACTATTGACAATAGAACAAAATGATGTACAGGCTATAATATAGGCAATATTTTATTACTTATAAAACTATCGCGTGAATTATACCTTATATGGCAAAGCAACGTTTGCTGGGTCAGCTAGTAGGTTATAAAATTGTCTAAATACCAACACATTATTGGTATACTGAAGCATGTCGGATTACACAATGCTATCATTTATACGTATTTCTAAAATTAAAATTTAAAGAGATTATGTTAGAAGACGTAAGTAATTTAATAATCCACTTAGTATCCATGTCATCACGTTAACAAATTCAATGTCATTGAGGTAATTATCAAACTAATTAATTATACTATTATATAACTATTAAATTATAGTTAAATGCAGGTACATTTGCAATGTTGCTACAGTAAGTTTTGCTACAAAATTTTACAAATAGTAGCAATATTTTAATGGTTAATTTCGAGTTGGCTCTGTACACCGATTGTACTATTATATATTCTTTGGCATCGCTTAAATTATCACTGTAACAATAATCTTTTTGGTGCCGAGGCTACCTAATTTACAAATTCACTATTGAAACTATATTTCTTTAGGCACGTTATGAAAAAATGATGACAGTAAAATTTTAAGATGCGCGCGCATCACTGTAACACAAAAGTAACAGGGTGAAGTTGGTTCCTAAAATTTTCTGACGTTTGCGACATTTGTTTTTTTTTTTTTGGTTTCTTCGTCCATTATAAGGATAGGCAAAGGGTTAAAGCCCATACAGTTGTTTTCATTATTTAATAATTAATTGTCAAAGCCATCTTTGCAAGATTTTTACAATATTGTTCATCCTAAAAACGTAGAATAGCACGAGGAATAAATCAATTTAAAGATTTTTTCTTCGTTAGGCCAAAGAAGTATAACTTCTTGCGTGCATACATAAGTACACACACACTTTTTTTTTATTACATATTTACACAAACAGTTAATTTTACATTATACATTGTACTACATAAGTACCTTTATTACATCTCAAACTTAACCGTCTATTATTATCTATTCTGGAATTTGCTTAGTTCCATCTGCTGGCAGGAACCAGGATGCTATAATGCTACCTGAAACATTTTCATAAATTTAAATTCCGGTTAATCAATGATTTCGAAGGATCCAGGCTACTTTATAAAAAAATAGGCTAGAATAAGACTGAATCAACCAAAACCTATTGCGAGATCGAAACAGAAATGAGGAGATCTGCAGGAGAACCAAAGTTACCGACATAGCCCAAATGATTGCGAAACTGAAGTGGCAGTGGGCAGGGCACATAGTTCGACGGACAGATGGCCGTTGAGGCAGTAAAGTGCTCGAATGGCGACCACGTACTGGAAGACGCGGTGTTGGTATGCCCCCCACAAGAAGAACCGGCTATCTGGTCAAGATTGCCGGAATACGTTGAATGAGGGCAGCGGAAGACCGACCGTCGTGGAAATCTTTGGGGGAGAACTTCGTCCAGCAGTGGACGTCTTCTGGCTGATGATGATGATGATGTATTGAAAATATCATATTCTACAAATGAATACTTAGACTTGATAAGACACATTTTACTCAATGTTTATGCTGCACTTATAGGCGAACCAATAACCATTATTCACTCTGCGAGAAACATAATATGTTTCTCTGTCTCTAACTCATGGAGAGGGAAACAGATAGCGTCAATGCTTTTTTTATAACTTCGTTAAAATAAAAAATTATTAAAAATACTTACTAACAACGAGTAGCGACCACGCGTTGAAGGTGATCGCGCAGTAATTGAATAATAAGGTCGAGACCATATTGATTCCAATGAATGCACTAGTCCTGGCCACCATCATACTAAGACACGTCACCATTCCTCTGCAATTTGCATCCCACGAGTTTAATATGCAGTTCTTTAGAAATAAAGCCACTATTTTGGGATTCGCTTAATTAATATTTATTTTTTGTTTTTATAGCAGCATTTACAATATACATAAAATTTCAACTATTGCGGCTTGTAAGCAATACAGACCCCGTTCTTGTTGGTTACGTTTCGGGTACTGAATCTAAGAGGAAGATATTTGGTAAGTTCAGAATAAGTCTTAGAACGAAACAGATAAGCTAAATTTATAATATAAGATTAACAGTCTGCCCTGACAATTATTACAGGTGAAGCCATTTTCTAATTTCATCAATCCAGAAAATAGAGCCTTAGAGATACCTACAGGTATTATCTTATTTAAATAAAGGCTAACACAAAGATCAAATAACTAAGAAAAATAAACCCTTCCAGCCAATGTTAAAATTTTGAAGTGAAAATTTTGCTGAAAAGAAATAGTAAGGTGTTACTTTTTGTTATTTTTTCATGGAAAAGGAGAACAAAGAAGGTCATCTGATGGTAAGTGATCATCGATAAAATGGTTCCAGCTGGTACTGAAGTACACTAGACCAAAGATTACATTCCATATGTGGCCGAAACCGAGAGTTGTAGGATGCAAGAAGGAACGCACTCTATCTCAATCGGCTGACTTGTAGTGCCATACGCGGCAGGTTGCTGGTGTTCTGCGACGTGATTTTTGAATAGGCACCACACTCTTAACTAAACAATAGTCGGACGTTCCAAGAGGGACACACCATACCGTCGACATAGACCTGTTAAATATGTGTACTCAGCAGACGATCTAGTAAGGATTGCATGTCCACATATCCACGTCTGGGACTGAACCAATTGGGACACACCATACCTGTTTGTATCCGCAAGGCATGACAAGGGCGACTGCCCCGTTTAAAGATGATGGATAGTTTTTAAGATGAAGAAGATTCCCTTTATGTTGCAAAATTCCACATGAAGTGTGCAAGGGGGCAAGGTGTAGTTGCTGAAGTTGTTATCGGTCATTACCGTTTCTGTGCCTTGCCTAGAAATACCACAGACGACCCCGACTCTGTTACCCTCCTGGGGTTAGTAAAATATCTTCAAGAACCGCTGTCATATTGTGGTACTCATTATATGGTGGCTTTTGAGAGTAACCTATGTGAAAGCGGTGCTAGACCGCTATTTCACGCAGGTTTTCTGTGCGAGTTTGTAACTTCGATCTAGTTGCGTTCATAAAGTCGTCATAGAACGGATACGCAATTTTACGACATCGAAGATTAGCCCTTGGTTCTGACCCCCCTATTATTTTACTCAGGAAGTACAAAGCAGAAAAATATGATTACTTCTTATATTTCTATCTATCAAGACTTGGTGAATTCGATATAGTCTAATAGATCATAAAAAAAATACCTTACCTGCAGGAAGTAGGGTACAAGTCCACAAAATATGACGCCAAAATGCCCATCCCAAGGTTCGTACCCGTAAACACCATGAGGGCCACAACACTTGATACTGGTTCGGGCATCAGGTTGATCAAGAATCCACCCAAAGCAGCGATAACAAGGATCGTCAGCAAAAGAATCCGTCTCCACTTCATGAGGTATGAAATAACGATAATTAGGAAAGCAAATATTGACTGAGATACTACTAGCGTGATTATAACGTTGTCTTCGACATTGGCATCACAAATAGGAACCTGTAAAAATAATTCATAATTAAATGTT